>PIJE02000868.1:183230-193230 GCA_002895965.2 Coryphaenoides rupestris
AAACGCTGAAAGTTTGTTTGTGGTTCTGTCGGCTTCCAGGAAACCGACGGGGACAGGCGTCAAGCAGAGTTTTAACAAGTGCAGTTCTTTGGCGGAGTGGGGGAAAAAAGGCCCTTCTTTGTTGGGGAATTGGACATGCTCCAACCTCCAGCTCTATAGGATTTTCCTCCATAATCCACAGAGTATCTGATTTATGGCGAGCATTTGAATGTTGTCGAAACTTCCTGAACCCAATCCTCCGCTACAACTAAATCACACGGTGCTCCTATGTGGAGATGATGTGTGTGTGTGTGTGTGTGTGTGTGTGTGTGTGTGTACGTCTGTGTGTGTGCGTGTGTGTGTGTGTGCGTGTGTGTGTGTGTGTGTGTGTGTGTGTGTGTGTACACATACGCAAAGGCTGCATGTGTGTGTGATGTGTAGAATATACATGGTCACACATCTATGATATAGATGCTCATAATGGTACCGGCATCCTCTACTGTGGAGGAATATGATGGTGTTGGTTGCTGGACCCATTATGGAGATAAGAAGCTGACTTCACAAAGAAAATAAATGGAATCCAACAGTCATCCAACAGTCATCCAAACTAGCCAGCCCGTTACGAACCAAACCAAACAGGGCCCTGAATTAAAATTGAGTTAACGTTCTCTTTTTACCTGCCAGAGAGGGGGAAAATAATCCACCGGCCAAGCAGTTGTTTTAATATGAAGGCCTAAACCTTTTCTTTTCAGATAAGATGAGATAAGATCGAACTTTATTAATCCCGACGGAAATTCTTGTGCCAGGTTGCATAGCAATACAGTGCAATAAAACAATAGAGAAATCAACAGTATAATAAAAATAAACTAACAGATTTACAATTGTACAGTCAAAATATAAATATATATAGGCAAGATAAGGTATTCAGACAGTGAAAACAATTTGTGATAATTGAAGTGTAATACAGCTGTGATAATAATAATGGTTAGGGGACGTATTGCACATGATAGACAGAATATTAAGAATATTGCACATAATGTTGAAAGGTAATGTAGAAGCAGTATTGCACATGACATTAAGAATATTGCACACGATGATGAGATGAGATGAGAGACGCCAAATGGTTCAAATCGTCCACCATTGGCTGCTGGCAGGTGTTCGTTTATGTTTTTAACCCTAAAGCCGACTATCTCTTCTGAGTTCACGCGCTAAAGATCTGCTGCTTTCCCACTTTTCCCAAGGAAAGAGGGGGAAAACCGAAGGACGCCGCGTAGTGTATTGTGTTCTATTATCGCGTCGTGTCATCCCAGCGCCTTTCAGGAATTCCACAACCGCTTACCACCCACATGGTATTCCTGCAGCTCCGGCAGCTCTGGGCTGTTTTGACTCGAGACGTCGTGTTTTCCCAGGACGGGAGAGCGCGTAGCGTCCAGATGAGCCGGGGAACGCCGAGACCGAAGGCTTGACAGTTGACATTGAAACTGGATTATGCTGTTCCCTCCGAGCAGGCTGAGACATTACAACAAGGAGCGGCGAGTTCGGGGGGAGGGGGGGGGGTATGAGGACGGCACATGGGGAGGCTGTATGCTTTGTGTGTGTGTGTGTGTGTGTGCGTGTGTGTGTGTGTGTGTGTTCATGCACATTGGTGCTTTTGTCTGGAGACAGAACAGACATCTGGTTTGACCATCACTACAACTGCGGTGTGTGTCCCGGGGTTTTTAACCCGACCAGGGAGGCCCATCATATCTCCTGTACACTTGACAGACACATTTATATAACAAAATGTGTTAGAAAATTGAGAATCTCACTTTTTTTGTATGGCTGTTAAACATCATGACTGATGTGTTCGTAACACACACTGGCGTTGAAATAGTAGCTCTACAACCAGTAAATTGTAACCATATGGGGGATAATGGAGATAGACATACTTATTTCATATTTAGTTTTTCTGTGGCTGACGGAGGAACCGCCAGACAAGATATGAAACACAAATTCTGCGGTTGCCGATATATAGCCGACTATAAACAAGAAATGTAACTCATGCTTGGCTGTCGTCAATGTTGCTTGGGTGAATCATAAGTTGCTAATTTCGACGTTAAATTGGTAAGTGCTCTGCACTTACCAAACCAGTGGTAGTTTTCACTCCCTCATACATTTTTGGTAAATTCTTAATTTTCTTCCAGGTGAATGTTGTTATTTCCCGCTCAGGTTTGAGTCAACGTTTCTCTTCTGAATTGAGTCACTTTTGGTCTCCTTCGCTTCCTGAATAAACCAAAAAATATGACCAAAAAATATGATGCTTGCCTTTACGAGAACAGACAATTACATGATGCTTATTCGCTATAAAAACGTTCAAGGGGTGTTTAATGCATGTCAGTACCGTCATCACAAGTACAAGGGGTTTTCGTGTGTGTGTGTGTGTGTGTGTGTGTGTGTGTGTGTGTGTGTGTGTGTGTGTGTGTGTGTGTGTGTGTGTGTGTTGTGAATATATATATATAAAAACAAGCAAGGGACCGAATGCTATGATGAGACATGACCCTTGAGGTGCTTGAGGAGTAACGGCCTCCAAACTGGTGGTTTGGGTCAGAGCAGCAGCAGTGGGAACCGGTAACGAGCATCGGCACTCAGAGAACATCCGTCTGGGCTTCCGGGTCCACCGGCATCCAGCTGTAGCTCTGCTGCTGCCAGATGTGGGGAGAGCCACCTGTGGAGAGGGAGAGAGAGAGTGAGAGAGAGAGAGCGAAGAGAGAGATGGAGAGAGAGAGAGAGAGAGAGAGAGAGAGAGAGAGAGAGAGAGAGAATGAGATAGAGAGACACACATTTGTTTCCTGTTATAGATGCAGAGAGGGAGGGAGAGAGAGAGAGCGAGGAGAGAGAGAGAGAGAGAGAGAGAGAGAGAGAGAGAGAGAGAGAGAGAGAGAGAGAGAGAAATAGAGAGATAATGTGGAAGAGAGACGTTTCCTCGTTTCCTGCTATAGATGCAGGGAGGGAGAGGGAAAGAGAGATAAAGAGAAAGAGAGACTCGTTTCCTGCTATAGACAGAGAGACAGAGAGAGAGACACACAGACAGAGAGAGAGACGCACTGACAGAGAGAGACAGACACACACAGGCAGAGAGCGAGAGAGAGAGACACACAGGCAGCGCGAGAGAGAGAGAGAGAGAGAGAGAGAGAGAGAGAGAGAGAGAGAGAGAGAGAGAGAGAGAGAGAGAGAGAGAGAGAGAGAGATATTTGATTATTTAACTTTTTGGGCTTTGGCAATATACGTGTACTTTCCATGCCAATAAAGTGCTTTGAATCTTCTGGAGAAAAAAAATAGAAAGAGAGAAAAGAAGATTTAGAACAAATTAGAACATTAATTATAGAAAAAAAGAAAAGAATAAAGTAAGTAAGAAAGCAAGAAAGAAAACTTTCCCACCCCAGGCTCTGGTGGTTGTGACACAGTGCTCTCTCTCTCTCTCTCTCTCTCTCTCTCTCTCTCTCCCACGGCACGGGGTACAGGATACGACGGGTGTCGAGCGCGCACACTTGGTGGGATCCACAGTGATGGTTTTCAGGGTGACAGGTGTGCTGGGTGCCCGTGACAGGTGACGCCTGCCTGGGAGCCAGGGGGTGCCACCACGGAAGTCCCCTCAAGGAAAGTTGAGGAGCCCAGTGGAGGAAAGTTGAGACGTGGAAAACATCTCACATCTTCGGCGCCAATTACAGGACCAGCCCCCGTCTGAGAAGGATCACAGTAAATATTTCTCGGCTTCGTGAAAAGAAAACGGGGAACACATTAGCGAGTCATTAGCAACGGCGCCAAATTTGCTTTGATCGAGACAATGTTTTTCTTAGTTTTGTGCTCTTGAAGAGGTTCCAAGAGCCGTGGAATTCTCATGGCTCAGCATGGACGTGTCTGAAAGTTTCTACCCCCCCCCCCCCCCCCCCCCCCAACCTGTCAACTCAAGTAACTCCTCCCCCCCTGCTGCTCTGTTTACGTTAGAGGCCCGCTCACCTGCAGGGTCGCCCTGGCTGCACCGCGTCACGCAGGGAAGGTAAGACAAGAGAGCCTCGATTGAACCTCACGAGGGGCCGGGCATGCTGTGGGTGGCACCTCACCGCTGTCTGTCTGTGTTTCTCTGTCTGTCTGTCTCTCTCTCTCTCTCTCTCTCTGTGTACACCAGAGGAGAACACAAGGTCAAACACATCCAAGGCGCCCCATGTTCCAATCAATTCGAGTTCCAGATGCGCCTCCTTTCACTGGGATCAAATCACGTCAGTGCCAACCGGATTAAAGGAAGGGGGCTGAGGGGAAGCGATGGGGGCGAGGGTGGTCAGGGCGGCGGTGTTATGTCAGAATAGACTCACGCTGCCTCTGACATGTTGAAAGTGTTTGCGCCGGCGCGGCTTTGACAACCAGAAGACACACCAGAAGGCCCTCCCGTGAAACCCAGCTGCTTGTGTTGTGTTGTGTGTGTGTCTTGTAATACAAAATTAACTTTTCAGGCATTTTATTGTTGTTCTTTGGCAGCTCTCGTCATCATGGGACTTCGGCTGGTACTTTTAATTTCACAAGTTGGCCGGATAGTCAGTGAAAAATAATTGGGAGGCATTTGGTTTGTTACCAGATTAGACATATATTACAAATATCAGATGTGCCACGATAATTTACATAATCTAAATCAAAACAAATCTGTCTGTACTAGCAATGTTTTATGGGAGTTAGACGATATGGAATGACTTTAGACCCAGAATAAAAACAAAAAATGCAAACTGTTTGCTTCTTCATCTCCTAAAACAGTTTGTCGTAGCGGTTGCATGGGAACAACATATCTCCACATTTTACACACTTTTAATTTTTAGGTTTCAAAAACGGGCAAAAATTATGACAATAGAATCCTACTTGTAATTGCTTCATAGTCTCGCTCCATGTGCCGCATGCTCTGCTCTCCCGTCCATCCGTTTGCTGTCCTCTTAGACCACTTTCATGATTTAAGTTGATTGAATCTAGGCCACTGAAGTAAGCCCGTCCCCACCTGGGTGTCCGTCTCCAAGCAACCCATTCGGTCTGTTAACACACGGAAACAGGGGCTGAATTCCCTGCATGTATCCAGCCGGCTGCCATCAATCTGAGACTCTTCCCCACTGGGAGGTGGGGCTGTGCTAATGTAATAACCCAGCGTACACACACACACACACACACACAACGCACACGCACACACACACACACACACCACAAGCAGTTACACTGCCAACTCCTGGCAAACACGGGGGCAACCACTGGTAGTATATACTTAGGAATACGGCACGGAACTGACCTGCCATGAAGCGCGCTGGGTATATGCGGAGGAGAGGGGGGCTAAATGTCAATTCAGACAGACAGACAGTCAGTCAGTCAGTCAGTCAGACAGACAGTCTGATGCCCCCCCCACCGACACCCCTGTGGATGACGGAGGCCCGGCCCATGGCACGGGTGGACAGTGTTGTTCCCTGCCATCTGCTCCTGCAGGCCGCGGTCCAGCAGAACCTCCCCTGCTGACCTCATGGGAACCCGGGCCAAGACGGCCGTCCCAAGATCGATGCCACGTCACGATAAGCACTGCGAGCACCTTTCTGGACTCGTGACTTCCGTGTGAAACGGTGGAGGGTTTTTACTCTCCGCATGTCTGCTTCCCACTCGACTTACCACTCAGACATGAAATGGAGCTCTCTCCCCCCCCCCCCCCCCCCCCCCGGCCCCGCCCCATCACTCTGTGGTGGCCTCTGGTCCATCTGTCTGTCTCTCGATACGTCTGTCGGTCCTGCCTGCTTCTTGTGCCTTCATGCTCACTCAACAGGTCGGTAGTTCATAGCAGTAGTCGGAGAAGACCCCGCTCTTGAGCCATGAACTTGCAGAATGAGGACGTCAAGTGAAGTGAGGGAATATACATACACTGTATGTAGGTTTATGCGACAGGCTTCCGGTTCGAAGGTGTTTTTGTTTTGTTTTCCACTTTGTCGTCTGACTTGATTAAGATGAAGCCGTGTCAGTGTTTGGTGACACTCGAAGCGCTTGAAGCAAAACGGCGTATCGCGTTCTGTTTGAGTGTGTTACCCAAACACCTCTGGAATGTTATGAGAGCAATGGGGTCTCATCGTTTAAACCATTTATGTGGAAACCTCACAAAGAAGGGCCCCGAATCACTCTCTCCTCCCCCCCCCCACCCCCCACCTTTCTTTCTCCCTCCTCACCTCTCTCTCTCTCTCTCTCTCCTCCCTCGCTGTGTCTCTGCTGTCACCCTCAGGAAAAGTGAACATGTCGTAAATCACCCTGGCAGCTCAGTGTTTTGGCAAGGCGGACGTGCCCATGGCCAGTGTCTTTTACGAGGCGGTTTTGGGAGGGTTGTTTTTAGGCAAAGGGCCTTCGAATCACACACAATGTTTTCGTTGGTACTGGTGGTGTGGTTGCGTCGAATGGACGTGAATCAAAGAAGTTCCTGGATGTTGGATGGATGAATGGGATGACGGTGTTGAGAGGAGCCACCAAAAGAGCTCCAAAAACCGCTGAGGGAACTCACTGCGGGAACCTCGACGCAACCTTTGTCCAGACTCTGAACCCTGTGGAATTTGCTTAATTCCTTCAGCGTGGAAAAAGCACAGGCTTTCTCTCCGCGCTTTCGAGGATGTGAACCTGAACGCATAAGCGCTAACCTCCATTGGTGCGTTGTTTTCTACACAATGACTCGCTTTGTGGAACAGTTAAAGGAGAGCTTTTACCAAGAGACCAAAGTGCGGGCCGTGTTCGAGTCGAACGAAACGAAGAGAGATCACCGGAATTAAAAAAACAACGAGTTAGAAGTACCAGCAGTTTAAACTCCAATCACGACGGTCATTTCCGTTGTTTCGTTTTTTCTTAACGTTAACATATGAGCACACATACGTGGAAAAATCCCAGAGCAACTTGGGGGGCTAAAGGGGGCGTGGCGTGAGGGGGGGTGTATTATTTCTCTGCAATGCCCTTTGTTTGAAGAAAACCGTGTTGATTGACAGCTGAGCTCCTGGATCCCCCTCTGCCAGGGTTCAGCGTGAAGGCCTGGTTAATGAGGTCGGCTTCAGGGATTACAATCAGACAGAGAGAGAGAGAGAGAGAGAGAGAGAGAGAGAGACAGGAGGGAATATTAGCCTTGTCTCGTGTGTCAATGCCCCGGACAGGAAAACCTCCCAGTGTTGGCCGGTGTCAAAATGAACGTTTCGGCTTCCGCTTGCTTCACCGCGTGCCACAAAACAACATTGACCTATGGCATGGCTCCGAAGATGTCTCATGCCCACGACAGCTAATAAAGGAGAGGATTTACGGTGGGAAAGACTCATTATGGACACAGATCTGGAGGCGGTGGTGGTGGCGGCGGTGGCGGCCGAGCAAACGATCTCACGTCACGCCGCTTTGACCATTAAAATGCTCTACTTTTTAACCTTTCACCTCACCCTATTAATTTAGCCCAACGGAGGGACTTCAAGCCAGAAGAGGAGACAGAATTCCTTATTTACCTTGAGAAGTATTAATGGACACGGAGGGAAGGGGTTGGTGGGGAGGTGTTGACATTGTCCAACCAAGAGACCTATAGAGTCACATCCACCATCCCATTCAAAAACAAGGAAAACAGAGAGAGAGATGAGAGATGGAAAGAAAAACATGCCCACCAAAACAAAAAAAAGAAAGAGAAAGAGAGAGAGAGAGAGAGAGAGAGAGAGAGAGAGAGAGAGAGAGAGAGAGAGAGAGAGAGAGAGAGAGCGAGAAGGAGAGAGGCGAACCCAGGCGGGGGGGCCGAACGATGAGGAAGCCATATGGAAGCCATCACCGGCCTGGACTCCCCATCTTGTGTGGGTCTGCTGGCACCCGCCCACCCCCCCTCACCCGGTCACCATGGGAGTAATCCACCAAAGAGGATCCACGGTGGATGGTGCTAAGACAGGGCAGGGCAGCCCCTTCAGGACACAAGAAGGGCGGTGGAGGGTGGAGGGTGGTGGAGGGTGGAGGGTGGTGGAGGGTGGGTGGTGGTGGAGGGGGAGAGTGAGGTTTCTCTTAGTGGGCATTGTTTCCGGGAGGGATCCGAGGACAGTGTGGGTGTTTTTTTCGAAGGCTTTGGGGGTGGCGGTGGAGGTGGAGGTGGAGGGGCGGTGCTGATGGTGTTTACAGAAAACAGGTGGTTGGGGGAGCTCAGTGGCTTTCGGACGGGCTTAGGAAGGCTCAATTTCGCGCGTTCCAGTGTGCCACAGATTCTCCTTGTATGGCCGCTCAGAATCCCTTCCCCTTGCTTCCTGTTGCCCGTATCGTGTTAGCGCGCCGTGATATACAATATGATAACGGTTAATAGAATACCACGGGCCACGCCATCTACGGCTCTACGACGCCAAAAACCAACTTTCGCCTTCCCGTGCAGAATCCACTTTTATTCATGTCTGTTTAATCCCTGTTTAAACGCTCAGATCTAATTATCAGCCAGCCTAATAAACTGCAGCAAAACTAAATGAGAGGCATAATTGAATAAGGAAATTACCTTTTTCTATCTTACTTCTCATGTTTGCTCTGCGGAATTAGGCCCTAAAGGAATGAATTAAAATGCCTCATTACTAGACTGCGAGTTAAGTGGAAATGTAATTTAGTATTCTCAGGGAACACATTCATTCACACACACACACACGCACACACGCAACACGCAAGCACACGCGCACGTGCGCACACACACACACACACACACTCATCATCAGCATTGAATCATTTTCAAGCCCCTCCAGAGATGCTCGTATATACTGCTAAATGGCATTGCGTCCAAAACCTATGGGTCGTTGATCCGTCATTCTAAGACAACTTTCTACACGATTGCAGAATAGAATATTCAAACTTCACTGTCTACAGTCAACCGGTAGGTAAGATGCCCTAACGCTTGCCTTTTGTATTAAAAGCACCTGTAAATAAACATGTGTGATATTTTCAGCTTTTGTGAATGCAGTCTGCCAGACATGTTAACCTATTCTCAAAACCCGACTCACTGAAACGGTCCAAGTTTTTTTTATCAGTGAAAAATTTATCGGACTGTGGTAAATTATTCACCAGCCCATTTCGGTCAGTCCTGGTGGCCGTACGCTGGCATGCCTGCGGTGGTGGCTGGAGCAATCTGAGAGAGAAGGCTGTCACGGCATTTTAACATGGAACAACACACACACACACACACGCGCATACACACACACACACACACACACATAGTGCGCTGCAGACATATACTGTACATACAAAAGCACTCAGACAGACACATATACACGTATACATGTACATGTATACAGACAAATAAAAACACACACCTCTCAAAGGTAGGCTGCAGGATAATAAAACCGACCTACCTACCTTCCTTGAGATATCGACACCTAAACCCATCCTGTTCCATAGCAGCCTCTACCTGAATTCACTGTGGTTCTCCTCAATATGCTGTATATACCAGTGGTTAGCATCTGGTGGGTCGCCACCCATAAGGGGACTTGTGTTGGGTAACTAATGTTTCAATGTTCATTCATAATTAATTCATTCATGTTTGGCTTGTTATTTAATTGCGTTTAGCCCCAATTGTTGCAGCTCAATGTTTTTAACACGGCACAAAGGCATTGTTGATCACTGCATTATTGGTCAATAAATAGTAGTTTTGGGTTGTGACCAATGACCAATGGCACATGTGGGTCCGGAGGCTAGCCAAGTTGAGAACCACTGATATATATTTGGTACCGACTATAAACGTATGCGCTCGCACGTATCCAAAGTCCACGTTTCCAGCCCCCCTTGCGTCCATGGACGTATTTAGTGTGTATAGATCGTCATAGAGATCTCATGCCTATTCATTCATCCCAACACAGACCACCACCACCACCACCACCACCACCGCCACCACCATGGACGAAGGGGTTCACGTCCAGCAGAACAAATGAGGCCCCTGCTTTGAACTGCCAGTAACCAAACAAACAGCAGCGTGTGATTTTGCATGCCAGTGTTGGTCTGGTCCCTCGGGTGCCCC
>PIJE02000868.1:197389-207389 GCA_002895965.2 Coryphaenoides rupestris
CCCCACAAGTGTGCACCCTGTTGTCTCTGACCGGTGATCAGGACGCTATTCACCAGAGAGCCTCTATCTCCCCCACCGATCTGCCGCATGTCGACAGGCATCCTCCATCTCCCCGGCTGCATTCCTCTCCCTTTTGTTCTGCCGAGCGGGAGGAAGGACGCAAACGAGTCCCCCCATTGACATCCTTGGAAAGTCCGCCTCGATCCTCCCCCCCCCGCCCCACAAACACACCTGCTATACCTGTGAGCCACGCAGGGGTCTCCCGTCCTGGAGAGGATGTGTTGGCTGGAAGGTATGCCGGCGGCGGAGGTGAGGCAGCCCCAGCGTGCGCTTCAGGAAGCGACGAAGGAATGTCCACTTGGACCTGGACGGCGTCAAAAGAATGTGCCCATTGTGTTTTTATAGCTGTTGTCCGCGCTGGATATTGAGCACCTGTGGACTTAATATACTCTTCGGGCTTCGGAGAGTTGTTGTCCTTTTTTTCACGGGGTGGGGTCAAAGGTCGAATGCGTGTGGCTGCGGTGCCACGAGGTTGCGCAACAAGACAGAATGTTTTTATTATTGAGGCCTTTTTGTGTCTTTTGTTCGGGACGGTGGGCAATGTCTTGGTTGTTTTGGTGGGTGTCTGAGTGTTTAATCAAGCCTCTACTTATGGAAACTTGGAAGAGTACTTCCAGTCGTGTACGCAAGACGGAAAATGCCGGAAATTTGAGAACATTGATTTCGTTGGATCTGTTAATACTTGATTTAGTAGGATCTGTTACTACTTAATGGGCAATCGTAGACAGTCAGTAATTGTGCTATTAAAACATCTCGTCTAGTCCCTAGTGTGCAGGCATCTCTGATGATGGGTGCTTGGACACTCAAGTGACTTCAGATGTGCAGAGACTGTTCTTGATCACAGCTGTGATGATGGTCTTTCTGATCGTCATTATTGGTTCCTGATTTGTAGAGAGCAAAACAAACTAATAAAAAGCAAAGGAAACAGAGCACATTGAATAATGCTTGCTGCTACTAAACCAGTATAGGACCAAAATAAACTCCGGTCCTGGATACATATTCGCCAACACTCCCCGACATTCCCGCGAGAGTCCCGGTTTTCACAGTCCTCTCCTGGTAGTCATTCATTCTCCCGCAGTGCTTCGAATAAGGAGAATATCCGTGTTATTATGACGGTATATATCTTTGTTTCATCTGGCACTTGTATCTCTGCCGGCTGGTTAATGGGGATTGTCTGTAATAGTTTGAGGAAGTTACTAATCCAATCATAACTCAACACAATGAGACGGGGATTGTTGTCTGTTGGCAAGTCGTTCCATGGAGTTACTCATCCAATCATAATGCAAAGCTCCTGGAGAAATAGCGCAAGTGAAGAAGTAAAAAGAGTAATTCTTGGCACCCTTTTTTAATCATGTATTAATTAACAGTTAAGTACTTAAACCCCTGTAGAAAACAAAAAATATATTTATCCATGCATTACATGGATATATTTGGAATGTATAAGGAGGTTATTTTTTTAATGTATACTGTATACATCAATGTATTTGCATGGATTACACGTATACAGTATACATATGGATATACAGTATCTGTCCACTTCTTACGCCCTTCACAATTAACTAACTAGAATGAATGAAATTGAAATTATGCGATTATTATAACGATTTATTGCTGGTCCCCTGGTGGTTTGTGGAAATCACCCTATATTTCTGAGGTGCTCATGGTGGGCAAGTATGCCTGCCCTGTGGATGACATATACCTCATTAAAACATCCTGAGTCAATGTATGGCTTTAAAAACATTTAGGCTTTCTCTCCTCTTGAACACTCCTTGAGATAACGGTTTCTCTGTGATCTAGTGGGAATCGCATGGAATCTCAAACGCTCCGTAAACTCCCTTCCAGAGTGCTTTGTGCGACGCTAATGCTCCTTGAGAGAGGGGCCATAGCTGCGGCCGACGCCTCCTAATCTTTGCACCGAAGACCCTGCAGGAGACGTCCCCCCCCCCCCCCCCCCTCGATGGGGGTCATACGGTCACAGGCCAGCGAGAAAACATGCTTTCTTTCCACGAGTCAATCAGTCAGGCGTAGTATCTTCTTCTCCCAGCGTCTCAACATGCAGTCCTAACTAACGATCCCAGCACTCCTACGTGGATGTGGACGCCTTATCTCTCCCTCTGAACTGAACTGGGCGTTATTAAAGCAACTCGCTGTCGGTTTTTTACTGGTGCCAGTGAAAAGGTTGCTCTCGCTGGGCCGAGGGAAATGTGCTCTAGGCTCTGCGGGGAGAGAGAGGGAAAGGCTGTTGCTGAAAGGTTAAGATGTACAATCAGGAAATGCCGTGTGATGGCTGACACTGGGTTCCTGTCTAGGTTTACGATTGGCCCACCCGAACCGCACACATGCGTGCACGTGTACACACGCATACACACGCGCACACACACACACACACACACACACACACACACACACACACAAACACACAAACTGCGTCCTGTCTTTCTCCGTTTCCTCCATGACTGAAAATCAACACGGCACCCAACAGCGATGAAGCGAGCTGAGGGCCCCAGACGGGCTCCCGGTTGATTTATGAAGGACCTATACATGTGCTTGTTTTTGGCCGGGGCGTCGGGCTTATTTTTGCTTCACTTTGAGAGAGTGCGGGGGGTTGAGATAATGAATCAACAGAAAGGGCCAGATGTCATGAAACCACTGGTCACTCATCTGCTTCGGCCATTTCCTTCAATTAACTTAGACAGCGCAGATGCTCTCAGCTCTCTCTCGCTCTCTCTCTCTCTCCCTCTCTCTCCCTCTCCTCCCTCTCTCTCTCTCTCTCTCTCTCTCTCTCTCTCTCTCTCTCTCTCCCTCTCTTCTCTCTCCTAGGCCTAACATCGTACCACCCAGGGGTGAATTGATATTGTGCGTTATATTATGTCGCTGAACAGCCTCTCTCTCCCCCCCTGCTCACCGTATGCAAATAAAATTATCAGTCGTGCGTTGAGTCCGAAGATTTCTTAGAATTCTCGGCAGATTGAAACCGCAATTAAAAATACGTTCAAACTGGAAACTCAACGCACAATTTCACAAAACCGAGCAACAAAACTGAGAAAAAACAGCCGCAAAAAATATCTATGGAGTATTATGGAAATGGCCCATGTGACACAGTATAATTCACATTTTCTTTCACCTCCACAGTGATTCATGTGTTGCTCTCCACGGGCTGTCTGCATCCCAGAAGCGATGTGCCTCTGCAACACCGAGAGGAAGGCATTTGCTCAAAGGATTAAGACACTCGACTGAGAGAGAGAGAGAGAGAGAGAGAGAGAGAGAGAGAGAGAGAGAGAGAGAGAGAGAGAGAGAGAGAGAGAGAAGAGAGAGAGAGAGAAGAGAGAGAAGAATGAGGGAGCCGCGATCACCCCGATCATTTGAAATAAAAGATAAGCGCGCTGGGAATGGTGGCCGACGGCTGGAGAACGAGAAGAAGTGTGGAAGATCTGCGATGAGTCTATAAATAGCGTCTGTCACCAGAGTAGCGATAGCAACGTGTTTAGATGTGCGCTCGGGGCTAGCGGCAGGCAGCCCCCTGCTCCCTATATGTTGACTGGGGGGGGGGGTCAACATATACGGAGTCTATTCCCTCCCCTTCCAGCTTCCCACCCGGGCGCCCTGGGCGGCCATAAAAGCCGAAACACGCGACGACAAGCTCTCTTATGGCGCAATGTTTTCCCTTTCTTTTCGTTGTTTTCCAAGAGGAGTGTAAAACACAACGTCTCCGAAGGTGCCGAAAAGCCCATACATCACACCGTTGGGTTGTATTTGTTTTTCGATTCACGCGGTTGGTGTTCAATATCAGCTGGCACGGTTTTTGGTTTTTCCCAGAAAGATGCAACTCAATGCTCGGTGAACATTCACAGTTCAGAATCACAATCAGAATCACAATCAGCTTTATTGCCTTAGTTTTTACAAACAAACAAATGTGCTTTTGGGAAATCGGTGCATAACATTGAACATTACACAGAAAGTGGACAGGAGGTGTGTGTGGTGTGTGTGTGTGTGTGTGTGTGTGTGTGTGTGTGTGTGTGTGTGTGTGTGTGTGTGTGTGTGTGTGTGTGGTGTGTGTGTGTGTGTGTGTGTGTGTGTGTGTGTGTGTGTGGTAGTGGGGTGACTGATAATGTGGTAGATAGCGTGAGGCTGATGATGGTGCAGCGCCTTGATCCTGATCCCGAGCGGTGTTTGTTGTGGTGGGTTTTTACCTCCACCGATCTCCATCCCTCCCTCCCTCCCTCCCTCTCCCTCCCTCCCTCCCTCCACACTCTCCCTCCTCCCCCCTCTCCCTCTCTCCCTCCTCCCTCCCTCCCTCTCTTCTCGCCCCCCCCCCCACAAGTGTGCACCCTGTTGTCTCTGACCGGTGATCAGGACGCTATTCACCAGAGAGCCTCTATCTCCCCCACCGATCTGCCGCATGTCGACAGGCATCCTCCATCTCCCCGGCTGCATTCCTCTCCCTTTTGTTCTGCCGAGCGGGAGGAAGGACGCAAACGAGTCCCCCCATTGACATCCTTGGAAAGTCCGCCTCGATCCTCCCCCCCGCCCCACAAACACACCTGCTATACCTGTGAGCCACGCAGGGGTCTCCCGTCCTGGAGAGGATGTGTTGGCTGGAAGGTATGCCGGCGGCGGAGGTGAGGCAGCCCCAGCGTGCGCTTCAGGAAGCGACGAAGGAATGTCCACTTGGACCTGGACGACGGTCAAAGAATGTGCCCATTGTGTTTTTATAGCTGTTGTCCGCGCTGGATATTGAGCACCTGTGGACTTAATATACTCTTCGGGCTTCGGAGAGTTGTTGTCCTTTTTTTCACGGGGTGGGGTCAAAGGTCGAATGCGTGTGGCTGCGGTGCCACGAGGTTGCGCAACAAGACAGAATGTTTTTATTATTGAGGCCTTTTTGTGTCTTTTGTTCGGGACGGTGGGCAATGTCTTGGTTGTTTTGGTGGGTGTCTGAGTGTTTAATCAAGCCTCTACTTATGGAAACTTGGAAGAGTACTTCCAGTCGTGTACGCAAGACGGAAAATGCCGGAAATTTGAGAACATTGATTTCGTTGGATCTGTTAATACTTGATTTAGTAGGATCTGTTACTACTTAATGGGCAATCGTAGACAGTCAGTAATTGTGCTATTAAAACATCTCGTCTAGTCCCTAGTGTGCAGGCATCTCTGATGATGGGTGCTTGGACACTCAAGTGACTTCAGATGTGCAGAGACTGTTCTTGATCACAGCTGTGATGATGGTCTTTCTGATCGTCATTATTGGTTCCTGATTTGTAGAGAGCAAAACAAACTAATAAAAAGCAAAGGAAACAGAGCACATTGAATAATGCTTGCTGCTACTAAACCAGTATAGGACCAAAATAAACTCCGGTCCTGGATACATATTCGCCAACACTCCCGACATTCCCGCGAGAGTCCCGGTTTTCACAGTCCTCTCCTGGTAGTCATTCATTCTCCGCAGTGCTTCGAAATAAGGAGAATATCCGTGTTATTATGACGGTATATATCTTTGTTTCATCTGGCACTTGTATCTCTGCGGCTGGTTAATGGGGATTGTCTGTAATAGTTTGAGGAAGTTACTAATCCAATCATAACTCAACACAATGAGACGGGGATTGTTGTCTGTTGGCAAGTCGTTCCATGGAGTTACTCATCCAATCATAATGCAAAGCTCCTGGAGAATAGCGCAAGTGAAGAAGTAAAAAGAGTAATTCTTGGCACCCTTTTTAATCATGTATTAAATTAACAGTTAAGTACTTAAACCCCTTTAGAAAACAAAAAATATATTTATCCATGCATTACATGGATATATTTGGAATGTATAAGGAGGTTATTTTTTTAATGTATACTGTATACATCAATGTATTTGCATGGATATACACGTATACAGTATACATATGGATATACAGTATCTGTCCACCTCTTACGCCCTTCACAATTAACTAACTAGAATGAATGAAATTGAAATTATGCGATTATTATAACGATTTATTGCTGGGTCCCCTGGTGGTTTGTGGAAATCACCCTATATTTCTGAGGTGCTCATGGTGGGCAAGTATGCCTGTCCTGTGGATGACATATACTCATAAAACATCCTGAGTCAATGTATGGCTTTAAAAACATTAGGCTTTCTCTCCTCTTGAACACTCCTTGAGATAACGGTTTCTCTGTGATCTAGTGGGAATCGCATGGAATCTCAAACGCTCCGTAAACTCCCTTCCAGAGTGCTTTGTGCGACGCTAATGCTCCTTGAGAGAGGGGCCATAGCTGCGGCCGACGCCTCCTAATCTTTGCACCGAAGACCCTGCAGGAGACGTCCCCCCCCCCCCCCCCCCCTCGATGGGGGGTCATACGGTCACAGGCCAGCGAGAAAACATGCTTCTTTCCACGAGTCAATCAGTCAGGCGTAGTATCTTCTTCTCCCAGCGTCTCAACATGCAGTCCTAACTAACGATCCCAGCACTCCTACGTGGATGTGGACGCCTTATCTCTCCCTCTGAACTGAACTGGGCGTTATTAAAGCAACTCGCTGTCGGTTTTTTACTGGTGCCAGTGAAAAGGTTGCTCTCGCTGGGCCGAGGGAAATGTGCTCTAGGCTCTGCGGGGAGAGAGAGGGAAAGGCTGTTGCTGAAAGGTTAAGATGTACAATCAGGAAATGCCGTGTGATGGCTGACACTGGGTTCCTGTCTAGGTTTACGATTGGCCCACCCGAACCGCACACATGCGTGCACGTGTACACACGCATACACACGCGCACACACACACACAACACACACACACACACACACACACACACAAACACACAAACTGCGTCCTGTCTTTCTCCGTTTCCTCCATGACTGAAAATCAACACGGCACCCAACAGCGATGAAGCGAGCTGAGGGCCCCAGACGGGCTCCCGGTTGATTTATGAGGACCTATACATGTGCTTGTTTTGCCGGGGCGTCGGGCTTATTTTTGCTTCACTTTGAGAGAGTACGGGGGTTGAGATAATGAATCAACAGAGAGGCCAGATGTCATGAAACCACTGGTCACTCATCTGCTTCGGCCATTCCTTCAATTAACTTAGACAGCGCAGATGCTCTCGCTCTCTCTCGCTCTCTCTCTCTCTCTCTCTCTCTCCCTCTCTCTCCCTCTCTCTCTCTCTCTCTCTCTCTCTCTCTCTCTCTCTCTCTCTCCCTCTCTCTCTCTCTCCTAGGCCTAACATCGTACCACCCAGGGGTGATTGATATCGTGCGTTATATTATGTCGCTGAACAGCCTCTCTCTCCCCCCCCTGCTCACCGTATGCAAATAAAATTATCAGTCGTGCGTTGAGTCCGAAGATTTCTTTAGAATTCTCGGCAGATTGAACCGCAATTAAAATACGTTCAAACTGGAAACTCAACGCACAATTTCACAAACCGAGCAACAAAACTGAGAAAAAACAGCCGCAAAAAATATCTATGGAGTATTATGGAAATGGCCCATGTGACACAGTATAATTCACATTTTCTTTCACCTCCACAGTGATTCATGTGTTGCTCTCCACGGGCTGTCTGCATCCCAGAAGCGATGTGCCTCTGCAACACCGAGAGGAAGGCATTTGCTCAAAGGATTAAGACACTCGACTGAGAGAGAGAGAGAGAGAGAGAGAGAGAGAGAGAGAGAGAGAGAGAGAGAGAGAGAGAGAGAGAGAGAGAGAGAGAGAGAGAGAGAGAGAGAGAGAATGAGGGAGCCGCGATCACCCCGATCATTTGAAATAAAAGATAAGCGCGCTGGGAATGGTGGCCGACGGCTGGAGAACGAGAAGAAGTGTGGAAGATCTGCGATGAGTCTATAAATAGCGTCTGTCACCAGAGTAGCGATAGCAACGTGTTTAGATGTGCGCTCGGGGCTAGCGGCAGGCAGCCCCCTGCTCCCTATATGTTGACTGGGGGGGGGGTCAACATATAGGGAGTCTATTCCCTCCCCTTCCAGCTTCCCACCCGGGCGCCCTGGGCGGCCATAAAAGCCGAAACACGCGACGACAAGCTCTCTTATGGCGCGATGTTTTCCCTTTCTTTTCATTTGTTTTCCAAGAGGAGTGTAAAACACAACGTCTCCGAAGGTGCCGAAAAGCCCATACATCACACCGTTGGGTTGTATTTGTTTTCGATTCACGCGGTTGGTGTTCAATATCAGCTGGCACGGTTTTTGGTTTTTCCCAGAAAGATGCAACTCAATGCTCGGTGAACATTCACAGTTCAGAATCACAATCAGAATCACAATCAGCTTTATTGCCTTAGTTTTTACAAACAAACAAATGTGCTTTTGGGAAATCGGCGCATAACATTGAACATTACACAGAAAGTAATAATATAGAAATTCTAAAAAATTCTAATAATTCCAAAGATATATTTAGGCAAAATAAATAATGATTTTTGTAAAGTCATCAGCACCGTAAATGTACATCTCCAAAATGTTTAAATTTCCCAAAGATAAGCCTCTGTAACAAACCACCCTCAGTTAGGGAGTGTTAGCTTGGAGGTTTTACAGTCAAGTCGAGATCAAGAAGAGTTGGGGTGTTTTTTTAGGCTGGAGTCCGTTTTCCATTCCTCAATATCCCGTATCTGCATCAAAAGGCAGCTTAAGTCTTCCCATCTGACAACTTTCCTCCCTACTGTTTACAGGTTGGGGGGGTAGAGATTAACCAAGCCACTGTGCATAATGGGCCCCCCTTGACTGGGCTGCCTTGACATGCCCTCCTCCCTTTGTAACGGGGTCAGACACGGCTATGGACGGACGATTTAGCAGCTCCCAAAAAGGATGGAGAGTTTGCATGCATGGGGAACGGACAAATGAGTCCAGGGCACCGTGGTTTTTTTAATCTTGTGGCGGCAGGGTTTGTTTTTGCGCACGGGTACAGCCAGCTCAGGGGCCGCACTCGCTATACGGGAGGGGGTCAGAGGTCAAGTTAGGCACCGTGTTTATCCCCTTCACAAGCCTATTATGAGCTCCTGAATGCGTGGCCATGAGCCTGGCTGGTGCTGTAAGTCTTAAGTCCCGACCGACCCTCTGGGATGGGAGCACCCGTCTCCCCTTTCAGTCTGCGCCGTAAACAAGTGAGGGAAATTATAAATATATGGAAATGAATGTCTTAGTCGCTGTTGAGCAGTACTATGTATATCTATCTGAAGACACTGGGCGTGTTGTGCTCTGCTGTGATTTAAATACACATCGTGGCATCGTGCATCCTCACTTTGGCGAGCGAATGACCACTCTGGTTACTGAGGGTTTTTTTTTGCAATTCCTTTTTATAATTGTCAAAGTCAAGTCAAAGTGTTTTATTGTCACATGTTCTTCATAACACAGGGCCATTCTGAACAGTGACGTTCTTGTGACGCGGCATTGGCAGTACGCAAAAGACTAGTCAAAAAGATTACATATAAAATAGCAAGATAATTGTGCATATCTATGGGAATATCAATTAATTTCCATAGATTTGAGACACATACGTATGTACGGATGCCGTTTGTGTTTTGAAACGTGTGTGCAGCCACATAAACATATTGTTCTCCCCGGAGACCCTGAATGAATGTTTACGAACTGACCGGTCGGCCGCTTGGTGATTAGCCAGCGGAACGGAATTCCTCCGCACGCGGTAACATCCTAATTACAACGGAACCCGTTCCTACCGCCAATTAAAGATAACAATTATAGATACCTTTAAGAAAACAACCGGGACTGACACAATGACAAATACGCACACACACACACACACACGCACACGCACGCACACACACACACACACACACACACACACACACACACACACACACGCACACACACACACACACACACACACACACACACACACACACACAGGACAGGATGTCTATAGGGAAAGCAGTGGATAGGAAGCAACAGCGCGGTGGTGGTGGCTGGAGTGTGTGTGTGTTGCTCGGCCCCCTGAAGGCCACATGCGTCTCAGCCAG
>PIJE02000868.1:212389-216357 GCA_002895965.2 Coryphaenoides rupestris
TGGGGTTAAACGTTAATATAACGTGTAGTATAGTATTCTGCTCTACCCCTCTCTCTCTCTCTCTCTCTCTCTCTATATATATATATATATATATATATATACAGTATATATATAGTATATGACATTGAAGCGAGGGAAATGGGTTGACAGAGGGGAAAGACATGTAGCGTAGCAGAGCAGCAGTGCAGGAACAGAGTCGGAGCCGGCACGCCTCACGTAAGGACCGCTCGTTGCCTACATGGTTAGCGCAGCAGCCCATTAGCGTGTGTGGCGCCACGCCGAGCCGGCCTGCTGTCATCGTGTCACGGCCATCGTTATGTTGGCGACTGGCGGGAACGGGGAACGAGGATCGCTCTCACTGGCTCAATTTGCATGTACCGCTGTCTGCGCGCCACAGTAGTTATTCTGCGTCCTTGTGGCGGAGGAACCACACCAAAAAGGAGCAAAGTTCTCAGCTTTCATTAAAATAATCATCTGGTCCCAGAGTGCCGCGGAGGAATGCGCCGACACAACCGCAACACATCCCATAAAGTATAGACCCAGAGGCAGCGGTGGCGTGGTGACGGAACACCCAGGCTGTGAGCTCCCCACGTCCACAACAGTTTACTGCGCTGAGGTTTAAACCATTTGTATCCGTCAGACGTCGCTCATCGGACCTGATTAACTTTAGACCTCTTCCAAACCACGTGTTGAAAGTCTAGCCGGCACACACAGCAAAAAAATGTGATGATACCAAACATTACAAGACGCATTTCTCATTCAGAGAGGAGGCAACTCCTCTCACTAAATCGTGTCGGCTCCATTACATTAAAATGATTGCGAGATTTGGTCATCGATTTATTCCAAAGCACTTAAATCAAACCAATATCTGAGATGGCACCCAGCAATTGATTCCAGAGGTGTCACGTGTATTACATTATGTTGTATGACCACGCCTGCTAAGATGGCAGCCAATCAAAAAGAAGGATTGTGATTATATGAGTTGTTTTTTAGCAGGTATTGTTTTACCCTCAGTACTACCTGGCGGTGACCACGGCGACCTGCCCTCTCCTCTGCCTGCTGCTCGGTCTCCTCTGAGTCATACACTCCACACTGTTGCCACGGCTACCACTTATTAATATTGGCCCATAACTTTGAGCCCTTTCCACCAAGCTGCAATGGTTGACACAGCCAGTGTCCCCAGACACACACGCACGCGTGCACACACACAGACACACACACACACACACAGACACACACGAAGACATACAAAAACATATATATGCACACAGATGCCCACGCACACACAAACAGACACAAGCAAACGTATGCACACACAGATGCACACACACACACGCACGCACACACATGAACACACATGCACACACACACATGAACACACATGAACACACATGCACACACGCATACACACATGAACACACATGCACACATGCATACACACATGCACACACACACACACGCACACACATGCATACACACACCCAAGCACGCACACACATGCACACAGACACACACACACACACACGCACACACGCACACGCCGATGCACACAAAAACAGACACAAGCACACGTATGCACACGTATGCACACACAGATGCACACACACACACGCACGCACACACGCACACACGAACACACATGAACACACATGCACACACATGCACACACACGCACGCACATGAACACACATGCACACACACACACACACACACACACATGCATACGCACACACATGCATACACACACCCAAGCACGCACACAGATGCACACACACACACACACACACACTCTCACACACGCACACGCATGCACACACACACACACACACACACACACACACACACACACACACACACACACACACACAATACACACAAAGCTATTCAATATAAGTCATATAGTGGTACAGGAGAAGGTGAGGACTGAAGACTGAGGAGCTGTGGTTTGTGATGAAGAGCAGTGGCTCAAAGCGAAGGGGATGAGGGAAGCAAGGAAGGAATACACTGGTCACTAGCGCCCCCTTCTGTCCACACCAGTCATCAAGTGGTTATTGATTCATTGCTGAAGGCCAAACTGTCATTAATTTAACCACTGGTTCATTTAATGAAATGTGAAGTTACAATGCAAAAAAACGTTAATATAACAATTATAACGTTTTCTTCTAACCTTGTAGAAGTAATCTGTCTCATATATCAATGAAGTACATGTTGTTAAGCGGGAATTACAGTAGGTGACAAAATATGTCCATAAGAAATGCTTGTCATATTGCATAATTATTGTTCATGACATGACAATTAAATAAAATCAGTGTATTGCTTAGTAACACCATAACACAAATCCACCGCTTTAACTACAGAGCAATTACCTCCCCCAGGTGCGTCAAAATGGTGGTTACTGACGGTTCACAAAATAAAATGGAATTAAAAAAAACCTGCAAATGTGATTGTTGTTTATTGTCCAACTTCGTGGTAGGCCACCGCAGTGAGTCTCATTCAGCAACCACTATTGCGTCGCCAGATTGCCATGAGCAAACCTATTTTTTACCCAGTAGGGGCAATGGTAAAAATACCATTGCATTCATAATCTAAGAACCTTCATCTCTTTGGCATTAGTGCTCTACAACCATTGATATGCTGCTGATGAGTGTACACCCCACATTTAAAAATGTTGCTGGCCTCTCCAATATGGAAAGGTAAGTCCACAGTAAGTGCAGGCCCTGAGCAGGTCGTGGGTGTCCTTGAGAGAACCGATAAGAAAACATAGCGTGTAATCATGATGCATGGCTGATATGCCAAGTATGAACTTGGAAAAGGCCCAACATTCAGTTTAGATCTTTGTTGGTCGCTCACACGCTGAATAATTTCACAGGAGATAGAGGACGGTGGTTAGTGGTTGTCGCACGCTGAGACAACCACTCGCTGCTGAACTGGACTGCACCTTCGCTCTGTGGTCACAATACATTGCTCTTTGGTGTCTTTCCATCGCACGCACACTCTGCCAGAGCGCTACGCGGGGTCTCGGGTTGACGTTGACTGAGCGTAGGCGGTACTGAATTGCAGACTTGAACCCATCAGCGGGTGTGTTCCTGATGTTCCAACCAGAGGACAGGTGTGCGTCTTTAGCTTTGTTCCAGTATAAGATGTCGGGGGGTTCACACTTGATTTGGTCCCGCTCCCCTGTCCTTTTCAGGCCAAAGCTCGTTACTTTGAGGTTAATGGGGGACTCCTTGTGAGCACGCTTTAAGAGTCCCACGGAGGCAGAGAAAGCTTTGAACCCCTGTGAGTGCTATGCTGTGGCCCCCTTATTATCATACGTTTCTCTGGCACTCCATGCCTGGCAAGCGTGGACTTCAGCTCCCTGGTGGCCCATCCCGTGGTGGCTGTGTGTAGCCTCTCCCACTCAAAAGTATGGACTGTAGTAGTAGTAGTTAACCACCGTTAAATTGCGCTACCCCCCCCCCCGTTCCATGTGAACAGATCCGACGATACGGTCCGCCATGTCCGGCATGTCCGGGATCTGATGGAGCGATGAGAGGCTCTTTGGGGATTTGGATTTCAGATGTGCCGTCTGGCATATGGAACAATTGTCCCCTGTGGCGCTGTGATATCTAACCCTATACCAGACCAGAGCAGGATGTCTCACGCTCTTCGCTGACATCTTGAGTGTTGTCCGGGAGGGTGGAAGGACTTTTTCCATCCCCCCCGCCCCGCCCATCACTGACTGCACTGTCGGCCACAGCAGGGTGAGTTAAGGAGGGTCTACAGCACTTACGGCTCAGTGAGAGTGAGTCACTGACTGGTAGGCTGTTCTTGACTGAATCTGTTCGTCCGTGCTTTCGGCCAGCGTGACATCATAGTCCTGTAGCGTTTTTTTCTTTTTCCTGGACAGTGTGTCTGCCAACAGCAATGTATTTCCCAGGCGGTGCTGGTGTCGTACCGCTGAAGTCGCGGGGTCGTTCGTTCTCTTT
>PIJE02000869.1:16901-96535 GCA_002895965.2 Coryphaenoides rupestris
TATCCTGTATGTGTACGTGACAAATAAAGTTCTTGAATCTTGAATTATGCACATTCGGCATTCATTTTAACGTTTGTTGCTTTTCTTTTTTCCGTACAAAAGCATGGCAAACGGGAAACGCCTTCCGAAGTATGGATGCGGGTCGTCTGTAATTGATCCACTTTCTCCTCGGTTAACCTCAGTTCAAAAAGTCATTCTTTCTCTGCCACCTCTCTCACTGTAACCCCCCCCCCCCCCTCTCCCACCTCCACCTCCACCCTCCTCCCTCCCCCACCGTCCGGAGCCAGCGCCACACATTAAAGCGGGCTGCTTATCGCGTTAGGCCCGCGTGGCCATTCATCGGCCATTCGGGCGGCGGTGGCGATGGTGTGCGGTGGGTGGGTGGCGTTGGTGGCGGGGTGGCCCCCGGGACCCCCGAGGGGCGAGGGCCCCCTTTAAAACAAACAGGACCTTCAGTCTGGCTTTCTCCTAAAGGTCGCGTCACAATGGACGGAGTCCTGCGTGGGGGGGGGTGGGGGGTTCGGTTCACCCCCGGTGTCCACAAAGGCCAAACACAGAGCTCCACTGTGTCCCCAAATATACACACACACACACACACACGCAATTTAAAGAGTCCACCCTCACCTCACCCCCCCCCCCCCCCCCCCCCCCCAACTCCACCGCATTTGTGCAGCGAATTTTATTTCCTTGCCCTTTTGATTCTTTTTTGGGGGGGTGAGAGGGGGGGGGGGGGGGGGGGTGAGGAGGGGGGCGGGGTGTGAAGTACCTTTTCTTGCCCTGTTTGAACTGTGAAGAATTACTGTGCGAATAAAGGTCTGGAGTTAAACAGCCTGAGCCCCGTAGGGAAATAAAGACGTGCACACAGAGAGAGAGAAGAGAGGAGAGAGAGAGAGAGAGAGAGAGAGAGAGAGAGAAGAGAGAGAGACGAGAGAGGAGAAGAGAGAGAGAAGAGAGAGAGAGAGAGAGAGAGGCCTGACAACCACACATTGATCGCTGTCTTGCTTTGCTGGTTCCTTTTCAAGGTGGCGGGGGGGGGGGGGGGGGCAGTGTTAAATGTTAAATGGACAAATACTATTTTTATTCATCTTTATTCACTCTAAATTCCCTAAATCAGATTCAACAAAGCTGCCGTTTGCGGCGGGGTGTCGAGCGACCCCTCTTGATGCCACAGGGTCAGAAAAGTCTCTGATTCTTAAATGCTAAGACCCTAAAGTCATGCATATTTTATACTTCTTACAAAACGGTTTATTCCTTGTATTGCATTTACATTTACCGCACTTTTATCCAAAGCGACTTACAACAAGTACATTTTTCCAGAGAGAGAACATATCACTTACGGTACTGTGAGATTTGAATAGAACACAATTAAGCAGCAAGATGTCGTATACTTCTTACTAAATATTTTATTCACATGTTTACTTGGGCATCCATGTTCAATGCCCATTTGATGAGGTTTCCAGCACCGAACTTACATATTAGAAATGTTCATAAGGTCCATAATTGTCCATGACTATTCAGTCAGTTAGCGGGTACCCTTCTGTCCAAAGCGAACTCGGCAGTGAACTCGGACACATGTCATCATGATGGATACGTTTGGGCATATCGTTGTTATTATGGGCCATATTAATTACTAATGGCATATTATTACTATGAGACATTTACATTCGAATATTACTATGAGACATATTTATTACTATGAGACATATTATTTACTATGAGCATGTTGCTCATAGGTTGCCCACAGTAAGCCTGTGCAGTGCCAAGCTCGGGGAATCGAAACCCCAGGTCCACTCCTCAGGCTCATCATGACACTAGTTGACACGCGTGAAAACGTATTTGTATTTGACTGTGGCGCCGAGCAAGCCCACGTCTCCCTCGTCAACCCCCCCCACCGCCCCTCCCCCCACACTTAATTAATTCAATAAAGCCCTCCCTCCCTCCCTCCCTCCCATCAGGATCAGGATCACATCAATCGTGGCGGTCAGTCATGAAGAAGGGTAGGGGGCGCAGAGGCCTATATGGTAAGGTAGAGGGTTCCTGGTTGCCCCCGATGTGTGGTGTGGATTAAAAAGGTGAGGGGGGGGTTTGTTGGGGGGGTGGGGGGGGGAATGAAAGAATGCCACCGACTGTGAAATTGTCCGATTTTTATCGGGATGTTTGGGAACAGCTGGCTGTGCACAATCCACTGGTCTAATCCTGGAGAGGGAGGGAGGGAGGGAGGGAGGGAGAAAGGGGGAGAGAGAGAGAGAGAGAGACTGGGCACAGCAGCGAGAAGGGGTGGAACATGTGTGTGCGTGTGTTTATCTGTGTGTGTGTGCCGTGGAATAGAATGAAGGCCGTAGGGGTCCATCCTACTCGGGGACCGTCGTAGTACTAAATGTGTCTACTGTGACGAAGCGACATCGCAAGTGGGGAGTGTCCACCGACTAAGATGTATGCTGACTAGATCAGCCTCCCGATGGCACACCGATCGAGCCGGCGTACGTCGAGGTGGACAGGACACTCCCACTTGTGATGTCACTGTGTCACCACACACACACCACCGTGGCCATTCTAGTCACGTGATCATATTGAGATGGCTCGTAATGGCTAATCACGCTCACACCTGGAGGTACAATAGGGCCCCTTTAAAGCCCGTCTCATCCTGAGGTCTTGGGAAGCGATTCAGTAGTCAGTCTGTCTTTTTTTTTCCTCTCGGTCTGATGGTGAGTTGGCTGGGAGGCTGGGAGGCTGGGAGGCCTTGGCACCAGAACGGTGTTATGTCATCGCTACGGTCGGAGTCCCGTCTCTTTATCCACCCCCCCCCCCCCCCCGCCCGTGTGTCGGAGCCCTAGCGCTACGGCGGAGAGCCAACTCGTCTTCTTCTTCTTCTTCTTCTTCTTCTTCTTCTTCATCCTCTCGAGCGGCGCGTGGAGGTCGCAGGCGTCTTTCATCTGCCGAGGACGAGCTGTGCTGTGCGACGATGGGAGAGGGGGGATGGGGGGGGGGGAGGGAGGAGGTGCTACCGCGGCGAAAAGGCTAAAGCTCTCTCTGAGTTCTCAGCGCCCGTGACGGCTATAAACCTCGGGAGCGGTTTAACGGACGGCAGGAACTCTCGGACATGTAGCGGCGGCCCGTTTGGGAGAGCTATCGCGGTGAGACGTTCTTTTTTTGGCTCGAATCCTCCTCAGCGTGGGTCGGTGGCGGCGGCGCAACACGCTCGGCAGGTGAAGCGAGGGGGGGGGGGGTTTGGGGGCGGGGGGGTTAGGCGGGGGGGGGGTGAACATATGCCTCAAATGCCACGGGGCCCCAGAGTCCCCCGGATCATCTCCAAAAGGGGCCTAACGGGAGCGGCTTTAATACGCATTATTCACAAAGAGCATGGCTGAGCAGGAACGCGGGGCCCGCCGCGCGCTCCCAGCTGCCGTCGCTGGCAACGCGGATCTCCGGGTGCCAGGACGCTGGGAGGACCCCGCGCGCGCGGAATTAGCAATGCATTCACCGAATTCCCCCGTTGCACCCTCCGCCCAATGCCCCCCACCCCCCCCCCACTCCCACCTTTAATTCGCCCGGGCGTCCTCCGCCCTCGAAGTCGTCGTCGTCGTTGTTGTGTTCCCAGGGCTGCTGTAAACACGGGAGTGTCGTCTGGAGCGCGATACGCGAGCGGGTGAAATAAAGATGGCTCACCTGAGGGGGGAGGGGGGAGGGGGGGGGTGGGGGTTGGGGGGGCTATGTTCCTCTCCGGGGGGAGTAGTGTGGTGTTTCAACCACGCTTTCATGCAATAACAACCCAACAAAAGGGATCTTAGGAGGGTTAGGATTTGTTGTGTGTGTTTTTGAACCCCCGCCGCCTAATCTTCCAGAGTCTCGTTTCGTTCCGAGCTTGGTTTGGTGATGGCCGACGTGTCTCCGGGTCAGGTCACGATGGCGTCATACAGCGGGGGTGGATAGAAGCAGAGAAGGGAGGGGGGTCTTCTCCGTGGCTCTCACTTGGTGTAATAGCGCCACCTTGTGTGTTCCATGGAAACTATCCGTTTATTATCGGTAGTTCCCTTCAGTATGTTTAAAGACAACCCACTAACCAGCCGTGCACTTGACAGTGTCTATGTCAACGTTTATTAATATGATCAGTGATTAAAAGTCCACATTCAGTATATATTGAAGAATGTCCAAAGATGTAGACACTAGTTTAGAATATTTATAGAGGCAGAACAGGCAATGATGATACAATTAAATAAAAACATATATTACTGGTTAACACATTAGCAGCACACATTAAGAACTTTATTAAACACAATGACATTGAAAGGTGTGATTTGAGATTCATTTTAGAGGAGTTTCTTTCCGTGGCTCTCACTTGGTACAATAGCACCACCTTGTGGTGATGGTATTACTGGAAGTATGTCCAAATTAATATCTAATGTCCAAAGACACTAGTTTACTAGATACTACTAGATAGAGAACAGGCAATGCACAACCTATGATTTTTTTTCATTTTTTTTCACTTTAACATATGACACAATGCTTTTGTAAGAGTAGTCTTAACATAGGGAGTTCTTGGGCTCTATCTGTAAAGAACAAAACAACAATTCTGGATTAAAAAAAAACTGGATTTAAAAGAGAAAAATTTCATTAATCGCTTTTAATTAACTGCTGTCCTGTCAGCACAGCACTCAACACTCACCTTCAGCGCTTGTCCGCCTTCCAAAAGAAATTGGGCTGCAAAGAAATCGGCAAAAGTGGATCTCGGGTTAATAACATGACATGGAACAGCGCGGCAAGTTAGCATTAAGCCACCGACGCACACGAGCCTCCTTACAAGTACAGGTCTGTTTCTTTTAGTGCACTCACAGCGCGAGACACCCCAAGGCCAGACTTCTGTTCTTCATCCTCTCCTTCTTATTTCTTTTTTTTTTTTAAGAAACAGACTCTCTCTGTCTTAAGTTAAATTAATTTGAGAGAATTTCGAATGAAATTGAAATCCACGACGGCGAGTGCGATATATCCTTCGCCAGCCGCTGCCTGATCGTTATTGTATCCGCGACAACAAACTTAGCTAACAACATTGCAGTGTTCACCCGGGCAGAGTAAGAGATATGTAACTTTAGCCCGGACGTATATCCTTGCTTTTGCCTTTTGGATTTGGGAATATCCAGAGATTGTATCCGTGGGGGGGGGACATCTTAAACCGCTGACGACACGTTCGGCGTTGCAGTGTTTTAACGTACGAATTGATTTCTGTTGTTGTTGTTGTTGTTGTTTTGGTGTCCGTGATACGGTCCGGCAATGTGAGACACGCGTACACTTCTCCATGACGACGAGCGCTCGCTCTCAAGGCGGCAACGCAATATTACAACACAATTAGCGCGCGGAAATGTGAAAACATAAACGACTTTGGATCGCATTTAAAAACGGTGCCTGCGATACTTTCTCCGAGAGTAAAACTCGCAACACGGGAACTTAATACGCAATCATTTCCTCATCCCGCTGGCAAGGAAGGAGGATAGAGTGAAGAGTGAAACAAAATGTCTGCCTACATGTTGTCCTTTGCGTGGCTTGCCGAAGTCCGACTCGGCCTCCTGTCGCTCTCTTCGACACCCGCTGGCTGTCAAACAAACAACAAACAAATTAACAAAAATGATATTTACATCAAGTTGTATGGATTGAAGCCTTGATTACAAGCACTGTCAAAATGGTCATGTGACTAAAATTGACGTTGTGACATGGTGACATCACAAGTGGGATTGTCCACCCAGATGAATGTGTGTATAGATCAGTCTAGCAGCCAGCTACCCAGTGGGCCGTACCAACTGGTAGGCTGATCCATCCATCCTACATCTGGGTGGACACAGCTTGTGATGTCACCAGAGGGCACAGGTCACATGGCAATTTTGAAACGGCTTGTAATGGCTAATCACGCTCACACACGTGGTCGTGTCTTCCACATTACCAATAAAAACCAGTGAAATATGCAAACATACCAATATGCAGATGAGCTTACTTGGCATGTTGTGATTGACGTTGAATTTATCTGTTGAGAGGAAAGATTTTTAAGAGGTGGATGTAAGAGTTATACTGTAGATACCAGAATGCATGTTACAGTTATCGCTTATGCTCCCAGCTAATGTAATTATGCAATATTAGGGTGGGCTTCTTGTTTCTACTTAAAAAAAAAAAAGAAAAATTCAGTTACTACAGCTCCAACTTTCAAGTTTGACCAAACATTTAGGGTAGTTTCCACGTAAAAACATTCTTGCCGGTCCCACAAATAAGCACACATAACAATTTAAACACACGAGTATGAATATTATTGTCGGTTTACTTTTATATTTTCGGCACTGTGGGCTACGCATAAATATCAAAGTCAAAGTGTTTTATTGTCACGTGTACATCATAACGCAGGGCCATTCTGAACAGTGACATTCTTGTGACTTGGCAGGCGACAGTACGCAAAAAAATATCATATACCCAAAGGTATATATTTAGATTAATTCACTTATCTCTTCCCACTGTGCTTATTATATTCCATGTATCCTGTTAATCTTGTTTATCTTGTTTCGTGCTATTGGTCTGTAAATACTGTGATTGTGCTGTTGCTTCTCTGCGTCGGCCTGTGTGGTTTAAATAAAGTTGGAATGAATTAGCATTCCGATAAATAAATCAACCCAGGCACAAATCCCCCCCCCCCCCCCCCCCCACCCCCCCCCACCTTACATGAAAGACCCTGCCATTGGAAATACCCAATATGCCTCGCATACGCATGAATTATTGATTACTTCTGTTATTACATGAATATATGTATGCGTTATGTAGTCCCCCGGAGGAATGCACCACGTGGAGGAATATAAAACGCCTCGACACTTTTTGAAATGTATATCTTTGGGGCTCCGGTTTAGTTTGACTCGTTGGGGGGGGGTCCTTTAAACCTGAAAAGCAACGTCTAAAACCGCCAAGGGGGCATCCATAAAACAGAGAGGGGGTACAGAGAACCTTAACCTTTACTGAGTTCTAATCTCTGCCTTGGGGGTGGGGGACAAGGTGGTCTAGTCTGCACGTACATGCACAGGTTCATTAAATAGTTTCCCCCACAGCCGTTAAAAACCACAACAACAACAACAACAACAACAACGCTAAACACGCATATTTACCGTAGACGTTGTCGTCGTCGCCACCGCCGCCGCCGGTGTTGCCGTCTTGTCTGCTGTTCACAACGCTGGCCCTGAGCTGGTTCAGCTTCTCCTAGGGGGGTGTAGGGGGAAAACAGAACGCCATTTATCTTTTCTTATTCCCCGTTTATTGGTTGCCGTGGAGGCTAAGCACATCACACACTTTGCTTTACCCCCGCCAAGAATCGGTTTTGTTTCCGAGCAGCTCAGCTTAGTGGTGACAACCCCCCCCCCCCCCCCCCAGCCCCTTAAAATTGTGTTTTCATTTAATGCTATTGACCTACACTATACTTTATGTCGGTGAATAATAATAAATAATAAAAAAAAACATCCACAAAGGTTTTAGAAAGGTACAGGATAAAAGTATTGCTTCTTCCTCCAAAAAAGTGTGTGACTGTGAATTAATCCTTTTAAAATAGTGTTTTCAAAGGTGCTATTGATAACCAAAAACATTTCCAAAAAAGGATTGTGAATTAATCATTTGAAACATTTAGATGGGTCCAAAACGTATGTTTATCTCTGTGTAAAGATGTCGATTTTTTGGCTCCCGCTTCTTAAAAAGACTTGAGCTGATAGTATAACTGTGTTGGTATCAGTGGGATCTCTGTGTAGTCAATAATGTCATGTAATGTACATTAATGTGTTCTGTATCATGAAAGGAACGGCGACATCTAGTGGCTCAATGTTAACAATGTTATCAGAGCACCTTTAATGTCTGTAGCCAATAGGTTTCACATCATAATGTTGTGTAACATTCCAAGTACTAAAATGCAGGCTTCATATTTCCTTTTTTTGTGAACGTTGTGATCGCGTGGATGGGTGAAAGGAGCCTGTGTGTGATGGAGATCGTGGTGGTGGTGGTGGTGGTTGTCAACAACTTCGGCTAGACGACTGACACCACCTTCACTAAGAACAGGCCAAACATCGCTCTGTCAAGTCCAACTCTTCTCTATTCTGGCACCGCAGTGGTGAATGAGCTCCCAGCTGATGTCAGGACGGCAGAGTTGCTCACCAGCTTCCTCAAGAGACTCAAGACCCCAAACTGTTCAGAGTTACCTGGACTCGGTAATGAACCCCCCCCCCCCCCCCGAACACTAGCACTAAACTTGTGTGGTTTGTAGGTCTTGGCATTATTAACAGTACTTAGTATTGTTTAGCATATTGTATGTTCTAGATGTATCGCACTCATGAACGGCACGTCTGCTCTTATCTCAGCTATTATGAGGCAACCTAGCAATTATGAAACTCGTTCTATTAGCCTTTCAACTATGAATGCTTGAAACCTGCTCTATTCTTATCTTTATGTACCACAGCGATATATTGCTGTCTCCTTCAACAAATGTACTCTTTGCAAGTCGCTTTGGATAAAAGCGTCTGACAAATGCCCTCATGGTGGTGTTGGGTGGGCAGGGCTGATACCTGCTGCAGGGGGTCCAAGGCTCTGCCACGGAGCCTCTGCCAGTCCCTGATGAGCTCCAGGGCCTTGTCCACGGTGACGGACCCCCTCCTCACCCGGGCGGGCAGCTCACTCAGCGCCGTGTCGTCCAGCCGGCCCAACGTCGTGGCTCCGGCTCCCCCTCCCGCGCCGGGGACGAACGTGTCGTAGGTGGTGGACGCCAGGCTGGCTCTGCGGCCTGCGGGATACGAATATAAAAATAACAATCATTGGAATAAAGTAATTAGCACAGTCAATTTTGTTGTGGGGTATTTAAAAAAGAAAGTATAATTCACAAATTGTTGCAGCAAAAATGTACTTAATTTGTGACGCATGCAAAATTATACTTTTGCAATGAAATGATAATGAAATGCCCTTCACTCCCACCTTGTCCCACTGGGGGAATATTCAACACATCACAATGTCCTTTGGATATCTTCTTCTGGAAAACTGAAAAAAAGAAAAGAAAAGAAAATGCTGTATTTACATGGACTTGCATTCCTACAGACTTTATACAGACTGTCCTGTGGCAGGCTGAAGAGTATGTGCATATACAACGTTTTCCCTGTATAAGCATTTTAAATAGGCCCTCCTGCCTAATACATCCAACTGAACGTGTGCAGTTACGGGTTTCAACCTCTAGATGGGGGTGTGCACCAAAATACAAAATACACAAAAGTTGTATTAAAAAGAGGCATTAAATCACACATTATACAGTGTCCAGTGACTCGGCTCTTATACCTTTTTCTAAGACTTCATGGTGTTTCATAATACTATTAACGTCTGACGTTTTACGAGATAACAAATCCCTCAAGGCCTCTTCCGAATTTGTATGCGTGGCCACACACACGTGGAGTTGTCCCGGGAGGAGGCCCTGGACCACAAATCTTTGGGGGGGGGGCAGATTGAGTGAAGGAGGTGGAGGGTGGAGGGTGGGGATACCCTCAATCAAAGCTATTGATTGGCCAGGAAGAGGAGGAGAAAATTAAATCCTGCTCTCTGGTTGTGCTGAGCGGGCCCTTTCTCTCTCTCCACCCCGCCCCCTGCACTCAATGTGGTCTCTCTCTGGATGAATTGACTCGGGTGTGCTGCCACGTGACCACCAGCAGCAGCAGCAGCAGCAGCAGCAGCAGCAGGAGCCTAAAATCAAATCCACCCCACCCCCACCCCCCCTCCGCCTTCCCATAGCTCATTTACATTTCATATCCATACAAACAAGCAACCCGTTCTTCCTGTGCTCAGTGTGTGTGTGTGTGTGTGTGTGTGTGTGCGAGCATTTGTGTCAGTGAAAGCGTGTGTAAGGCGTGTGTAAGGCGTGTGTACATTTTGACACAAAACGTCCGCCATTTACTTTGCAGTGCCTCGGGGACGCGCTATATATATATTTATATATTCTGCTTCTTCTGCACGGGGCCAATTACCGCTAATAGGGCCGAGTGGAAACCCCGCGTCTCATATGTGAGCGCTTTATAAAAGAGTATTGTGCTCCAGACGTCCGGCGCAAACAAAAGACTGCATTATTATGATGCTGCATATACAGTATACCACACTTGTTGCCTCCCTCTCTCTCTCCCTCTCTCTCTCTCTCTCTCTCGCCCTCTCCCTCCCTCCCCCTCTCTCCCCCTCTCTCTCTCTCTCTCTCTCTCTCGCTCTCTCTCCATCTCTCTCTCCCCCCCCACCCTCTCCCTCTCTCTCTCTCTCTCTCTCTCTCTCTCTTCTCTCTCTCTCTCTCTCTCTCCCTCACCCACCCATGCCCTCCCCCCTTCTCATCCTCTCCCATCAGGTGGGGGGGTGGGGGGGGAAAGGGGGGTTTGGTCTATAGATCTTGGGTCCCGGTGTGATCAGAGTCTGGAGAGGCTTCCCTGCATCCCCCCCCCACCCCCCCACACACACACACACCTCCCCTCAGCGTGTGGATGTGTGCGTGTGTGTGTGTCGCCACAGTGCCGATGGCTAGGAGGGGGGAGGGGGGGGGGGGGGGGCATGTGTCAGGGCGGGGAGCTGCTGGGGGGGGTGGGGGGTTGCAGGGACACACGGTGGAAAACGCGTGTCATACATAACGCGTTCCTCGTCTCCGTCGTCCTCCGGCTGGATTTGGCCCCCGCCCGCCGCTCGGGCCCCAGATTGGTTGCAGATGGCGGGGCCCGGGGCTTCGCTGCGACCGTACCACGGACCACTAGAGACATACGGAGGGGTGGAGGAGGAGGAGGTGGTGGAGGAGGAGGTGGTGGAGGCTATAGTGTGAGTGTGCCGCATGCACTGTTAGATTCAGAGGAACTCAATTATCCTTTTTTTTCGTTTTTCGTTTTTTCATTTTGCAGCTCCCACGGGAGGGAACACGGCAGCACAGGATAAGTAGAGATGCAATAAATAACGTTGCCCAATCATTAGAGAGAGAGAGAGAGAGAGAGAGAGAGAGAGAGAGAGAGAGAGAGAGAGAGAGAGAGAGAGAGAGCGCTAGTGTGTGTATATTGCGCTCGGTATCAGGGGGTAATCTGTAACACTATCCGGGGCACTGTCTGCTGCTGCGGAAGGAAAAAAAAACGACAACCAAAAGAAAACAATTACGAGGCTCTTTTGTGTTGGGAACACGTGTGCGTCTTTGCATCAACGGGGAGAATGAGGGGAAGTGGGAGCCGTGTTAATGATTAATGAGCCTTAATAATACCAGTCACTTTTAGGTGTTTCGTCTCAATGAATAATTCAGCCTGATGAAATTGAACAGTGAGGTACTGAGGACCAGCAACCGGTCTTCTCTCTCGCCCTCTCTCTCTCTCTCTGTTGCCGTCTCTCTGTTCTTTTAAAGCTACCAGCTTTGTCAGTCTTACGACTTTCTTTCTTCTGCAGTTTCAGGTTGGCTTAACCATAACGGTGTTACAGAAGCCTCGGTGGTTTCGGTTCACCGGCTTAATTCATTGTGTTTCTGTCTTCTTCGTCTTTCTGTCTTCTGGCCGACTTTAAATCCCATTACCAATCAATAACAACAATAATGGACAATTTCTGGGAATAATTTTGTTTCCACAGCCAAATCAATAACGTATATCTGAAAAGCAACGCACTGTATATATAATATATATACACACAGTATATAGCCAATAGTTATGTCGCAGGAAACACATTCACACACAAAAAGATTCTGTCAAAAGAACTCCATCGTACTTTCTTGCTGTATCTTTACCATCGTGCCAACTCCTGCTAACTATTTTGTACTAGGCTACCACGAATGGAAACTAAACTAACCTCGTCTTTAGCCTTGTTACCATTGGACAAAAAACCACCAACAATTCACTAACATCTCCGGCTCCGACCGACAGCTTGGCACACCGGGGCCGTGGACACGCTCATTTTCCTTTCGTTTTTTCTGGCTCGATGCTACAACTCGGCCAGTAGCTTCTGCGACTCTTTGCCATCTCGGCCACACTTTTGTCCGTAGCGACTCCAACCTTAAATGGTTAATGGATGGCATTTATATCCAAATCACTTTACAGTTTATCACTTTACTTCACTTTATTGCCTCACATTCACCCATTCATACACCGACGGCGGTGCCAACCATGCAAGGTAACAACCAACACGTCAGGAGCAGTTAGGGTTAGGTGGTGTCTTGCTCAGGGACACCTCGACACTTAGCTAGGAGGGGGAGCCCGGGGATCGAACCAGCAACCTTCCTGTTGCCAGACAACCGCTCTTACCTCCTGAGCTACTGCCGCCCCCTTGACCGCACAACCTTGACCACAGTATACCGTCGCCATGCCTAGGTCCACGCCTCACAGGCTCTACTCCCTCACCTTGAGCGATGAAGGTCACGGGGCCGTCCATGGGGCGGGAGGTGGTGGTGGTGGCGTCTGGCCGGGGCGTGGGGACGGGCGGGCGGTGGGCTACGGGCACCGCTGCTGCAATGCTGCCGGCAGCGGTGGTGGTGGAGAAGCTGTCGTACTCTTCGTCGTTGGTGCCCACCAGGGTGTAGGGGTCCTCTTCGTCATAGTCGTCCTCTTCCTCCTCCTCCTCCTCCTCATCTTCCTCTTTGACGGGAGCAGTGGTGCCTTGGGACCCGAAGTAAGGGGAGACCTGGGAGCTCATGACTTCTGAACACACTCTAATATCTCTACTCGGCACTTCAAACAGTAGCTAGCTTGCTGTTTTAACCGAGCAATTATGAGTGCTTGAAACATTTTATTTTAACCGGGCAATTGTGAATACTTGAAACTTGTTCTATTAACCTTGCAATTATGAGTGCTTGAAAGTTGTTCTATTAACCTTGCAATTATTAGTGCTTGAAAGCGGTTCTATTCAAATCTTACTGTACCGTCAGAGATATGTTGTTGTAACAGAATCGGTGACAAGCTCACCTGCAGAGCTCATGAGTTCGTAGACACTGGTGTCCGCGCTCGACCTGGGCCGGTGCATGTTCTGCAATAACATCAAAATGTCTATGATATTATACAGCATATGCAGTATATATATATATAATCAAATTCTTTAAGTAAGGTTCAGGGATATCATCAACTCACAGTCCCCCTTTATTTTTAATACACCTTTCACTTCACGTGCATCAAGCATTCAAATGGCTGATGTCTCAAAATATGGTCATCATAGCTTGTGAGTAGACGATAGACTATAAGTCAGATATTGCTGCATCCTGGTTTCCTTGTCGGAACCAATGTGCTACAATGTGTTCCCATTCGTACGATTTTTAATGATGTGTTCTTATAATCACACAAAAACATGGCTGGAGACAGACGAAAAACAAAAAAGCGAAATAAATATTGAAGGTAGATTGCAGGCTAATGCGCTGCTAAGCCGGCCTCGCCCGTCTGAAATGACATTCCCGTCACATTTCATACTCGCCCATCTCTCCGCTAAGCGCAGAGAAATGAAACTAATTAGATTTCAAGAAAGGACGGATTCACGGGGTTCTCTCTCTCTCTCTCTCTCTCTCTGTCTCTCCTCTCTCTCTCACGCAAGGCGCAGTCAACAGTGAGCTTGGTCGGCCTTGTGTGCTTGTGTGCAGTGAGCTAATAACATGGTGAAGGACAGAGCAGGGCTTAATCAGAGTGATTAACCAATCACACGGCTCCAACACCCCCCCCTCCCTTGGTTCAAACATATCATTCGGTGGCCAATTGGGAAAGCCCGCCTGGACTTGGTATGTGGACTACAGTCTGTTGGTTTGTTCATCTTTCATCTGCCAGTGCAGAAAATAATATTTGGTGGGCTGACAGCCTTAACTAATTAGCTCTTCGACAACTGTTCCTGTTGTATGTGCATATAGATATATTCTCTCTTGTTTTTTTTGTACTTTTACATATTCATATTTGCGTATTTGTAATTCTTGGCGTCTTGTTCTTTCGCCGTCGCGCACAAATCCCCGCCATTGATGAATACATCGTTTTAATCTCCTCTCGATTTGGTGTTTATCGCAGAGAAACGCGGAGGAGATCCGCAACAAACAAATCAATACACGCTGACACACACACACACACACACACACACACCGTACACGTCCTCTCACAATCACCATTCATATTATTGCTTTCAGAGCGAACGAGCATTGTGTTGTGTACTTCGTTTTGCACAGGCACAGAGCTTTTTTGTCTCACCGGAAAAACAAAAAGGCGTCTCATTGAATTTCATTGAACCCCCTCCCACCCCCCGTCGCCCACCACCCCCCCCGCCATTGACGCTCGTAACCCTTGCTCGGAAAAAAAACGCTGGGATGCTGGTCTCTGTCAAAAAAACCTCTGACACATGAATAACAACTCTTATATCACCCGATTATGTTCCTCATTCGCACGACACGCACACCACACACACACACACACACACACTCACTTTGTTGTTGTGTGTATAAACAGGCCCACTCCATGTGGCCAGTTTCCAGGCAACCCGACCGCGCCACGACTCAAAATCTCGGTCGGTCGTGAGTGCGTTACTTAATAATAATAGCGGAGGGGGTCACACCAACATGACCCGGTACTCCCAATATTTTTTAATTGTCCGCCGATTGTTGTTGCGTGAAAAAGAAAACACACACAACAACAACTCACAACAACACAACACAGCTCTAATTACATCGCCGAGTCGAGTCGAGACACACATGTTGTTCTTGTTCCGCTTTGTTTCAACCGCGAACAATTTCTGTTATTGTGGCAAAATTTGTATTTTGTACAGTGCGCGCAATCACAGATATACAACCTCCAAGGCAACAGCGACAACACACACACCCTCTCTCTCTCTCTCTCTCTCTCTTGTCTCTCTCTCTCTCTCTCTCTCACACACACACACACACGGAGGAGAGACTGAACTGCATGGCCTTACTCATCGATGCTGGCAACAGACGTTGGGCCGCATCGTGCTGCCAGCCAGCCGGTCGGATTTTTACTTACATGCCTGACAAGGCCTCAAGTCCCGAAGCCACACAAGCACACATTGTGCCAGTGGTGCGGCTTTTAGGGAGAAAGTACTAGAACAGAGAGAGAGAGAGAGAGAGAGAGAGAGAGAGAGAGAGAGAGAGAGATGTAGGCGAGAACTTCCAGGCCCTGCGTTTTGTTTTGTTGGCCAGAAACGTATACATCTCCGGTGGGGGAAATAGGAAGAAGAATCAAACCAATCAAGTCACCACGATAAGTAAATGATGACTCAAACATGACTTTAGTATGCACCCCCCCCCACCCCCCACCCCAAGTCTTTATTGTATTGAATCGAAGAGCGAGTCTTTAATACATACAGTACTGTACACAGTAGCCATTGAAAAACAGCTCTGAAAAACATCCGTTTTGTGTCTTTCCCACGCTCAGGCATTGGCCGGCTGTACCATTCAAACCTTATACAAATATTAAACAAATTGCAGCAGTTGGGATAGACCCGGCCAATTGTATGCCGCCATACAGCACACTGGCAAACAAACATGGCATGCAAAGTAGCTTAGCCCACCCGAAGAGCGAGCTAACTGTTGCCGGAGCCCGTTGTAAAACGACAGTTCATTATATCTCTGGTTCATAGCCTAAAGAAAGTATACCGTCGCATGAAAACAGATTCATTTCAGCTATTCAAAAATGCAACCAAAAATAAAAGGGTTAGGCTAGCACGTTCCGTTTTGCACAATCCCAAGCTCCATCTCCAGCAGTGTACGTCTACAAAGTTTTGTTGTTCCATCCTCCTCATATCTCCGTTTTATACTCTGAATTGCTCCCGAGCGACGCAGGCGCCCCGCTGGAAAGAAGTAATTAGCCGCGGAGCCGCAGTGTTGGTGGTGCTGGTGTGCGCGCGGGCTGGCGGATTAGCATAGCCGCAGACGCCCTGGTGTGGTGTGAGCGCGTCGGCTCGCTTGCGTGAAACGGGGGAGCCATCCGTCCGTCATTTATTGACAAGCGCGGCGCTGCCGCCGATCCAATCAGGGATCCATTAGCGGTGAGTAATTGGTAACGCGGGACGAGAGCTCGCCCTGACTGACGAGCTAATGAAACGCTTGTGCTAATAGAGGCTAGCACAACAACAACAGCCGCTCCCCGTGTCAGGGAGCGGTTGTTGTGCGGGTCCGTGCGGGTCGGTTCAACGCAAAAACACACGCACACAATGTTTTTTGTTGTTGTGTGTGTGTGTTTACGGTTGTTGTGTGTCCATCAAGATGGAATCGCAAGAAGTGTGTGGTGCGTCTGTCTGATGTGCATAGGTGGAGGGCGGGGGGAGGGTGGTGTGAGGTTGGCGGGGGGGATTCCCCCACAGGGCAAGCTCTTCCTGACTCCTCCCCCTTTTCCTGTCAGATAGTGCCCACACCGCAACGCATGCTCGCATGGCGCGCTCTCCGACCGACCGGAGCAACACGTTTAAAAAAAGTGCGGCTTCCATCTGCGATCGCTTCCAATTAGTGCAATCGCTGGGGGGGGGGGGGGGAGGGAGGACGAGGACGAGGGGGGGGGCTACGTCTTCAACAGCTGCTGGAATGTCGACACTTCGCTCAAGCAGTAATTCTCCGTGGGGTAGCCGTAGGTAGGGCGCCTCTCTACACCCGTGTGTCTCTTTTGTGTCGTCTATCAAACATGTACCTGTCAGTGTGAAACGTGAACGGCAGGCGGATGTGCTTGCGGCGGCGGCGGCGGCGGAGACAGCCACCGACCCCCGTGGCGACGACGACGACAACGACGACGGTGGCGAGAAGATGTCTGTCACCACGACGATGATGACAAACAACAACACTGAGGAGGAAGCCGTCGAGCCTCCCCCCCACCCCCCCCCCTCCCCTCCCCGAAGGCCTGTAACTGTGACGGAGCCAGCAGCCATTTCCAAACGTTGAACGACCGTCGCTGTACTGAGATCGACAACGCGGCTAACAACTGATTTGATAACACTTTGATAATGAAACGTTTTTAAGGTCATGGTCCAGGGGTCGCGAGGAATACGCGTGAATGAAATCTCGACGAGTCCGCTGTGATGTAACGCTACTGATGTACGCGGGAGACGAGAGACGCCTCGGCGCTCAACTTGTAGGCAGTCGCTCGCAGTCGCCCCGGTGCTTCTCACAAACAAACAAATAAACTAATAAATATATAACAGCATGCACACTAATCGCTGGCGGAGCGGTGCGCCCCCATGGGGGATATGAACAAACAAAGCATGTGAGGAGAGGAGACGAGAGGAAGAGTAGTCGAGAGGAGGAGGAGAGAGAGGAGAGGAGAGGAGAAGATGGAGTAGTGTTGGGAGAGGAGAGGAGAGAGGAGGAATGGAGGGGAGAGGAGGGGAGAGAGAGAGGAGGAGAGGAGAAGATGGAGTCGCGGTGGGGAGAGGAGAGGGAGAGAGGAGGAATGGAGGGGAGAGGAGGGGAGAAGATGGAATAGTGGAGGGGGAGGGAAGGGGAGAGGAGCGGTGAAGATAGCAGGGGGGTGGAGGAGAGAGAGAAGAGGGTGAGAGGGGCATGGAGGGGAGGGGAGGGGTGAGGGCAGAAGATGGAATAGGAGAGGAGAGGAGAGGAGAGGAGAGGAGAGGAGAAGATGGAATAGGAGAGGAGTTGAGGAGAGAGGACGATGGGATAGGAGAGGAGTGGAGGAGAGAGGACGATGGGATAGGAGAGGAGTGGAGGAGAGAGGACGATGGGATAGGAGAGGAGGGGAGGAGAGAGGAGAGGGAAGGGGAAGAGGAAATGCAACATGGGAGGAGGGAGGAGGTGGAGAGTTAAACACAAGGAGGGTGGGTGGGTGGCTGGGTCAGGTGGGTCGTAGGGGTGTGGCGGAGGCAGTCTCTCTGCTGCACGTCCTACCCGTTAACCAATAGGACGCACGCGGAAAAAACTACAATGTATTTTCATTTGCGGAAAAACACAATTTATATTAATGCAGACATTTATATGTATGCTACTTTGGCTGACAACCAGAATGACCGGTCAGTTTATCAACGCAACAACAAAAAGTAGTTCTGCTACTTTATTATGAGAAATAATTTCACATTGATATATTTTGTTCTCATGCATCCTAGTAAATTATATGTGTTATTTTTCCCCTTCACTGAATGACTTTGCTGAGATAAAATCGAGATAACTAGAAACGAGTTAGGATCTAGGTAGCATATAGGTAGAAATTAGTTAGCATCTGGTTAGCATCTGGGTAGAAACTAGTTAGCATCTGGGTAGAAACTAGTTAGCATCTAGGTAAAACTAGTTAGCATCTGGTTAGCATCTAGATAGAAACTAGTTAGCATCTGGTTAGCATCTAGGTAGAAACTAGTTAGCATCTAGGTAGAAACGAGTTAGCATCTAGGTAGAAACTAGTTAGCATCTAGATAGAAACTAGTTAGCATCTGGTTAGCATCTAGGTAGAAACTAGTTAGCATCTAGGTAGAAACTAGTTAGCATTGAGGTAGCATCTAGCTAGAAACTAGTTAGCATCTGGTTAGCATCTAGGTAGAAAGTAGTTAGCATCGAGGGTAGCATTTAGGTAGAAAGTAGTTAGCATTGAGGTAGCATCTCGGTAGAAACTAGTGAGCATCTAGGTAGAAACTAGTTAGCATCTGGTTAGCATCTCGATAGAAACTAGTTAGCATCTGGTTAGCATCTAGGTAGAAACTAGTTCGCATCGAGGTAGCATCTAGGTAGAGACTAGTTAGCATCTAGGTAGCATCTAGGTAGAAACTAGTTCGCATCTAGGTAGCATCTAGGTAGCATCTAGGTAGAGACTAATTAGCATCGAAGTAGCATCTAGGTAGAGACCAGTTAGCATCTAGGTAGCATCTAGGTAGCATCTATGTCGCAGACCCAACACCGCCATCATAATTCCACTCAGGAAACATTCCCGAGGTCATGCAGGATATGCTCTGAACTCGCCACAAAGACAAGTCCCTGCTGGAAACAGTTTAGTCCACCACAAAATATAAACACAAAATGCCATTATATCCGGGGAAAAATAACAAAAATGAAATTGCATTGAGGATAAAGTTTACAATAATCTGAGTCTCACTGCAACATGTAATCTCTGTGAACTAAACCGGTCAGAGTAGCTTGATGCTAAGTGTTCCGTGAGGTCCCTTCTGTGTTCCCTTGGCCGCTAGCTTCCTTCCCGGTCTCCAAGCAGTGTGACTCAGCAGCAGCTTTTATTACTGTGGATTAGCACTCTGATACTTCCTCGTCCGCAAACACTGATCCATTCACGGCACGGGTTTTCCTATTCTATAACTCGGCAAAACCACCCTGACCCGACACTAGCCAAGCCTTAACGACCTCATGATGTCTACGAGAGATATGATTTCCATGCAATACCATTATATGATTTGTATATTTATCTTAGGCCTAGATTCAATGTAAATTTATAAATGTGTGATTCTATTGTTTATTTCTCTTCATCGGTCTCTTGCTACGCAACCTCTGGCACAAGAATTTCCTTCGGGATTAATAAAGTTACATTTTATCTTGTCTTATCTTATCTTATGATCATGATAATTAACACCATAAGAGATGTGTAGTTGTAGTAGTAGTAGTAGTTGGAGTAGTAGTAGTAGTAGTAGTAGTAAGAGTAGTAGTAGTAGTAGTAGTAGTAGTTAGAGTGGGAGTAGGAGTAATAGTTAGAGTAGTCGTTCACTACTGTTGATCATCTTGGATTTCTAAGTCGGGGTTGTGAGATTCTTCCGACATTCTGAGTTGGATATCCGACTTCAGGGGGCGTTCCTGTTGCGATTTCCCACTGGGAACTCGAAAAATCCAACTTCTGAGTACAAATGGAACGCAGCATTAGAGTAGGGGTAGGAGTAGTAGTTAGAGTAGTAATAGAATAGTAGTAGTAGTAGTAGTTAGAGTAGCAGTTAGAATAGTAGTAGTAGTTATAGTAGTAGGAGTAGTAGTTAGAGTAGTAGTAATAGTAGTTTCTTAGTAGTAGTAGTTTCTTAGTACAAGAATTTCCCTTTAGTTAGAATAGTAGTAGTAGTTAGAATAGTCGTCGTCGTTATAGTAGCAGTTACAATAGTAGTCGTAATTAGTCGTGGTGGCGGCTAACCAGAGCTTGCTTCAGCAGGCCGTGCAGCTGGGCGTGTCCGTGGCCGTGTGCCAGGGCGGCGGGCGTCATCCCGTGGCGGTCGGCGGTGCGCAGCGCCCGCTGAGCGCCCGGACACTGCAGCAGCTGCCCACACAGCTCCACCAGGCCGTGCCGCGCCGCCAAGTGGAGGACGGTCGGGAGGTCCTCGTGGCGCGGGCCTGCGGAAAACAAACGTTTAAAGGCACTATACGTAAGAATCAAGTGCATTCTGGGCTCCGTGGGTTAAAGACAATAACAATCAGAAACTAATGTTAGTTCTAATCATAATTAAACCTTGTACACATTTAAAAAAGCTACATTTAAATTATCCACGCTTACATGTCACTTTGTTCCTTTTTCCCATGAAATCCGACCCGACTCAAATATAAGAGAAATCAGCCCAGAAGCTGTTCTACTCAACAGAGAGAGTCGGGGAAACTCTCATGTTTTAACTTCAACCACAACCTGCTCACAAACTGGCATTAATATATAATTTAAAGCGATTTGTGCTGTAAAATCCTACATGTAGTCCCTGAACGGACTCATTACATACAGGACCTTTAAAAAAAAGTGACAAAAACGTAAAACAATTCGACATTAGGTCACACCTCAGCACTGTTGTCGGGCTGCAGATGTTTACTAGCGTGTGTATAATGGTGAATAATAGTGAATAATAATGTTTGTGTCGCAGTGAATAATAATGTGTGACATTAGTCAGACATTATTGTAAATAATAATGTGTGTAGAATAATGAACGAGAATATGTGAATAATAATGTGTTTATAATAGTCAATAACAGTGTGTGACTAATACTGAGTAATTATGTGCGAGTAACGTGTGAGTGCAAAAAACCCCGACAAATTTGCATCACAACATTTGAATTTGGAGCGCATTTCTCAGGAAGGGAAGTGGGCAGGGTGAGGGGAGGGGGGGGGGGGGGGGGGGGAGGGGGGTGGTCAGGGCCGGTGTGGTAAACAGGCCGGAACCTCGTTAAGGGTGGCTAGCAGGTAGCCACATTGCAGGTAGCTGTTGCGTGCGCGCAATCGATCCCTGTCGGCCCTGTCTGACGCCGCGGAGCTATTTCCTCCTGCCCTGGGTAGCCGAGCGAGGAGGGATCAATCTGAGCTGTACTGCCACCACCGCCACTGCCACCGCCGACACCACAGCCACCGCCACCGCCGCCACTGATGAAGCCATCCATCGCCGGCCGTCGCCTTAATGAGACAACATGTAATGAAGGTCTTGCATCACGGCGGATAATGTGCGTCCGGCGTACCACGGGAGCGCCGCGTCAGACAGGTGCCGCCTTCCAATAGAGTAAACAAGGGCGGGGCGGGTGATGTATTTACCGGATGTGGTGAGAGAGAGAGAGAGAGACAAAGAGAGACAGAGAGACAGAGAGAGAGAGAGAGCGAGAGAGGCGGGCTTTGTTTTATCTGTCTTACGTGTCGCCATGCCAACGTCGTCGGCGAGGAAGATGTTGTTAAATTCCTGACCAGAAAATGCAAATATACTGTATACTGTGTTTATATATTTATATATTTCTGTCCACTAGGTCCGCCAAGCTGAAGAGCAGTTCCTTTGTTCATTAGACACATACTTAACATATTGTACATTCTCGGTCGACAAATAAATATAAGGGGCACATTCATTTTCAATGCACTGGCAACTATGCACATGTATAGATCTGCACATATTAATTAGTTAAAGTTATGTCGCGTGCATTATATCTATAATTACACAGAGGTTTTATACCATTAGAGCAGAGATAGTTAGCTCTCTTGGCTGACGTACAGCTCAGCTTCATTATAAAACAAACACGTGTCGACTAATTTAATTGCTGTCTCACGTTTTTTTCCTTTGAGTATATGCAAGAAATTGCTCAACAAATTATGATCGAATCCTTGATAGTTTCCACTAATTTACAAATTTTGAAAGTCACACCAGAGCCTGTTTTTTTTTCCTGTTCTCGGTCTCGCAGGATACACTTCTAAACAGCTAAATGTTGAAACATGACTTATCGAGTTGGAATGCGTTTTAGTATCGTTTATATCGCTTTTGCTTGGAAGCCCCATCTCCTGGGCTTTTACACACTGCTAGACACACGGGACACACTGCGGTGATCATGTCTTTAGTTCACCGTGTCACATCGCTAATTAGGAATGTGAATATCCGTTGAATATCCAATATCTTTCCAACTTAAAAACGTTCACTTTTAGTTTTATGTCGGACGTTCCTGGACGAACTCATGGGGAAGTCAGCCTGCTCGAGCCAGCTACCAAATGTCGGTGAACAAGCCTTTTTTTCCCTCTTTTTTTCGCAAGGACAACGCTTGACTGCGCAACGGGGAAAGCTTTGGATGACTTGAATTGTAAAAAAGAAGAAGAAAATCCATTTCTGGTGGTCAATGTTGATATCGTGGCAGGCCGCCACAGAAGAATCAATGTATGCGGAAACACTAAAACTGTCTGCAAATGTATCTGTTTATTATTCAAGCAATGAAATTTGAATCAAATGAATGAGCTATATTATGGGGTACATACAAGCTTAAATGGGGGGGGGGGGGAGGGTGGAATTGCCCCCCCCATAAAGCCGACACTGGCTACACACCTGTCTCTGGTGCGTTGTTATCTGGCAACAGATCCTGCTGGAGCCCCCCAGAGGGCAGCCCCTGCAACACCATGGAGGCCAGCTTCTGATCCAGCTTCTCCAGGGAGGACAACTGCAGTGACTGTGTGTGTAACCAGGGAGAGAGAGAGGTAGAGGTAGAGCGGGGGGTGGGGGGGGAGGGGAGAGAGAGCAGAGATAGGAGAGAGAGGGGGGGGAGAGAGAGAGAGAGAGAGCGAGAGAGAGAGAGAGAGAGGTAAGTCAGGAAAAACAGCCGATGAATCTTAGTTCTAGCTTCTAGGCTGGCGGGGTGTTGGCTAGCCGCCTGAAGTAGGCGTAAGTTGACAATACAGACCTTTTATTGAAGTAGGGAACGATCATCACAAATCTAGCAGCATGCGCACAAGTTATATAATAGGTATATGCATATACAGTAGGCTAATAGTTTATATTCATAAGTTATTCATAAGAAAGAAAAAAGTCTTATTGCAATAATAATAAAATGCTGAATCCTCATGGGGTTAATTAGCCCAGGTGAAACCATTTATGCATGGCGGGAGACATCGCGCGCCTTGAATGAACATTTTTTTTAAGAGTCCTAGTTTTAAAGAACCGGCATTTTTGTATATTGTCATTCAGTCTCTTGGCGGATCCCCGTTTTGGCAGCAGCATGTGGGTTGCGTGAGTGTGCAAGTTCAGCAGAAGAGGAGGAGGAGGAGGAGGAGGAGGAGGAGGTCTAATCAAATAGAGTGTTCCGCAGGTGGAGTCGCGGGGGAAGTTTAGAAAGCTGCCATCGCTTCGGTTTCCGCGGTGATCGTGTCGTGCTGGTAAACAGCAGAGCTCCTCGACAGACAGTGGCAGGAGATATAGGACGAGACCAGACCAGCCCACTTTTTATGCTGGGCTTGCATGCCAGGGTGAATGTGGAGGTAGTTACAAGCAGTTAGACAGACGGTGCGAACTCTGACGTAAGTAACAGAGAATATTAATAGACTTATGACCTTTATAGCCCTATAATAGATCCCTATATATCATCACATCACAATAAATACGTAGCCTATTGTCACTATTCACCGACGTTATGATGTCGAATGCCTTCCACTACAATGTAACAAGCACTCCATTTAGTACGCCGTAGTCTCTGGAGTGAAGTGAAGAAACAGTAAATATATATCCTGTAAAATAATGAATAAATACACCGTCAATCATCTGAGCTGATCCAAGTATAGCCACACCTGACACATGAATTGTACAGGGTCGGCCACCCTTGTCAACAGCCGAGAGAGTTCATCCAGAGGGCTGCAGTACTGCACGGGTGCTGTGTCCACGGCCCGTCCACCGCAGTACAGGGTCACGTCCGCCTCTCCGCTGGGGAGATCTGGGGAGGACAGCAACAGAAAAGACTTAAAGAATTAGAATTGGATCCACGGCCAACGCACAGAAACCAAGAACGATGAATACGTTCATCTCTCTGTGGTAAAAAAAACGGAACACTAGCAAATGCTAATTATCGTCACAAAAAGGGGATACCACAGAAGTCTTGATTACTTGATTATTTTGATGATGTAATGACATGATTTATGGAAATGTATGAATTATATCGCGCACAAGAGGAAGAGGTATTGTTTTGACTGGCTGTCAAAGCAATATGAATTAAAGCTTTATGTTTCTTTGAAAATATCTCTGTTTTGGGTTTTTCTTTGTATCTTGTAAAAATGATATCTTATAAAAACAACATCTTGTTTTCCTTTAAACGCCCTGCCTTAAGCAGACCCTGTAATGGCCGTCACCTGGCGGCCGGACCAGGAGGACGTGTTCAGCCCAGCGCTCCGGCCTCACTCTCACGCTTTGACCGCCGCCGCGGAACTCCACCTCAATGTCACCGCTGGCCACCTTATCTCTCACCAGAACAAACAGCTCTCCGGAAGCCTGCGGTGAGATAAAACACACTTTGTACCACTTGTTGTGTTCGCTCCTACGGGTGGGCTTGATTGAGATGAGGAATGCAGTGCATTGGCTCAGCCCACGCAGGCCTATAGAGGCTATATTATAACAGAGAGAGAGAGCTCACTCACTCCACAGGGAACCCGGGAAGGGACCACCAGAATGCCGCAGGGGATATCTGGTGCCCGGGGTGAGCCCGTATTCCCCTGCGTGTTTGACTGTGATCCTGAGGATCTGTTTGGCACAGAGTGGGTGTTTACTGCGCTGGTCGATACAACTGCAAAAACACCATAACAGGAACGTGTCATTGACGGCTTGAGTTGCGCGAGTCTTTCCTTGGAGAAAAGTGTTAGTAATGATTATTTCTCACAATTTCAAACAACAGGTCAAAGATAAGCCCCACAATGCCCCGATGAAGTTTGAATGCCAATATTTTATTGCATTAGGTGGGTACAAATACTAGACTTTAATTCCTAAGATATAATATATATTGTATATAATCCACTCAATATAACGTCCGAAAAAGAACCTCAACAATGCATCTCTCCTTCCTATACATAAGTAAGTAAACAAAAACCCACCAACAAACAAATAAACTGCATTTGGCTTCTGAGAACAGGAGGCTTTGGTTTCAAGAAATCTACCGCCGGCCCATAAAATAAATTCATCTAATTTGTGTGCCACACCAGTGTTGTGATACGTGTGCAGCGTGGCCTGTGGGGCGTTGTGTGGCGGTGGTGGGAGACTGCTATTCGACTGCTATACTGGGAGGACTGGTGGAGGAAGAGGAAACAGCATTTGCATCAAATATTCTACCTCCACCGCCGAAATAAAGATAGGGTTTCAAAGCAGCACTGTGTGGTCGTCTATAGAGCTGTGCCTCTTGCTGCCTATACCAAGTGAGTCCACTAGAATATCCACAATTCCCTGGAATTGTAGGCTAACCCGAGACCCCATAGGGTTATTATTAGCGCATATTCACTTGCCAGGTCAACTGAGGAATCCTGGACAGATCACTATTCATTATTAATGCGTTTATCTTGTTTTTTGTACTTCTGCATACGGAGCACTTACTGTGGACGTACATATGTACATCCTACGTCCTAACCCTAACCCTCAGGACACCAATGCGCTTTCTAAACAATCCCAACAAACATTTTCTAACAGTTATTGTTAAATGGAATGAATCCTAGATATATATAAGCCCCTGGCTGTATCACATCCCCCTCGCGATATCTCCTCGCCATTTTTGCCCAAAAAGAAAGCAGAATTAGCGAGGAGGACGGAAGATAATTGGTCATTAGGCAGAGGAGAGAGTGGTGATTATTTTTGTAGAATAGTGAAGACTAGCAGCGGGTGGATGACGAGAAGGATGACAATTATTCTCGGGGATTGAGTGACTCCATAAATATGTTGACGAGCTACTGCTGCCGATGAGCAAATAAAAAAGGGATACGTTTCCCAACAGGCCACCGGCAGTTCCCAGAAGACAGCTGTGTTGTGTGTGTCAGTCTCTATGGGCCTATATAGAGAAAGACTCAGACAGTGTGCGAAATATGGCGGTCCCAACAATATTCACTCACGAGTTACCAACTTATTACAGACTAACTAGTACTGATCAGTATCCGCGTTGATAATTTACCAACTAGTTTGTTTGCTATACACTGACGCTGGGCTGAAGAGTTAATATTAGTTGATCTGAGTAGTAACTCACGTGTCACAGGAATTTGCATGTCAGAATCTCAATGAGGATGTTTATTGGCCCAGTATGTTAGAACAGGGTTGTGTGGATGTCCCCTCAGCCCCTAGTTCCTTCAGCTGTTCCCTCAGTCCTAGTTCCCTCAGCTCAATGGACCTCATTCTGGAACGCAGTTAAGAAAAAGTTAAGAAGAAATTTCTTCTTAACTCCACTTACGAAGTTCCTGGGACAATTCTGGCATTCCTGAATGGTTTCTCATCTGGGATTGGTTCTTAGCTAAGAACAGGATTTAAGAACGCGGAAAAGCAGTCGTAGCGACCTATTTGGAGTGCGCCCTTGTTCTTAAGGGCTGAATTTGTGAGAAATCATTGGTGATTGCGTTCACATCAATTCTACAGACATCCTCGGATGTAAATAATTATAATAATAATAAATACGAGAATATTTGTATCATTAACAATTACGTTTCACATGCATAGTCATGATTCTACGAGGCATCGTGATGTCCTAAAATAAATAAAAGCACGACACGAACACTGCAAATGGCAGTGAATAAATAAATAAGCACTAAACTCAACCACGTGGATATAGACATAGGGGAATAGAATTGACATCTACATTCTGTGAATGAACATGTGAATATCCATAACTAAAATATATCATATGGGCCTACATAATATACATAATATACATAATATACATAATATACATCATATACATCATATACATAATATACATAGGGCCTATCAAGATCCACAAGTAGCCTACTCATGTATTTAACTCAACTGTACAATTGAATCTGCTCTCAGCCGTCTTGTTCTCTATTGTTATTTTTCATTGTTGGTTCTATTTTCTTGACCTTGCTTAGTGTGTACATTGTAAGAGCCAGTGGAGAAACATTCCACTGCTGATCTTACTGGTATGATGTTGCATGTGACAAATAAAACCTTGAACTTGCATCGATTATCATCGATTCTGTGTGCACACGGTCCTGTGGTTGCCATTATAAGGAGCTGGCGGGGCGTGTCTGTATGCAAATTCAGGTGTACGAGCACGCGCGTTCAATTTAAGAATCAGTGGCATTCCTCATCGGGGGAGCGCAGCTGAGAACACTTTGGCGGTTTAAGAACACATTTCCACGCGTTCATGAATCCGGCGGGGATATTTCTTAGGGTTGTTCTTACGAAGTTCGTAAGAAGACATTTAAGAAGACACTTAAGAAAATGTTCCAGAATGAGGTCCAATGTTCCCTCAGTCCTAGTTCCCTCAGTTCAATGTTCCCTCTGTTTGAATCCAACTCACAGTCGAACAGGGCAAGCCTTAGTCTCCTCATCCCTAGTCTCCTCAGCCCCTAGTCTCCTCATCCCCTAGTCTCCTCATCCCTTAGTCTCCTCATCCCTAGTCTCCTCAGTCCCTAGTCTCCTCATCCCTTGTCTCCTCAGCCCTAGTTCCCTCAGCCCATAGTCTCCTTGGCCCCTAGTCTCCTCAGTCCTAGTCTCCTCAGCCCCTAGTCTCCTCAGCCCCTAGTCTCCTCATCCCCTCGTGTCCTCAGCCCTTGTCTCCTCAGTCCTAGTTCCCTCAGCCCCTCGTCTCCTCATCCCTAGTCTCCTCAGCCCTAGTTCCCTCAGCCCCTCGTCTCCTCGGCCCCTAGTCTCCCTCAGCCCCTCGTCTCCTCATCCCTAGTTCCCTCAGTCCTAGTCTCCTCATCATTAGTGCCCTCAGCCTCTAGTTCCCTCATCACCTAGTGTCCTCAGTCCTAGTTCCCTCATCTCAGTTGAATCCAACTCACCGCTTTTCGTGTCGCTGGTCTGTCGACGGAGGGGTGCGTGATCGGGCGCGGCCAAGGGTGGCTCCTCCCCGCTCCCGGGCGTGCCCCCCCCCCCACCGCCGCGGCCCCCCCGCCGCACCACCCGCATCACGGCGGCCAGGTAGTCGCAGGCTTCCTGCTCCGAGGACACCACCCGGCAGCGGTCGCCCCCCCGCAGGGCCACCATGGCCAGCAGCGGGGCGGGGCTCTCCACGCCACACAGCAGCACCACCACGCTGGCGGCGGGGCTGAGCACGCGGGACAGGAAGAAGCGCTTCGTCCGGCACAGAACCCTGCCCCCGCAGCCCTCCTCCCCCTCTTCCTCCCCCTCCACCATGCCCCGGGAGAGCACCAGGAGCTTGCAGCGGTAGCGGCCTAGCGTCTGGAAGTCGTCGTTGTGGTTGTCAAGGTTGACGGCGGCCGGCGGACGTCACCATGGCGATGTCGTAGCAGCGGATGGCGTCCTGCGGGATGTGGCCGGTGAATACGGAGCGCAAGTAGGCGGACCACTGCTGGGCCTCGGCCTCGTAGAGGATCAGGAGGTCCTTGGCTGTTGGCGAGAACGCGGAGGCTGTGTTGTGAGGCGGTTCAATGGTTTTTGGAACAATTCTAATAAAATGCAGACATTCGCTTATTTTTGGAATTCTTTCATTTGAAGAAAATGCTGTGAAGATGCGTTATCCTTGACATCCATACAAAGGGCATTATTTCATTAATTACCTAAGCCCCTTGTCTCCTCATCCCTAGTTCCCTCATTCCTAGTTTTTAGATTAGTTTTTAGACTTTTTACATTGTTTCATTTGAAAGAAATGCTGAAAAGATGCGCTATCCTTGACGGCCATACAAAGAGCATTATTTCATTAGTTCCCTTTATTATTATTATTATTATTATGACTATTATTACTTTTGTTTACACAGCGTTATATGACGTTGGGGATGTGCTGTTGATTTACACAATTACTTTGACTTTAATTATTTGTACCTTTAATACTTTGAGATAAATTCTTCATTTCTGAGCAACAATAACCATGTACACACTTCCAAGTACAGCAAATAGTGGTAACACACAATGTCAGAGTAAACAACTAATTAATCTCCCTCTGTTCACCACGGCCAGCATCACCACCACCGTTCTCAGAATCTTAAGAATGACAATTCAATTAAAACATACAATTCGATTAAAACGGCCTACCTGCTTGGCTCATGTTAACGGCGTCCTCTTGCCACACTTACTCCACAGGTGAGTGTCACATAAAGAAACACAATGCTTATACTGTGAGCCCAGATAAGAGCTTCCTGCTAACATAGCGTGCACAGGGAACAAATGAAGGCAATAGAATTTGAATTTACACACACCGATAGACGGAAATAGGTTACTAAGTTAAGGAAACAATGCACAATCAGGACGGTTATGGTTGATGAATATCCAAAGGATTCCGGCATTGTCCAATGCCCTGGGTTGGTATAGGCTAGGTTGTTGCTTGGCAATGTGGGATGATGCATTTTTGCTATCATCGAACACAAAGGGGAAATTGTTGCCAGTTGGATCTTTTGCGGGTCTCGGCGGTGGTTCGGGGTGGAGAGAAACCCTCCCTGGCCATTGGTCCATGGTCATCACAGAAGGGGACCTGCAGTCGAGGTCTCATATGCATCCTACATCTGAAGTGACAGTGGGTGGGTTGGGGGGGGGGGGGGGGGGGGGGGAGATGGGCTCAGTTCTTCATTCCAATGCTAAATGTTTCTCGTCCTCTGCCCCCCTTCCTCCTCGTCGTCCTCCTCCTCCTCCTTTTCTTCATTACGTACTGTTGGCGGGTCCCTGCCCTTTGCGGAGGTGCAGAGCGCACAATAAATCAAAGCACAGCCAGTATATACTCAACTGTAATGGGTGCAGTGTGTGTGTGTGTGTGTGTGTGTGCATGTGTGTGTGTGTGTCTGTGTGTGCTTATACCCCTGCAAGTGCCGATTAAGGGAAGTATTCTTATTAGTGTACCCTTGGGCAACTCATTATGATGTGCAAAGGCAATGCTGCATTGAGATCCAGTGCATGTTACCGACATAGAAATCAGAGGGATGGTATTGAGGTCTGTGTATTAAGACGGGGGGGGGGGGGGGGGCATTCAAAACCAACTAATAACCAAAGGAAATTAATGGGAGGGGCTATGAGCACAGAGGTGAGGTGCTAACCACGGCAGACATTTTTTTGTTGTCGGTGGGAACTGGAAAGGAAGGGCTGGTCACAGAGACATTGGGTGCTGTTTGAGGAAGGGCGTTTCTATGACACACTCACACCCACACACACACGCAGATGTGCATACTCCACACACACACAGACACACACACACACACACAACGCGCATGTGTGCACTGTCTGTACACTATAGTTTTCTGTGTTGTGTAATCTGCCATTGCGATGATGAAGGAGAGACAGGATGACTCCTTGCTGGTTAACAATACTTATTCTCTCTGGCAAGTAGAATAAAAGGTAGCCAACTAGCTGCGGCTAACATACACCACTAACATACGAACATTACTCCCTTCACACAACACTAAATATTACGAGGGCTCTTCGCCAACTCTATTAAACTATTATCTATGGAAAACCAATGCTTATGTACACTTGTAAGAACTTTTTGAATCGAACTTTGACGAGAGTCCTTCATGGCGGCTTACTTCTTTCAGCACGTAGCATAGACTGAAGAGGAAAGCGCAAAACTTCGATCTCGGCTGTAACGCTTTGAGATGATGTCATGGATAAATGCAAAGTATAATCTTTTCCAAAATAAAAGAATAAAGCTCCCAAAACTATTAACAATATATTATAAATCTCTTCGAAAATAATAGACTATAATAATACAATCGCTAAAACAGGGATTTCTGGTGAAATACATATCTACATTTTATACACGTGTTACACATGCACACGCAAATTTACACACAGACAAACACACACACACACACCATGCACACACACACACACATGCACACACACACACATGCACACCAGATGTGCGCACACACACGCACACACACACACACACACACACACACACACACACTATTCATGTGGTGAGGTAATATAGATGTCATACTGGTGGTAATGTGTCAAATAAATAACATGGGGATCGTGATCCTTGCACACACACTCTTACTGCATGTAGAGGTCACATACAGCGTCTATATGCCCACATGATGTCATGATCTTCATGTTGATGTGTACGGCTGTACTATTTAATGCTGTAATGTCATGGGTGTTTTTAGTCAGATTTGGTTATTAGAGAGATGTTGACAAGAGAGTGAGCAAAAAAAAGTGTGTTCATATATAGCCTCACATTGGCTCACTCATAGTCTACAGTTATTACTTGTTCATAAAAAAAGACTGTAGTGAGCAGCTAAGAAAACACGTGGTTCCTCGAAGCACGTTCATTGTATTCTTTTTTTTTGCGTTTAAAAGCTAGGCCTATTGTAAAAAGAATCAGCCACACATTGGAAAAATCAATAAATTAATCAAAAAAAAAATAAAAATATAAAAAAAATACATAAATAAACAAATAAACAAACAAACAAACAAACAAACAAACAAACTAAACTAAAAAAAAAACAAAAAAAATAAACAAACAAAAAAAATCAAAAATTATATTATATTAATTAATATAAAAAATACGATAAAATAAAAAATTAACGTAGCGACTCCGAGTCGCCAATGGGAGAGCGACAGGGAGGCGGGAGACGGCGGGCGGGCCGGGGGGGGGGGGGGAGGGGGCGTGTCCTGTCAGCTGCCAGCAAGCTAGGTTGCGCACTGCGTGGACAGAACTTGATAGTGAGGCGGGGCGCAGCAGCAGCGGCAGCAGCAGCAGCAGCAACTGAAACCGTAAACCCGGCGCCGTTTATTTGTGTCTTTATCATTTCTGAGTTTATTTCTTATTATTTCTAGTTGAGTTGTTCTGCAAGAGAGAGAGAGAGAGAGAAAGAGAGAGAGAGAGCTACTCACACCGGGGGATTCGTTTTTGTGACAGACCACCACCACCATAGACCACCATAGACCACCAACACCACCGACACCGACCGTACTGGAAATGTCCGAAAACAAGCCGAGTGACGATGAGCCCAAGTTATCCACGACGGACAGGGTGGTGAAATGTAAGTTGGATTGAGCGTTTTTGGATGTCGTTTTTGCGGGGTTTTGACACACACACACACACAGAGACACACAGACACACACACAGACAGACACACACAGAGACAGACACACACAACAGAGACAGACACACACACACACACACACACACACAAAATCACAGCCACAGAGGACCCGTGGGTGCCCACCACCCAACACCACCCAACACCACCATATGATAGCATGATTTGTGGACGTAGCGTTTTTGGTCGGACGTTTTTGGTGGGACGCGGAGGGACGGTGGTGTTGGCAGTGCTGTGTGTGTGTGTGAGAGTGAGAGAGAGAGAGAGAGAGAGAGTGTGTGTGTGTGTATGTGTGTGACAGCACGAAAGTAGGAAGTAATAAGGTTACCTTGGGTCAAATCCACAAATGTTAAATGTATTTATTGTGTCTGTCTCTGTCTGAAGTGCGGATCAGCTCAGCAACTCCTCGTCTATTGTGGTAGTTGTGATACATACATAACTAATAATCAAATAATACAAGACAAGAAAAACAATAACGGGACGTAGGGTGTGTGTGTGTGTGTGTGTGTGTGTGTGTGTGTGTGTGTGTGTGTCCTGGTTGTGTGTGTGTCCTGGTTGTGTGTGTGTGTTTGTGTGTGTGTGTGTGTGTGCATGGATATTGCACAACCCTTGCAATCAACCCATGGGCGGTTTTCCCGTATTTTGCTGCCTACAGCATGCATTTGCTAAAAATAGTTTCACTACGCCTTTTTCCACACAGTGCACAAGAATGACACTTACAACAAACAAAAAAATGTTCACACTGTGCTTATTAGATTGTAGTACAGGTCCTTTTCTGTCTGCATTAATGTGCCCTACCAGTCCACCTTGCAGTATTCCGCAAGAATGCAATAAAGATTTGAATCGTCATAAAAACAAGAGGTGTTGCCTCCCTAATGTTTTGAGTCACTTGATTGCTTGCGGCAATAGAAAGACAACACACTAAAGCCTATGCGACTCATAACCACACGTTAACATTATTATTACACAGCAACAACAGTTGCATTTGTTTTAAATTAGCACACTAACTCGAATGACTTGCATTGCTGCAGGCTTGGCTGGTGTGGGCAGTCCATTTGCTGACAGGCTTCAATGATTGGGTCATCATTGACCAGTGAACAGTGAGACATTATGTGAAATGTTGGACAGCAATGGAAGAGCGCTTAAATGACCATGTCTCAAGCAATTATCCAGACACTACATAAAAGGCAACAGTGAGTGCTTGCAGGTCAAAGCTGTGTGTGTGTGTGTGTGTGTGTGCACGTGTGCGTGCGTGCGTGTGTGTGGAGGCAATGTCTAGTATGTAAGGAGCCTGTTTGTTACAGCGTTTTCAGAAATTAAGTGGTGTTTGTTTTGGTTTGGTTATTTTTTTTGCAAGGTTGAAGATTTAACCAATGGGGTCTGACCTTTTAGTGATGCCATTTCCCCCCCCCCCTCCTTCCTCCTCAAACTAAAATGGGTGCAGAGAGAGAGTGTGCTAAATGTATTCGCACGCTTTTAATAAAAGCCTCGGGATGAAGTCAAATAAACTCAAGCACGCACACACACACACACACACACACACAGACACGCACACCGTTGTTTTCTTATTAAACCTTCTCACCGTCAGCGAACCAACGCGTCACATGATTAAATACTCGGAGTCCATGGCCACTTTCTGGAGTGTATTCCTGTAATCATGGATTGTTTTTGCTTCGGTCTACAAACGTTGGAAGCAAATCGTGCTCCTGTGACTCCTCATCACTTTGAAATCAGCTTGTTTTATATGCTATGGATCAAATGGAGTGCAACTAAACAAATGGGAATTAAATTCCTTGCCTGTGTGCATACAAGCGGGCATGAAAAGGCAACCGATCTCTGTGTCAGAGGGCATATCGTGTATGTTGTGTGGAACGCTTGTGTTATTAATTAATATTTTAAGAGCTCATCCCCGCTACAAGTCCCACCAACTTGAAGGGTAATGAAAAATGGATATATGATGACGAGTTATGGGCTATTGAATAATATCACAGCTAGACTCGGGCGGTATAGGGCTGAACAATATGGTAAAAAAACTAGAAATCATGTTGCATTACTAATATTTTGACCATTAGCATAGTGGGAATGATAATATTTTTGCATTCACAATTTCATTTTCCCTGAAAAAACCCCAATTCAAACATGATTGCATGTGGCCATACTGCAATTTTGCTAATATTAGATTAAGATTAATTGTTCAGCCCTAGGCTGTAGTCGTGTGGCTCAGAGGCAGCTAGTAGTCAGTTGTTGGTTGAGGTGAGCAGCCATGTTTTTTCAAGTTGTAGGTTGTAGCTCATTGTTGAGTCTTTACTTTTCTTTTGTGTATTTTGGAAGGTCTTTGCATATTTGTAACTCTAAACGATTGATCGTTGAATCAATGAGGTGAATTGTTGCTGTGTTCTTTTTAACGAGTAACATTGCTGTTTTTGTACGAAGAGCATATAGGCCTAACGGTGCCAGGAGATTGGTACATCAAGCTATGAGCTAGCGGTATGATGAATCACACATATTGATCCGGTGTTGGAGGCCAATTCCACGTGTGGACCGCTGAAAACGATGACTTTATTAGGTTGTTTGACCCTCCATAAACACACTGAAACGGTAGCCGCACGTTAGCGGGGTAAACCAAAACAAGCGCAATTTCACGATAAAACCAAAACAACACCCGGGGGGGGGGGGGGGGGGGGGGGGTTGAAGGTCCTGTCCCTGCGTCAATTTTGTAAGTTTAAGTTTGTTTTGGGAAGGCAAGAAAATGTCAAAAACTGGTCCGCGTCTGCCCCGCAGCTAACAATTCAGATCAGATAGCCGTAATCCTGTGTTATTTGTTTGCTGTAAAAGCAAACAGAGGAACAAACAAACCCATTGTTTTGTTGGTCACGCTTTCGTATTGTGACAACATAGAGCGGCTGATGTACACAAAGAACCAAAACCATCCAAAAATCCTGTGGGCTTCTCTCTGTACGTGTGTGTGTGTGTGTGTGTGTGTGTGTGTGTGTGTGTGTGTGGCCAGTGCACTCACCTGCTGCTCTGAGTGCATTATCCTAATGTCCCTGCTACAGCATATTGCAGACCGGCTCTCCCAGGGTTGATTTGTGGGCATGTGGGGCGGGAAACCCTGCATGGTTTTCAGTCCACCGCCACCAGGCATCCCTTCTGACTGCAATAAAACAAATAAAGAGAACAATTGTAAAACCAAATAAAAATAAATAAATTCTTAACGATCGGCTTCTCCATAAGATGTACACATGGATATGATAAAAAAAATAAATAAATGGAGCCATTTGTAAATATATATCATTATGTAAGACCATCAGGTTGAACCGACACCAACCGAAACACAATAACCTTTCCACCCTTTTTTTTTTTATTAAACAAAACAGAAAAATGCACCCGAACGGACCCCCCCCCCCCCCCCCCCCCCCCCCCCCCCCCCCCCCCCCACGCGGTGAGACCAGGGGACCTTTTTTGAGACGTGCGGGGACAGATGACATCTGACATTTGACTTTTGAGCAAGGCTGTCCACCCCCACCCCTCCAACCCCCTCCTCACCCCGAGGTGGCAGGGGGCGACCGAGCCTTGAAGCCCAGCTGGGTGTCGCGGAGTCATTTATAGCACGGACGCATTAAGTCATGCCTCGGCTAGCCTAGCGCGCACGCGGGCAGTCACCTGCACGCCGGCGGTCACACGTTGGCTAACATGTATCTTGCTAGCTAGCTAGCAAGCCGCCGCTACACGGTAGCTAGCTTTTCCTGGTGTGTGTGTGTGTGGTGTGTGTGCTGTGTGTGTGTTGTGTGTGTGTGTGTGTGTGGTGTGTGTGTGTGTGTGGTTGTGTGTGTGTGTGTGTGTGTGTGTGTGTGTGTGTGTGTGTGTGTGTGTGTGTGTGTGTGTGTGTGTGTGTGTGTGTGTGTGTGTGCTGTGTGTGGTGTGGCATGGCTATATTTACGTCACCCTTGCTATTTTACTGTGACTCTGTGTGCCACTGTGCCTTCACCACTGGGGTGTTCGCTAATGCTCTAATTAAGTTCTGATAATTACTCGGTAAGGTGCTGTGCCTGTGCGCGGCCATCCGCCGTTGCACAAAGGTGTGCCATTTCAGCTGAGTCAGCAAAAGATGTTGCAGAATATATTATGATAAGAATCCTCATTTCACCTTTTGGCAATCAATCAAACGCGGGGCCTCTAACGGCGCGCTGTTTAATGACTCTGTGTTTATTGTTGAGACTTTTACTTCTTGCATTCTGTTGGATTTGCTTACCACACTCGTAGCTAATGGAGCAAGGGAGCGTGTGAGTATGCGTGTGTGTGTGTGTTTTACCGAGCAATTATTGTGTGTGTGTGTGTGTGTTTTACCGAGCCATATTGTGTGTGTGTGTGTTGTTTGTGTATTGTGTCCATACTTTAGTGTCACTCATGTATATGTGTGTACGGACTGTAGTGACTTGTGTATTTGTGTGGGTGTTTTAGGGGGGGTTGACATGATTTAAACCAAGCCTGTGTGTGTTGCGTGTTGATCAAGCCCTATAGTGAATGTGCGTGTGTTTCCAGCTCTGCCATGTGTGGTGCCCTATCGTGGTTCTTCTGACTCTGCAGACCGTGAGCTCTTCTCTGCGCTCACTTGGCCTCCAGCGCTTGTGTGTGGCCACCAATTCTTCCTTCTACTTTCTTTTCCCCTTTGTTACGCAAGAAGGAAAAGCCCTCTGCAGCGGGGGGACGCTCCGCCCGCGAGTGGTTGCACACATTGTTAGAGTTCGGTATGTGGTGGTGGAGGCGGTGGTGGTGATGCACACAGAGGGCTATTCCTCTGTGTCTTGTGTTCCGTTGCACCTCAAATCTATGCTGGATAGCTCATCAAACCTGCAACCTTGCTGTTGTGTTGTGTATGGTATGGTAAGGGGAAGGCCAGCCAAGACACCCACCCTCCCCCACCAGGGCCATTGGCCGATTTATTTCCCCCCCCGACTTCCGCAATCTGCGCGTTATTACTGTCACTGCAACACAAAACAACAACAACAACGGCAACCTCAGAGCTAGCTAGCAACCTACACAATGTTGTGCACTGTGTAATTTGCAATTTGGCGTTTTATTTTGCAGGGATATAGCTATTTTACTGCTAGGGCTCGCCTCCCCAGGCACAAATGTTCCACCAAAACAACCCCACCCCCCTGTACTATTTTGCAGATGCGTCCAGAAGACTGCGATTTGGTTTGAAGAAATACAAACGACCAAAGACCAAGCAGTCTTTGATTTCCTTACCCCTATCCCAGGACGCTAATGGAGTTCGGCCAGAGTTTTCCTCCGGCGGCCGGAAGACGTGTGGTGGAAATAGAGGGGGGCGGGTCTGGCTAATCATGTGAGACTAGAACGACTGCTCTCAGTCTGGTTGCTTCAGCATGGGCCCTGGATGGGATGGGGATGGGATGGGAGCGCCAGACCAGAGTGACAGCAGCTAGCTAGGTAACCATCCAGACCGTTTGTGGGTGTGTGTGTGTGGCTGGCGCCCGCCGCTGTCGCTGCTGGCACCTCCTCTCTGAGACTCGCTTGTTCTCCTTGTGTGGTTGTGTTGTCTCGCGTTGCGCCACGGTTGCATGACAGGCCGGTGGGGAAGGAATAGGTGTGTGTGTGCGTGTGTGTGTGTCAAACTCTGCTCCCCGTCTCTCCTGGTTGTAAGTGCACCTTCACCACTCATTAGATTAGGGAGGAATTAGGCTCTGTTGTGGATTTAGGGCAAAGCAAAGCGCGGTGGATTTGGACAGATTAAGCTCCATATAGTGGGATAAAGGCAGCTCTGCACCGGGCTTGTTATCCGACTCCATGCATTAGCCCCGCCACTCTTGCTAATTCATGTGAACAAATGGACGGACGGACGGATGGGGGCCAGGGGCCGGGGGCCGGGGCCCTGGAACACAGCCATAGTCACAGAAGAGAGAGGGGGCCCAAGTCTGTTTAGCTAGCTCGCTAACTAGCTTGCCGATTTTAGTTTGTTTTTGTTTTGTTCTTTGTTGGTGTAGCTTGTCGCTAAGCCTAGCAGGAGCAGCAGGAGGCCCCCGAGGAGTCGTGTCTCGTAAAAGAGAGCTGATGCGTTCCTTGACCTTGTGACACGTTGACAATATTTGCACACAAAAAAAATCCGGGGGAAAAAAACGCCACAGGCTTCGTCCTCGCCGGCGACGGAACAGACGGAGAAAATGTTTTTATGGTGTTTACATAATTTGCGTCTGGGTGCTTTTAATACTGGTGTCATATGATTTCAATTCCATGTTTTAGGTGGCCCTGCTGCGGCAGCCAAACGTGCCCCTCGAGTTAGGGTACGAACAGCTGAGGTCACCCCATTTTTAATGGCTGAGAAGAATGCTGAGAAGTATAAAATGACCAAGGAGAAGATAGAACAGTGCCACAGGGCTGTAACCAAGTCATTGTTAAAGGGTTGCTGTCCTTTTCTACTGTCGACACTGAATGGTTTAGGTAAGTTTTAGCTGAAAACACAGCATAACTTTTTCTCAATGTCGTATTAATGGGTTTTAGAAATGCACATTATAAATCAAATTAATTTCTATTGTTCATGTTGCAGTCTTGTCTTTTTTTTCTTCCATATTTTAGAGAAAATGATAGAAACCCTCATCCCCAAATACCACCCGCCCACCAGAGACATCCTGACTACCACCCTTATACCAGCATGGTACAGAGTAGCGAAGGAGAATGTGAGGGCAGAGTTGGAAGAGGTGAGGGATGTGGCTGTGACCGCAGCACAGGACCACTACCTCACAGTGACAGTTCACTTTGTCAAAGAAGGTCAGATCAGAGAGAAGGTGCTCTGCACTAAGGCTGTGTACACCTCACAGACAGGAGCAGTAGTTGCTGAGGAGATAAGTGACATTCTGGATGATTTAATGTAAAACAAAAAGTGGTAGCCATCACTGTTGCAATGCAGCATATATGGATGTGGCTGTTCGCAAGTTAGACATCAAGAAAATTGGATGTTTGGCGCACACACTAAATATTGCTGCTCAAAAGCTTTACACAGTGTCCTCCATCGCCAAGTGGGTGGCCAGAATCCGGGCCGTGATAGTGTGGCTGAGGAAGGCCAGCTTGGCCAAGCCTGTGCTGAAGGAGAAGCAACGCCTACTCCGTAAGCGTCAAAGTCAACTGAGTATAAGAAATTATGTTTGCATATTTTTCTTTTAATCAAACATTGTATTAAAAATAAATACATGTGTTTAAGATATCCAAGAGCATGCGGTCATCCTTGACGTCAGAACCAGGTGGAATTCCCTGTATCTTATCATCATAAGATACAGGGAATTCCACCTGGTTCTGACGTGCTTCCGGGAACAATATCCAGCCATCCAGGCAGCCTCAATGGACCCCCGACTGAAAAAATCCATGGAAAGGGACAGGTACAATTGGAGAGGCACAGTATTTATTTTGGTAATTAATTATTGTTGATTATTAATTATTATTAGTAATTGACTGAAGATTGAAAAAGTTCGGTATTCGGTATATTTTACTTTTCAGACTGGAGAGAATCTCAGATGAGGACATCAAGAAAGCAGAGGACTTCGTTGGAGTGATGCAGATGCTCTACACTTCAACCCTCGCTGTCTCCTCTGAAAAGAACCCGACCGTAGGCCAGATTCTTCCCATCCTGGGAAAGCTGAAGGATAATTTTGAGGCAGCCGAAGACTCGGACACCGTGTTTATCAGGACCATCAAAGAGAAGATCTGGGGGGACATCTCCATACGTTATCAAGTATGTACTAATATTCTATACTGCATGCTCTTTTTTTCCCCCTCAATTTACTTAGCCAATTACCCTGTCAAGCTGTTCCACTCATTGCTCCACCTCCTCTGCCTACCTTTGGAGGGTAGTAGACTGTCACAACATAAATGTTATTTATTTATAATAGTCCCTCTGCTGTCTACTATTAGATGACAATTAGATTAGACTAAACAAATGCACATTGTGCACAATGTCTTTTTTCTTACAGGATGAGAACATAAGACGGAGGCAACAGCTATCGACCCGAGATTCAAAACCAAGGTCCAGGGCAACGGGGTTTGGACCAGATTACAGGAGGCTGCAATGGACAAGGCTGCAGGAGAGGTAATAATTGTTGCACAATAGACTTCTATTTTATTATACTGTTTTTGAATTGAATTACTATATTTATGTCTGTTATTTTCATGTGAAAGCTGCCTCTAGGTGTAGTGGTCCGCCAGGAGGAGAGGGGAGGATGCAGATGGATCGGCCCATGATGATGAGGGTGCAACGGCAGAATGTGTAAGATCCGCATAATAATAATAACCTTGCTTTACCCTGGAACAGTAATAGTCCATGTCATTGAAAATAAACTCTTTTTCAGATTTCACTGAACATGCCCAAGCTATCTGCTCTGGAGAAGCCCTTTGCTGAGGAGGACCGAGCGCTTCTACAAGCACCCACAGAGGACGTCCACAGCTCCAGAGAGACGATTCAGAAGGAGGTTGACTTTTACAGGAGCCTACCAGCTGCCCTGTCCTCTGTGAACCCTGCGACCTGGTGGTGGGACAAGAGGGATAGCCTGCCAGTGCTGTCTCAACTGTCACGCAAGTACCTGTGTGTCCAGGCATCCTCTACACCTTCAGAACGTGTCTTTTCTACAGCAGGAGACACCATCAGCCAGGAGCGAGCGTGTCTCTTGCCTGAGAACGCAATTCTTAAAAAAGAATTGCTAAAGCAGCATGACCCTACCCTTCTAGTACTCCCAGTTCCCCCACCAGTGGTTCTCAAGTTTGACTGTTTTGTTTTCTCAGGTATCCTGTCTGTGATAAGATTTAGTCCATACTGTAGTAGACTCAGACTGGCAGTACCTTTTCCTGTCATTTTTGACTTCTCAGCATTCTTCTTGGACTTTTGAAATAACACTTTAGCATGTCTTGCACTTTGTAAATAGTCCTGAACAAATATTTTATAGTTCATTAAGTATCAGTGTTTCCCACAGGATATTGTGATTCTGTGATAGATAGAGTAAGTTACATTTTTTTAGTTTTTTTTGTTTGCAAATTGTGTGAAAAAGTGAAAAAGGAGCAATAAATATTTCATACTTGAAATGAATGACACTTGGACTCTTTCTATTTGGAAAAACTAATGTAAAAACATGTAAAAACGTTACAGTATGTTACAGTAAAAACATGTTCCGGCGATTGCATTATGAAATGTGCTTGTATTTACACATACTGTAGGTAACAAAAAAAGTATGGTTTTGGCACTGGTATCGAAACTCAGGTTGCGATACCGGTATCGGTATTGAAAAATTTGAAATGATACCCAGCCCTAATCTGGATATATCTATAATAGGAGTTTCTGTATGTATGCATGTGGGTTTAGGACCCAAGGAAGTGCATCATCCAGTGTGAAGTTGTTTGGATGAGCAGTTCTTGAGAGAGAAAGAGCGATGCAAGCAATCGGCCCAATTGGGCACATTCTGAACAGGCACTGAACGGGCACTGCACTGGCTGGTGTATTGCTGAGGACCCAAGGAAGTGCAGTGTCGAGTGTGAAGTAGTCTCTCAAGAAAGCTGCAAGCAGCAAGCAAATACCAGAGGCCACGCAGTTGGCCCGTTTCAAATGGGAGCATGACTAGTCAATATATACACTATATTTATATACATGTCCATTTTAAATGGAGAGGTGAGGGGGAGATAATACCGACAAAAACTGCCGGCATATCGGAAGAGTAAAAGTTGTTGAAGACAACTTGTCAAAAACATGCTAGTCTTTGGCATTCTTGGGGGGACTCTGAGCATAGTCCCTTGTCACCAGAAACAAGCCAGCGCTTCAAGCTAGTGTGTCAGCCGGAAAACCCATAAAGCAAGCGAACGCGACGGCTTTGTCTGTCTTGTGTTTTGGGAACCCAACAGCTAGAAACTAACTGTGCTCGTTTCTCTCTGAATGTCTCTTCTGACCTTTTTGGGAACTTTCGCTGTTGCTTTGCAAACACATAAAAAAGGGAAACTAGGACAACCTCAATATCCTTACAGAGTAAAAGAACCCGAATTAAAAACATGTGAAGATCGCCTCTCTTGTCCACGTCCCTGACGAAGCTGTGGACATAAAACCTGGAGCTGTTGGTCCCCGGGCGCCGTCGAGATGGCTGCCCACTGCTCCTGGCTGCCCCTGGAGGGGCAGCAGGATGGGTCAAATGCAGAGGACACATTTCCACAAAACAAATGGACACGTTGCAGTGTTGCGTTGATGCGTGACGTAGACAGGTCCTGGCAGATACATTGTTTTAAACGTCCTGGCAGGTAGCCGCCACGTCCTTGCAGACATATAGCCTTTGTTTGCAATAATAAAGATTTATATCTATTTTAGGAACCGATAAGCAGAATCGAAATTCCATTTTTTTTTCGGGTACCCAGTACCCGGCACTTTGGATTCGGTTCCCAACCCTATGTCCGTCACTGGGACTATATTTCCTGGCCTGAATGATGTTCCCAGTCTGGCCCTAAATTGTACAATGGCTGTACACTTGAATGTCTGCTGCTTTCTGAGGTAGTTATTAAGTAGTTACTAAAACCAATCATAATCAAATGCAGGAGCAATTATGTAATATGATAAAGAGTAGATATATTTATATAGTCTTACAGTTATAACCGGCCCTTTGAGGGCAACTATAATGCTGATGTGGCCCGGGATGAAATTGAGTTTGACACCTAGGCATCCTCTACACCTTCAGAACGTGTCTTTTCTACAGCAGGAGACACCATCAGCCAGGAGCGAGCGTGTCTCTTGCCTGAGAACGCAGAGATGCTAATTTTCATAAAAAAGAATTGCTAAAGCAGCATGACCCTACCCTTCTAGTACTCCCAGTTCCCCCACCAGTGGTTCTCAAGTTTGACTGTTTTGTTTTCTCAGGTATCCTGTCTGTGATAAGATTTAGTCCATACTGTAGTAGACTCAGACTGGCAGTACCTTTTCCTGTCATTTTTGACTTCTCAGCATTCTTCTTGGACTTTTGAAATAACACTTTAGCATGTCTTGCACTTTGTAAATAGTCCTGAATAAATATTTTATAGTTCATTAAGTATCAGTGTTTCCCACAGGATATTGTGATTCTGTGATAGATAGAGTAAGTTACATTTTGGTAGTTTTTTTTGTTTGCAAATTGTGTGAAAAAGTGAAAAAGGAGCAATAAATATTTCATACTTGTGTAAAAAGACTTGTATTACAGTAAAAACATGTTCCGGCGATTGCATTATGAAATGTGCTTTTATTTACACATACTGTAGGTATCGAAAAAAGTATCGTTTTGGCACTGGTATCGAAACTCAGGTACCGATACCGGTACCGGTATTGAAAAATTTGAAATGATACCCAGCCCTAATCTGGATATATCTATAATAGGAGTTTCTGTATGTATGCATGTGGGTTTAGGACGCAAGGAAGTGCATCATCCAGTGTGAAGTTGTTTGGATGAGCAGTTCTTGAGAGAGAAAGAGCGATGCAAGCAATCGGCCCAATTGGGCACATTCTGAACAGGCACTGAACGGGCACTGCACTGGCTGGTGTATTGCTGAGGACCCAAGGAAAGTGCAGTGTCGAGTGTGAAAGTAGTCTCTCAAGAAAGCTGCAAGCAGCAAGCAAATACCAGAGAGGCCACGCAGTTGGCCCGTTTCAAATGGGAGGCAATGACTAGTCAATACTATACACTATATTTTATATACATGTCCTTTTAAATGGAGAGGTGGGGAGGGGAGATAATACCGACAAAAACTGCCGGCATATCGGAAGAGTAAAAGTTGTTGAAGACAACTTGTCAAAAACGATGACTAGTCTTTGGCATTCTTGGGAGGACTCGAGCATAGTCCCTTTGTCACCAGAAACAAGCCCAGCGCCTTCAAGCTAGGTGTCAGCCGGAAAACCCATAAAGCAAGCGAACGCGACGGCTTTGTCTGTCTTGTGTTTTGGGAACCCAACAGCTAGAAACTAACTGTGCTCGTTTCTCTCTGAATGTCTCTTCTGACCTTTTTGGGAACTTTCGCTGTTGCTTTGCAAACACATAAAAAAGGAAACTAGGACAACCTCAATATCCTTACAGAGTAAAAGAACCCGAATTAAAAACATGTGAAGATCACCTCTCTTGTCCACGTCCCTGACCAAGCTGTGGACATAAAACCTGGAGCTGTTGGTCCCCGGGCGCTGTCGAGATGGCTGCCCACTGCTCCTGGCTGCCCCTGGAGGGGCAGCAGGATGGGTCAAATGCAGAAGGACACATTTCCACGGGCCACCCTCCCTGCATGCGTGTGTGTGTGTTTGGCGGCCGCCACTTCCCGCTGTGTGTTGTGTGACCACTATGTGTGGACTAATAAAGATCTTCTTCTTCATAAGAAATGTTGTAGCCCATACGAGTCAAACTCAAGGCCCGCGGGCCGGATCCGGCCCGGCACCTCATTTTATGTGGCCCACGAGAGCTTGCAAAGAATAGAATTTGGTTATCGTACAAATCAGGGCCGGACTGGCCATCGGGAGAACCGCGACTCTTCATGGTGTCCTGGTCGTCTAATTTCAACCAGTTTGTCCGTCTAGGGTTGGGTATCGTTTGAATTTTATTGATTCCCATTCCGTTCCGGTTCTGCTTATCCGGACTCCGGTCCCAGCGACCGGCCGTACGCTCCCAGCCGTACGCTCCCAGTGCCCGGCCGTACGCTCCCAGTACAGAAGACAGATCACCATATCAGCATTTCCCACATTTACTGCACTTAGCCTTGTCGTCGCTTTCTTTTACAAAGTGAAGGCACACTTTTGACCGTTTCCCGCCGGTCCATCTTCCACAACTGATGACTCACTGCTAGCTCGTATCAAAACAAATGGACCCGTTGCAGTGTTGCGTTGATGCGTGACGTAGTCAGGTCCTGGCAGATACATTGTTTTAAATGTCCTGAGAGGTAGCCGCCACGTCCTTGCAGACATATAGCCTTTGTTTCCAACAATAAAGATTTATATCTCATTTAGGAACCGATAAGCAGAATCGAAATTCCATTTTTTTTTCGGGTACCCAGTACCCGGCACTTTGGATTCGGTTCCCAACCCTATGTCCGTCACAGGGACTATATTTCCTGGCCTGAATGATGTTCCCAGTCTGGCCCTAAATTGTACAATGGCTGTACACTGCTTTCTGAGGTAGTTATTAAGTAGTTACTAAAACCAATCATAATCAAATGCAGGAGCAATTATGTAATATGATAAAGAGTAGATATATTTATATAGTCTTACAGTTACAACCGGCCCTTTGAGGGCAACTATAATGCTGATGTGGCCCGGGATGAAATTGAGTTTGACACCCCTGTTGTAGCCTGTATCTTTTGGCTCTCTTGTGGTGATTCTAATTTCAATATCCTATCACAAATGTAACAACTCTGTCTTTAGTAAATCCTGCCACCACACCCTTACAGAAATGAATGACTTCCCTTGGTTGGGCCTTGGAAGAGCCCAACCAAAGCTGTTTTCCCATGCGGACTGACCAAATGAACAAAATCAATATTGGTCAAAACAAAGTCAAATTTGAGGAGCTCCTTAGTGGCAAAAGGAGCTTCAAGCACATTTGACCACATGAAGTCTGGACATCACAGATGGTTTCAAACGCCAATGAGGGGATGAACATACAATAGACAATACTGACTGGTGGGCTAATGTATGGATCGCCCATGCTGGGACCGACACACACACCCAACCACAACAAATCAATGAGAGCCAATGGGACACACTAGCATCCTCTGAAATCCAGTCGCCATCATGCCTGCGTCGGGGCAGAGCTAACGGGACTATTGGTTTGCACAAGGAGGTTGCGCTGGCGGTCGCGGTAACTATACATGTCGAGACAAATTTCAGCTTTACAAACGATTGTCGACGGATGTCTGGGGCGCAGACCAATTTTGCCGATCGCCGCCACCATTCACGACAATGCCCATCTCGTTCTCGTTCCCCTTCACCCCAGTTGACTCGAGCCTTTACAGAACGAAAAAGTGTGTATGGAGTCGTGTCTCCTGGTGTTTTAATGCCCCCGCGCCCCCCACCTCAGTAGTTTGCGTGATGCGGTCCTACGATTCAAGGTAGGAAAAGAGCTTGGCAGGAGAAACATTCAACACACATTCAGCCCCCGAGATTTGAGATTCGTGTACACACCCACCCACTCGCAGCTGCCCACCCTACAGTACACCAGCAACCCACCCGGTACCAGCCCACCCACGATCCCCACGCACGCCTCTCCGTCACGACTCCGGCTCGGGGGTCAGTTCTCTGCAGAATGGCTTTCGTTTTTTTCGAGTGGAGCGGGCAAGCGAGGCAAAGCAACGGTTCGCCTCTTCTCTTCCCTCTCTCCGGCTTCCTCCGTGTGGGCGGGTAGTCGCTGAGTGGATCGCTCACGGAGCTCTTGGGCAGGGGAGGGGGGGGTGGGAGGTTAACTTCACCACCCCCCCCCCCCCTCCACCTCCACCTCCTCGAGCAGCTTGTCTCACAAAAAAAAAGAAAAGAAAAATATATCACAGCCAAGCCTGCATTCATTACCCAGAAGTACACAGGCAAAAATGTTGGATGGCAAATATATTATTTTTTGCGGTTTTTTACGTTTTTTTTTCTTGTGGGGGGGGTTGAATTCCACAAGCTTTAAAAAAGCTAATTATTTTTCAGGGGAGATGTACCGACACGTGGAAGATAGAATATAAAATGTCGTGTCCAGGGAGCGACATCAAATACACCTGTCGGTTGGACACAAGGGTTGGTGTGCGGCCCGGGCGGGCTATAATTAACGCCCGCAAATGTGTGTCAATAATCCCGAAGGCCTAGACTCCCCTCCAGCTGTATTTGCATAGCTGGAGTTTCTCCCTTGTACACACACACACACACACACACACACACAGCACTTTAGCCAGCTAGCTAGCTAGAGCAACGCAGAGCAACAAAAGCATCTGCAGGATTTTGCATCTGGCAACAGAGGAATCAACGTTATTTTCGGGAGAAGGAAAATTAACCATCCACAATGCGTTTAATTTAGCTAGCTTGAGATTGTGATTAATGCATCGTCTCTCGGGTGGTTAAAGGTTTCAGACCAATGTTGGTGTTGAAAGGGGTCAAACTAAAGAGACCTTACTGGTGTAAATGTGTTATTAAGAAAAGGTCACTTTTAGGCATTGGATGAGAAGATGGTTAAATTGAGGTATTTAGTTTTAATTGGTTAAATGTCGGTTGCCTTTAAGTCATAATCAATGAAGTTTAGTTAAGGGTTTGCTGCGGTTATGGTAGGGGGTGAGGAGTTATGGAAGAATTAATCGTAGGCCTGGGAAGAAGTCTGTATTTTGCACCATTTCCGATTCACTGGCTATTGATTATGTTGCTAACATTTCACACAAAGGAAGGGAAGTAGGAATGTGGAAGTCCAATCTCACAAGAATATTCCAGCCTTACTAAAATCGAAAAGGGGGGGGGGCGTGGGGGAGGAAAAGGATTTCCCAAGTGAGTAATGGTGAGGTAAACAAAAACAGTACGGGCACTGGTACTGTATAGCACCACACACACACACACACACACACACACACACACACACACACACACACACACACACACACACACACACACACACACACACACACACACACACACACACACACACACACACACACACACACACACACACACACACACACACACACACACACACACTTTCCAGGCTTCTCTCTCCTCACTCCTTTCCTTTTCATAATTGAAAATTGTGCTACGCGCCACCAAATGTGCGGCAGAATATCGATGCCCACTCATCGGCGGGTGAGGGGGGGGGGGGGTCTGCCACAGAGTCCCGCCTAGCCAGGATCCGCTTGGCAACCGCGACGGCACCGTGAGCACGCACAAGAAGCGGCCGCCGTGTGAGCCAGCTTGGCCGGAAGCTTTTCCTACAGTTGGATGGTCGTCCTCCACCCCCCACCCCCAAACAAAAAAAACCATTGCTTCTCTACCTCCCTCCCTCACTCACTCCACCGCCGAGGGGACAACGACAATGAGAGTGAACCGTGAAACAGGACTCCTCCGGCAAAGGAGGTACGGGTGGTGGGTGGGTGGGTGGGTGGGTGAGGGCCCTGTCGAACCCGACGGTGTGACGACGTGACGTGAGTTACGTGTGACGCTGAACTGGCGTGATGACCGACGGAGGAGCGCGGTACCGCCGGCCCGTGGCTTTATCGACAAAAGTTGTGCAGTAAAAAAAAAAAGAGAAAAAAAAGAAATCGATGCAAATAAATAACAAAATAAATAACACGCTAAGGCCTCTGTGGCACGCTCGCCTGTGGCTAGTCAGGCTCTGTTGCTGCGCTCAAATATCTTTCCGTCAAATCAGAGGTTTTGAGTATGAGTGCGCGGTCGATTACGTAACGGCCCCCCCCCACCCCCCCGTCATATTTTCCGTCAAACATATCCTCTGGACTAGAACAATGGGCATGATATTATTCATCATCATCATCCTCCGTTGCCACGCAGAAGCAGTGGAGGCGGTGGTTGGCACTAGCCCGGGCGGCCCGCTAGCCCACCACAGTGAGTTTTCGGCCGGGTTACTAAGTTAACCATAATCGTGTTCTGTCTCTCCGGGGGGGGGCGGAGTGTACAGAGCAGCACGTAGCCCGAACGTTCCATCTGTGTGGTGTGTGTGTGGTGTGTGTGTGTGTGTGTGTGTGTGTGTGTGTGTGTGTGTGTGTGTGTGTGTGTGTGTGTGTGTGTGTGGTGTTGTGTTGTGTGTGTGTTGTGTGTGTGTGGTGCTGCGCGCGCGCCGTGCGTGTGGTTTCGCAGACCTTTTTCACCCCCGGCCCGGGCTAAACCACTGTTTACAGGCAATCCCACAGATGGCTTTTACCGTTTGTGACCTCGCACACTCGGAGCGCGGTCAAAATGGTGCACGCTGGCGGTGGCGGTGTGGAGGTGGCGATGGTACATGGAGGTCTGTTCCATTCAGCAGCAGCAGCCCGGGACAAGCCCGCCATTGTAGAGTAGAGTTGGTAGGTCGTCTCTTCTTATGCCCCACCCACCCCTGCCCCACCCACCCCTGCCCCACCCCTCGCCCAGAAAAGATGTCTGACAAAACTCAAGGTTCACAACAGGGGCGTCTATGGATGCAGGGGTTTCTTCCTACTCCCTCTGTGTGTGTGCGTGTGTGTGTGTGTGTGTGTTGCGCTTCACTTCCACAGAATGGAAACGAGTGAACTCTTCATTCACCAGCGACACGGAACATCATCTCTTCGCTAGCGTTTTATACGCAGCGCGTAGCCAGGCTCTCTCTCTCTCTCTCTCTCTCTCTCTCTCCTGTGCGTGTGTTGCTACATTTGCTGTAGACACTCTATTGATTGATCTCTTACACTGCGGGGTGGGGTGGGGGGGGCGGGGGTGGGTGATATCCAATAACGAGCAAATGTCTCTGTTGCAAATGGGCCTTCGCTGAGCAGGCCGAGGCGTACAAAAGCTGCGTGTCATCATCAAACGGTGTGCAGGGAGTGGGGGGGGGGGGGGGGGGGGCGGGGGGAAGCACAACTACTAACACTACAATAAGTAACGTGATATCTATTGCTAAGAGGAGCGAACTAGCAGGCTAACGTTAACGTCTTCGATAGCTATTTGCATGAGATGTTGGCTAGCCATCATCAGGACTAACGTTAGCACGTTGGCTAACGTTAATAGGCTAATTATTAGCGCTAAAACAAATGTTGACGTAACAAATGTTAACGTTAACTTACCCGAAGAATTTCCTTCGCCGGCATCATCCTCTTCAACGGTCCCTTGCGACGACACTGTCTGAGTCGGGGATGAGGTTGGCTGGGAGGATTCGGGTGTTGAGGAAGCAGTCTGTTTATCGTTAACGTTACCGTGAGTACTAACGTTAGTCGTCGGTGTTTGCTTTTTCATGCAGTCAAAGACGGTGCAGCTCTCTTGTCTGATGTTAATGCCGTGCGAGATTAAATGTTTCATTAAATTAGAAGTGTTGCCACCCACGCCAGCTATGGTCTTATTACAAATGTAGCATTTTGCACGTCCCTACTTTTTACAAAATGTAACCAGACCTTGGACCGTGGGTTTGACATTTTTCACTCTCCGCAAATGCACTCCCGAGCTAATAATCAAACATCCACATGGCTCGGTGTTTACATGGGTAGTGAGTAGTAACGCAAGGACGTATTTCTTTTTCCATCCAACCATCAGTCACGTTAGATTTTAGAACAAATAATAAATAGTGATTGGATGAGAGACGAGGAAAAAAAGAAAAGGTAGCGAAGTTTGGCACCGAATGTTCTGACCTCTGCCGGTGTTCGGTAGTACCGCAGTGATTCGGTCGGTGCCAAAAAAGTACCGAATTTCGATACCCAGCCCTAATCCAGATCCTTATAGACATTCAACTGACAACTTGTTTTAACAATGCAGGTTTATTTCTGATTTACGTATCCCCAGCAACCGGCCCCCGACATGGTATTTTATGGTCTTTTTAAACTCGTCAGTGGCAGCTGTGGCTCCTTTTCCACCCGTGACTACACCCGGCTTCCTTCAGGCCATCATCTGCCGTGCGTCCACAAATTTCACTACGTTCCCCCCTTTTTGCACAGTCACTTTTTTCGATCTGTGGTTCAGCTGTGTCAGACCGGCAAACGAAAAAAAAACACCCACAATGCTTTGGGCCCCGTCTCCCTGTATAGCCGTAATCCGATCCCCCCCACCCCCATTACCCCCCCCCACACCCCAGGAGGAATGCAGCAGGCTTTGGGGATGGCCAAAATGGAGATCCAAATCTCGATACTTGCCAGGGGATAGTATATCTCCAACTGCAGTTAAGCCAGCTGGTACGTGTAGCTTTCCACTGGAGACGGGAATTAGAAGAGCAAAATCATTTCAACTCCACTCCAACTCCCTCTCTCCCCCAGCGGGTAGAGAGGAGGAGAGAGGGAGGGAAAGAGAGAGAGAGACAGACCAAACTTATAGCCATTTTGAAAATGAGATGGTCGTGGTGCCGGGCGCGCTGCCGTGAAGCCGGCTTGATGGGGAGTCGTTTGAGCCCACAGCCACGTTTTCGGCGCGGTTTCCGGGCGATTGTGTGTGCAGTGGAGGGCAGCTAAGCCGGCGGAGGAGGGCTACGAGCTGCGCTACAGATCGGTGTGTTACCGTGCTTATTTAAACACGCCGTTCCTCCTGCTCGCTCAGAATGGCAAATAACCCCCATTTTTGTTGCCAGATGCAGTCATCTGAAAATGACTAATTAATTAAATGAAGTTTTGGCATGTTCAGCCAATTACAACTAATATGGTTTGACTACTGTCAATAAGTAATTTATTTACATGAAATTGAGAAAATGCTGTTGCCAAAACAGTAGCAGATGGGAGTAGAGCTTCTAGCTGACCCTTTTTTTTACATGTTTGATATAGCCTACTTTCTTTGCATATGTATACTTGGGGATTATATTTGGGATATTTCAGAAGAGAACTGGTCTGCTGAGAGGGAGCTTGGTATGAAAATGGATGACCATAACGTAACCACAGCAACCCATACCGACAGCCTTAGTGGAGTGCCGGAGTGACCTGACCAGGGACCACTTGGAGCGGGCTTTTGTGTGCGGCCGCAAAGATGCGAAAAGGGGCTTTTCACTGAAGCTGAATTAAGTCTTGTATACCAGACCCTCCCGCCTCCGGGTGTTCGAGCTGTCAAGTGCTGTTGAACTCGCTCACTGACCCAACGATGCACCACGACCACCACCACCAGCAGCACCACGGCCACTCTCCCGGCCTGCACCGCCGCCTCGAGGGAGAGCGGCTCCGTGACTCCGCCGTGTCGGACAAAACCGCTGCACGGGCCGTGACTCAGACGAACGCCGTTTAGTATCTCCCTCGGGCCCCGGGATCTGGACATGGAGAGGGAGTGTGTGTAGAGGGAGTGTGTGTAGAGGGAGAGAGGGAGGGAGGGAGGGAGAGATGGAGGGAGGGAGAGATGGAGGGAGGGAGGGAGAGGTTTACGACGTGATTCTTCAACCACCTTTTAATGTCTTTTTGTTGCACAAACAGATGGCCCCTTCCAGAGGAATACACACACGCGTGTGAATTCGGCGTGAAGTGCTGTGGTTGCAAAACGCGAGGTCAGGCCGACGGCAGCGGCCGCACCGCTAAAGGATGATTTACACTTTAGTCATTTATAGATGGCCAGAAGGATTGCATAATAGCAACCTCTTCAGGGGCTGTGTGTGTGTGTGTGTGTGTGGATGTTCTCATCCTGTAAGAAAAAAGACATTGTGCACAATGTGCATTTGTTTAGTCTAATCTAATTGTCATCTAATAGTAGACAGCAGAGGGACTATTATAAATAAATAACATTTATGTTGTGACAGTCTACTACCCTCCAAAGGTAGGCAGAGGAGGTGGAGCAATGAGTGGAACAGCTTGACAGGGTAATTGGCTAAGTAAAATTGAGGGGGAAAAAAAGAGCATGCAGTATAGAATATTAGTACATACTTGATAACGTATGGAGATGTCCCCCCAGATCTTCTCTTTGATGGTCCTGATAAACACGGTGTCCGAGTCTTCGGCTGCCTCAAAATTATCCTTCAGCTTTCCCAGGATGGGAAGAATCTGGCCTACGGTCGGGTTCTTTTCAGAGGAGACAGCGAGGGTTGAAGTGTAGAGCATCTGCATCACTCCAACGAAGTCCTCTGCTTTCTTGATGTCCTCATCTGAGATTCTCTCCAGTCTGAAAAGTAAAATATACCGAATACCAACTTTTTCAATCTTCAGTCAATTACTAATAATAATTAATAATCAACAATAATTAATTACCAAAATAAATACTGTGCCTCTCCAATTGTACCTGTCCCTTTCCATGGATTTTTTCAGCCGGGGGTCCATTGAGGCTGCCTGGATGGCTGGATATTGTTCCAGGAAGCACGTCAGAACCAGGTGGAATTCCCTGTATCTTATGATGATAAGATACAGGGAATTCCACCTGGTTCTGACGTCAAGGATGACCGCATGCTCTTGGATATCTTAAACACACATGTATTTATTTTTTAATACAATGTTTGATTAAAAGAAAAATAATGCAAACATAATTTCTTATACTCAGTTGACTTTGACGCTTACGGAGTAGGCGTTGCTTCTCCTTCAGCACAGGCTTGGCCAAGCTGGCCTTCCTCAGCCACACTATCACGGCCCGGATTCTGGCCACCCAGTTGGCGATGGAGGACACTGTGTAAAGCTTTTGAGCAGCAATATTTAGTGTGTGCGCCAAACATCCAATTTTCTTGATGTCTAACTTGCGAACAGCCACATCCATATTTGCTGCATTGTCAACAGTGATGGCTACCACTTTTTGTTTTACATTAAAATCATCCAGAATGTCACTTATCTCCTCAGCAACTACTGCTCCTGTCTGTGAGGTGTACACAGCCTTAGTGCAGAGCACCTTCTCTCTGATCTGACCTTCTTTGACAAAGTGAACTGTCACTGTGAGGTAGTGGTCCTGTGCTGCGGTCACAGCCACATCCCTCACCTCTTCCAACTCTGCCCTCACATTCTCCTTCGCTACTCTGTACCATGCTGGTATAATGGTGGTAGTCAGGATGTCTCTGGTGGGCGGGTGGTATTTGGGGATGAGGGTTTCTATCATTTCTCTATATTTATCTTCTCCCTTCGTCATCTCTAAATAATGATTTAATAAACTGGTCTCAAGTAATTCTAAATATGGAAGAAAAAAAAGACAAGACTGCAACATGAATAATAGAAATTAATTTTATTTATAATGTGCATTTCTAAAACCCATTAATACGACATTGAGATGTAAAACGTTATGCTGTGTTTTCAGCTAAAACTTACCTAAACCATTCAGTGTCGACAGTAGAAAAGGACAGCAACCCTTTAACAATGAACTTGGTTACAGCCCTGTGGCACTGTTCTATCTTCTCCTTGGTCATTTTATACTTCTCAGCATTCTTCTCAGCCATTAAAAATGGGGTGACCTCAGCTGTTCGTACCCTAACTCGAGGGGCACGTTTGGCTGCCGCAGCAGGGCCACCTAAAACATGGAATTGAAATCATGACACCAATATTAAAAGCACAACTACTAACACTACAATAAGTAACGTGATATCTATTGCTAAGAGGAGCGAACTAGCGGCTCAAGCAGGCTACCGGGGGAACCAGGTGAGGACCGCTTCACGCTGACGTCGCGCTCCACCACCGGGGGACAGGAGCGCTACACGCTGCACTCGCCCAGCGCCGCCGTCAGCCAGCTGTGGGTGCACCAGGTCAGCCAGATCCTGGAGAACCAGCGGAACTTCCTCAACCGTAACGGCAACACACACACCCCCCCCCCCCCCCCCCCCACACACACACACACACACACACACACACACACACACACACACACACACACACACACACACACACTGACTCATTGCCGCTGTGACGACTCACCCCACTGTGAGTCATCGTCATCACATATAGCTTTAAATAACGGACACGAGGGAAATGTTCAATGTTTTGAGTATGTATGTTGTTGCTCCCGGCGACAAAATGCGCTCCTAATCTGGTCCGTCAGTATTCATTAATGTGTGTATTTATTTCTCTATTTATTCATTTATTTCTTGATATGTTTTGAATATTGTCCTTAAAGGTCCCCTATTATGCCACCAGGAATTTATTAATACAATGTACAGCTTGGGCTTATATCCAAAAATCACCAGACCCAGCAGAATCACGCCCCATTGTGCCACTTTAATGGACAACATATTCACTAACGACTTCGAAAATAATACAGTGAGCGGACTATTAATTGACGACATCAGTGACCACCTACCAGTTTTCACAGTTTATGACAGCAACTACAAGAAAAATCAGCCAGATGAAAAACTACAATACAGACGAGTGAGTACAGAGGAAACTATGAATGCACTAAAGAACGACTTGCTCGCACAAAATTGGGATATTGTCTATAATGAAAATGACATTGACAATGCATATGAATCATTTTTTTTGAATTTTCAAATTATTATATCATAAAAACTGTCCTATAAAACCATATAGCAGAAAACATAAATACACAGACCAACCATGGATCACAAAGGGATTGCAAAATGCCTGTAAAAAGAAAAATACACTATAGAAAGTTGGTGCTAGTGGGTGCTAGTGCTGTGCTGGTGTTACTGCTAGTGCTGGTGCTGGTGTTAGTGCTAGTCCTGGTGCCAACTGCTGGTGCTAGTGTTGTGTCGACTGTCTGGGAAGGTATTCTGTGACATTCTGTGAATGTCTGCATATAACAATGTATATTTTAGTACATCGATTTATATGTGTATGGATATTTTACTGTATATTCCATTTCATTTTAGATTTCATTTACTTATTTTATATAGAATTCTATTTATAGTTTTATTTCTATTTTGTAGTTTTACTCTATTTTGTATTCTTTTATAATTACTGTCGGCTGTCGGGCGTTTTGCACAAAAAGTTTTTAACTCACTGCTTATACTCACGTGTAAATTGTGAAGTTACAATAAAAATACTTGACTTGACTTGACTTGATTGTAATGATAAACTTATAGATAGGAATCCCAGCTCAATGTTCCTTACAGCAGTGGATGAAAAAGAAATAATAGATATTGTAAATAAATGTAAATACAAAAACATCTACAACTGTGAAGAAATTGATATGAAAATTGTGAAAAAGGTAATTGAGGGGATCTCAGAAGCACTAACATACATCTGTAACTTATCATTTCAAACCGGTAAATTTCCTCACAAAATGAAAATAGCTAAAGTTGTGCTGCTGTATAAAACTGGGGATAGACACCACTTCACAAATTACAGGCCTGTTTCTTTACTTCCACAATTCTCTAAAATTCTAGAAAAACTATTCAATAACAGATTAGACAAATTCATAGATAAACATAAATTACTTTCTGACAGTCAATACGGGTTCAGATCAAACGGTTCAACATCACTGGCATTAATTGAATCAATAGAGGAAATTACAAACGCCATAGATCACAAACAGTATGCAATTGGAATATTCATAGATCTTAAAAATTATTATTTAAGAGACCGAAAACTATTTGTGCAGTTGGGACAATATTCTTCGTCATGCTTGGACATTGCTTGCGGCGTTCCCCAGGGATCGGTACTTGGTTCCAAAACTGTTTCTTCTTTATATAAATGATATCTGTAAGGTATCAAATATATTAAATTAGTTTTGTTTGCAGATGACACAAAAAACATTTGTTTTGGGGGGAACTTGCAGGAGCTGTTGGTGATTGTCACTGCAGAAATGGGTAAACTAAAGGGGTGGTTTGACAGAAACAAATTATCATTAAACTTAAGTAAAACTAAATCATGTTATTTGGTTAATTGTAATAGAAATACTCAAGTTGGAAATCTCACATAAAACATGTACAAAATAAAGTCAGGAAGTATTTCAGTACTGGGTAAGGCAAAACACTTTCCTGGACCACAAATCACTCCACATTCTCTACTGTTCACTGGTTCTATCATATTTAAATTACTGTGCGGAGGTTTGGGGCAATACTTATAAATGTACAACACAAATCACTGACTATACTGCAAAAAAGAGCCATAAGGATCATTCATAACTCCGGTTACAGGGATCATACAAATGTACAATTTAAAATCAAATGCATTAAAATTCACTGACATGGTTCAATTTCAAACTGCACAAATAATGTACAAAGCAATAAACAAGCTACTTCCTGGTAACACTACTGTCAATAAGTAATTTATTTACATGAAATTGAGAAAATGCTGTTGCCAAAACAGTAGCAGATGGGAGTAGAGCTTCTAGCTGACCCTTTTTTTTACATGTTTGATATAGCCTACTTTCTTTGCATATGTATACTTGGGGATTATATTTGGGATATTTCAGAAGAGAACTGGTCTGCTGAGAGGGAGCTTGGTATGAAAATGGATGACCATAACGTAACCACAGCAACCCATACCGACAGCCTTAGTGGAGTGCCGGAGTGACCTGACCAGGGACCACTTGGAGCGGGCTTTTGTGTGCGGCCGCAAAGATGCGAAAAGGGGCTTTTCACTGAAGCTGAGTCTTGTATACCAGACCCTCCCGCCTGCGTCAAGGCATAGTTGCGAACCAAGGAGGTGGCTACTTCACTGAAGGCTGAATATAGTCTTTTGATATAAAAAGGGCGGTACACCAGAAGATGTTTTTTTATTGAGGTACCCCACGGGTCACCAGGCTCAAGCCGGGATGTTCGAGCTGTCAAGAATGCTGGTTGAATTTGGAAAATGCTCACTCACTGACCAACTTTTGAAATGTTTTTGTTTATTTTTAGTTTATTTATCGTACTTACTTATTTTGTTTGTTAATGAACATTTCAATAAGAAATGAAAGAAACAGTAAGTTGGGTTCCTCTAGCCCCCAATGATAAGACTTTGACAACACTCCCCCCTGGTGGCCACTTCCTTAAATCACACGACACGTTCCATTACAGGACATTCCAAAAAAATAACTGCACGGGCCGTCGGACTACTCGTTCCAGAATCGTATACGACATTGTGAGTGAACGAATGGAACCAACAATAAACAACGCCACTATCAGGTCCTACGTCGGGACCCATCGCGCATCTGGAGATACGACATGGAGGTATGGTGAAAGTGAGTGGGTTTCACGCAACGAGGGAGAGGGGTGAGAGGAGAGAGAGAGAGAGCAGAGAAGAGAGAGAGAGAGAGAGAGAGAGAGACTGAGATGTTGAGAGAGAGAGAGAGAGAGAGAGAGAGAGAGAGACGAGAGAGAGAAACAGTGAGAGAGAGAAGAGGTTCAACCGTCCACATCGATTGCCGGTCAGACAAAAAAAACACCACGATATAATTTAAAATGATAAAACTTAAGGGATATTCTTCAACCACCCTTTAATGTCTTTTTGTTGCACAAACAGATGGCCCCTTCCAGAGGAATACACACACGCGTGTGAATTCGGCGTGAAGTGCTGTGGTTGCAAAACGCGAGGTCAGGCCGACGGCAGCGGCCGCACCACTAAAGGATGATTTACACTTTAGTCATTTATAGATGGCCAGAAGGATTGCATAATAGCAACCTCTTCAGGGGCGTGTGTGTGTGTGTGTGCGCGTGTGCGCGTGCGCGTGTGTGTGTTGTGTGTGTGTTTGTTTGTTTTTATGGCCTGTAAACAATTTATTCCTTTTGTGTTGCACTGCTCCCCTCTCAGCCACAGACCCTCTTTTTTTTTTTTTTTAACACCCCCACCCATCTACCCACTCACTACACCCTGGTGTTTTGGCACTCTCAAGGCCCTCGCTGGCAGTAGTCATCCACACCCCCCCCTCCCCCCCATCCCTGCGACCCCACCTACTGGCCCCTGGCCTACATACAGCACACAACCATGTGCTTGAGGCGTGGGCTGCGGGCATGTCTGCAGGGAGGGGGCGGGGCCCATAAAGGGCTGGTTGTCTTGGCAAGCGGAGGGCGGAGGTGGCTGGCTGCGCTGTCCCATCGCCTGGCCACCTGTCCACCGACAACGCCAGCCTCCACCTCGGCCTCAGCCGACGCTGGTGCCCGCCGGCTAACCCGATTCCTTTTACCCAGATTTTTTACATTTTTTACAGAACACATACAATTCGGTTGCAGCAGGTTCTTTGAGATCCGTCTGGTGGCCGAGAGGATGTTCCTCTTTGCGTTGGGGGGGATTAGAGCAGGGTGGTACCTCGGGGAGTCCTGCCGGTCGCGTTTCTACCACAGGGAGGGGGGTGATGGAGGGCGGGGGGCCTGGTGGCTCGGGTGCAGGGGTACCATGTTTAATTATGATGTGATCCGTTCGTTCCCAACGGGAAAAGGCGCCACCGTCAGTCGCATATGGGCCGGTCTCACGCCTGCCGGGCTCTTGTTTGCCGAGCGGGGCGGGGAGCAGATATAGAGTTGCCTGACCCGACCCCCCCACCCCCCACCCCCCGACGCAGGCGTGTTGTAATTGCATTCTGGAAATGCCAACATCTCTGTGGCCTCGGAGACCTCCTTGGGAGGTGCGATCGTGCCCGTCGAGGCATTTCATCTTCGAGGCAAGCTGTGAAGAGCAGTACAGAACACACACATAATGAAGGTGCCTGGGATCGGAGCGGGATACCCCTGCTCATTAGTAACATGTTGTATTGCAGTCAAGTGCAGTCTAATTCTTAAGCTAGGACAATTGACTATTAAGAGACACTATTCCGTGTCAGTTCATTGAAACGTTATTTCACGAAACCCGTGGTTGAGATTGTATCACAGGATAGCTTTCAATGTTGTTTGGGCTATTTAGTTCAGTATATTGTGCTATAAAAGTAATGATCTTTATCTTCAAGTCCATCTTGAAGTTAATTTGTTCAACAGCTATTCAATGGCGCTAACGGGCACATCGTTTTCAATTTTAACACAAACACAAACACATGAACCCATCTCGAGTGTGCTGACATGGTCGTCGCTGGAGTTAAAATCTCATTTAAAGTAGGCACTAACCATGCCGCGAGGGGTGCCTTGCGTTGCGGTGTTAATCGATGGCTGCGGTGTTACTGAAGAGGTGCTACATTTTTCTCTTAACCTATACTTCTACGAGCTAATGTTGGCCGGCTATCCATAGAACAAAGTATGAAGTCGTGCTAGCAGAAGTGCCACTGCAGCACTCTCTGACTGCAATTAGGTGACTCTGAACCGTGGGGGGCTGTCTCGCCTTTTTATGTCATTTTGTGGGGTTTTTTAAGAAATACCAGAACTGGAACCAACCAGGTTTTATCCCTAGATTCTATCCATAGTAGAGTTTAGTTCAATAAGTCAGGGAGCACTCTGTTTGTCACACCCTTTTCTTCTAACCTTCAGATGTGGAATTTGCCGTCACGATGATTGCACTTTGTCAAGTGACTGCATTAGTGATCGCTCAAACTGCAAATCTAAGGCCCGGGCCCTTTTAAGAACGGTGACTAAAGCGCGTAGTACGCTATCCTCCTCTGGCGGTGAACAGTGAATACAAATGCATTCGCTCATATTATCGAGCGAACGGATCGTCCATTCTATTCCATCCATCCATCTTTGTATGTCACTGCTCACTTGAGGGGAAACTGGCAATGACACACTTGCTACACGTAGACTCCCTGACTCTCGTTGACCACCGTGGGTTTTAGAGGGGGACCCGTCGTTCTCTGTGGACCTTGTGCATCTGTACCGCCGTGCCTTTCCTCTACCCGACACGTTGTGCAAGTAGTCCAGTGGCCACAGTTGACCGCTTGACTGAAGGGTGAGACCGGAGTCCTGAGACAAAGGGGGGTTTTCTGTGAACATGAAAACCCCCCTTTGTCTCAGGACCTTCTATGTTTTCCCAGCGGTCTGACCGCCAGGTTCTCTCATTACAAAAAAAAAGAAATACTTTTTTTTACTAAATACTATCACCAAGTGCGCAAAAAACATGTTTGGCAACCCTCTCTCAGGTACGAACTCAACGTGCGAACTGAAAGACCCTCGCTGCTGTGTATTGTGTCGTGACATGCTTAAGCTCCCCCCCCCCCCACCCCCCGGGCCCCCGCTTTGGAAAATGGCATCTTATTTTCTTCCTCTCGTCTTCATCTTCTCCTTCTTCGTCTTCTTCTTTAAACCCCCCTTTTATGCCATTCCTGTTTCTGCTACGCCGCAAAGCTGATTACTGCGCTTTCTCTAATGTAAGCTAATCCTGTGACACGGCAGTGTGAAGGAACAGGCGGGGTAGGCGAGTGGAGGTGTTGGTGGTGGTGGTGGTGGTGGTGGTGGTGGTGGTGGAGATGCACAGGGGGGAGGGGGGTATTCAGCATGGCACCACCAGCAGGAAATGTCTTCTTTAGGGGCCCCCGTCACGCGCCCTTAAGTGGCTGTCAGGCTAAGGTTTAACATCTCAGCCCCGCGTGTGAGGGCCTGGCAATTTGCAAGCTGTTTTGTTGTCCATGTTCGTGTAGAATGTGCACTTTTGCCCGGGGATGGTGGCTGCCGCTGTCTGTTACTGTGTGCTGCTGCTGCTGCTGCCGCTGCCGCTGCCGCCGACCGACCAGACAGATCAGTGACACCTGTGTGGTGTGTAATGATTCACCTGTATATGTCCCCAGCAATAGCCTTTACCCACCACAGTATCTGTGCTATTAGTGGATTTCTTGGCATTTTAAAATGCATTTATCTGCACGCACTCACTCATTCAGCCCCGACTTCATTGACCTGACCAATCGGGTGAGTAGGATGCACCCACCGTCAATCTTTTTTACATTACCATCCACCCCCCCGCCCACCTTCGACTTCATTTAAATGTCAATCTTCAATCTTCTTTGTTTGGCGGCTTACCCGTTTTAATTTGCACCGCTTATCCTGGTAATAAAACAGATCTTTGCACCTAATCCCCCCCCCCCTCAATCAGTCCAAGAAGATGATCTAGTCTCCCTCTCCCTGCGATGCCTGGTTTGTTTGCTTGTGTTGGGTTGTCTGCATATTAATTAATTGAGGTATTCTCTGTATAACTCTTTCAGGGAAAACCAACACACGCACACACACACACACACACACACACACACACACACACACACACACACACACACACACCGCGCCTCACAAAACACACATACATCATTGCATACAAACATGTTGTGACAGGAACCTTGCAATCGATTGATCTGGAGCTCCCCCATCAAACCCAATTGGCAGTAAACACTTTGTACAGGTCTGTAGGTTTTCCTGTTACAAACTCGCCTGATGATTCCATTTCAACGTGTCCATCCGTCTACATTGCTACACACTCACTCTGCCCCACTGCAGTCCGAAGCCATTTGCATATCGGAGGACTAGGAATGCTATCCGTACACATTAGGAGGCCTTCGCTAATGCAGCCAAATGCATTTCCCCGACTAGCGTCGCCAAAGTCTTCCTCCCTCACTTAGAGCCGCTTGAGGAAGGGTGCCAGTCGTAAAGACGGACTTAGGTTACGCTGGAAATAATCCAGTTAAGGGCTGAACGATATGGTAAAAAAAAGAAGAAAGATATCATATTGTGATTATTTTGACAGATATTGCAATGGCGATACGATTCACTATGAATGGGAAATTATCATTTTAACTGAAAAAATGATTCAAATCTTGATCTGACATTTGTTGGGGTCTGTAAACAAACAATTCATGCCAGAAGCACGACAGCACATTCATAACGCTGTTATGAATTTACATTTACACATTTTACCCTTATCAAAAAACTGCTGCCTCCTGCGATTTGGGTATTGCACTTGGCCCGATTGCAATTTCAATAATATTTTGATTAATTGCTCAGCCCCGACCACATGCGCGTGTGTGCTGAGAACACACACTATAGGCGCATCATTTGTTTTGCCGGGCTTTTTCTTGTCACGTCGGTGAACGAATGCAACCCCATTAGGATGGCATTTTGTCGGTACGCTCGATGCCTGATGCACTGCCGCGCGCGATACAATAGCGCCTTTGTGGCGCTGCGAACAATTTTCCGTATTGTTCGGAAGTTTCTGGAGGTTCCTTAATCGAATGCGGCAACTCGGCTATACACTGCAGTTGCGGTTTGTTGTGGGCTACTCCCAAATAGGAACAGTTTTGTCGACCCCAAAAAGAGAAGGGAGTCTCTCTTGCTCTCTCTCTCTCCCCGGACATTGATTTTGTTGGCTTGCATCCGGACTCGGAGGGTTATGCCGAGCGGGTTCCAGTGCATTCCACGGCTGAAGTGACGGGAAGGGGCTAGGGGCCACATTTAAATGCAAACCAAAACGTTGAACTAATTTGGGAAGTGGTCTTGGGATAAAGCAGCGGTTGCACACACACACACACACACACGCCCAAGCCTTCATCGCATCACTCGTCTTCTGCTCACTGGCGCGTGGCCCCGCCCTCTTCTCCTGAATCACGGCATGTCATTCCGTGAGAGACCTTGAGGGCCGGGGTCCCTGCTGGCCTCTCTCTCGCTCCCTCTCTCTCGCTCTCTCTCGCTGTGATATTGATCAGCCCCCGTCATTTGTATGCCCAACCACCACAGCAGTGAGGGGGGAGATCCCCAGGACACACGCACGCACACACACACACACACACACACACACACACACACACACACACACACACACACACACACACACACACACACACACACACACGTACATACGCATGTATTTAGCCCCCACACTGCCCCGAGGCTAGCGGGACCACCGCATGTCGTCCTCACCGCTCCTCTGTAATTAATCAGAGCCTTGAGTCCAAGGCCCTTCAGAGGCAGCGTGGTCGGTGCTGTTAACGAACATACGAGCATTTCCTCGTTAGAAGATCTGATGGTCTCCTCTTGCCTCTGTGTATATATACTGTATAGCGATGATCATATTAGCGGTAATAATATGGATCCAAATCCCGTGTTTAGCGAGGACCCAGCAGACTGCTTGTCGCCGGGATTAGGCATCGAAGCAGCATACCTGCAGTGCAACACGAAATCGAAGGTGGCCTGATGGTTAGCGGCACGCCACCGCTTCGCACGAACAGGAAACACAGGGTTCACTTTTCTAAGCCAGTATCTTTTTGGATAGATGAGAGATTAAGGCTGCGCTGTTTCTGTGGTAACTCCTTTTTTGTTGTCCTAAACGTACATTTATGTAACATCTCCTCCGCTGGTTGAGAGGCGATATGAAAAGCTTGTGTCGTGGTTCTCTCTGGCCTGCCGTGTGAGTGGTGGCTGTGCTGCACACCGCCGCTCACGCCATTGCATGCAAATAGTAAAGTACACCACTTCTGACACTTGATAAATGTCAGACATTAGCGGAGCAATTATGTATGGCATTGACCAGTGAAAACTCATTATTGGGTTGACGACTGTGACTCTCATTTGGGGAATTGCTAATTAGACGGCACTGTGTGGAATGCCTATTTACGACGTAACACGGGGCACAAAAAAAAACAATTTTTAGCATCCTTGTCCGTTTTAATAAAACATGAACGCTCTCTCTCGCTCTCGCTCTCTCTCTCTCTTTCTTTACCATACATACAGTTTTTGGTCTGTCTGGGCCTATTTATCCCCTCTTAAGAGAATCATGAGCCCAGATGGCATCCATCTTGGATTTCGGCTTCAAGATGACAGTTCTGCCATTTTTTTTTTGCACTCACTTAATTTTTTTTCCTCTCTGTATCTATCCATTATTTTTTCCTCTCTCTTCGTACTTCTGTTCTTAACTTCTTGCCTTTTTCTCCCTTATTTTCGTGTGTGTGTGTGCGTGTGCGTGTGTGCGCATACATAATACATTAGCATACAATTACCGTGCCAGAAAGCCTGTATGCACAGTGTGTCTAGGGGGCCGGCGCACGCTCCCCGCAGACCCCCTCCCCCAACATCCCTTGCGGTGCGCTCAGAACCGCCCCGTGCCCAGCGTGTCTTGGGCACGGTAATGCCGCCCGTGGCATTGAATCGGTTTCCGCACAAAGCCACAGGCGCATCAAAGGCTTCCCAGCCCTGGTCGCCATTAGTGCCACGGCTAAAGAGTCTTGTGTGGCCGTTTCCAAATGACCTTTCACCGCCACTGCCACTGGGCTCTCCGTCAGAACCACCACGGCACCGATCAGGGTCTGAGCTGAGGCCTCCTCCTCCTCCTCCTCACCGGATCACAGAGTCACAGAATCACCTCAATGCTGGAGAAAGATGGCCAGAGATTCAGTTCAATTTTAAGATTACATTTGTTTTGTTTGCTATGAGCAGGGTCACTCAGAATATATATATATGTGTGTGTGTGTGTGTGTGTGTGTGTGTGTGTGGTGTGTGTGTGTGTGTGTGTGTGTGTGTGTGTGTGTGTGTGTGTGTGTGTGTGTGTGTGTGTGTGTGTGTGTGTGTGTGTGATCTACATATGTAGATGTAATTGTTGCCGTTTCACAGTCTGCCTCGACAGTGTAAACAAGCATAAGCATTTTTGTCCTGTGCTATTGGGAATCAGGCTGTATATATAATGACATTTTCCACACCGACTTACACTATTCTTACTTTGTACAACATGCATTCATTGTATGGTATGGAATATAATGAATAATGGATCAGCCCTAATTGTGGCACAGATTTTCATTGCTTCACACACACACATTCGTCCTTGAATGAGTCTGGCTGGCTGTCTGCCTTAATCTTACTGTAATCATGTATATGTTATAACCAAGCATTCAAGCATCATTCTGGTTGCCAGATTTGTGATTATAGTATGGAATCTGGCAGCCCGGCATTACAACAAATGGTGTGCTTGCTGGCATGTTGTTTATTGACAGCGTGATCGTCATTTTGACTCAATCTCACACTGGGCCAAGTGTTATAAAAATTGCGAGGCACGCGGCACGCTTGAACATATTGTAAAAGTCCGCTTCCGCACCGCCGCTGCCGTCGCCGTATACCGCTAATGCTCCGTCGCCCGAACGAGTATTGTTCCACATTTGTAGTTTGGCCGCCTCACTTGTTTTGTTGTCAGAAAAGGTAGCCATATGGCCTCCGCGCTTTTGCATAATTCATGGGAGCTACCTCGGCTTCCTGATAGAGGGCGTGGGAGTGTTGGGAGGGTAATATCGAACTAATGAAGCTGCCAAATGGCTTCTTGAAGTCTATATGTGTTTCTGTGGCGCAGGGCTTTCTGCCGCCTGACCCTTGGACGTCTGTGCTTCCACCGAGCGCATTTATTTATCTCCCGGTCCCCTCGCAACCTCCAGCGTTCGGGGCCCGTAGGAAACCATTTTCTCTCGCGGCACGGTGCTCAAATTGGCGTGCCGGGGATTGAATTTATGACGCCACGCCACGGGGGAAGAGGCTGTGGTGTGTCCGAGCCAATTGCTCTGGCCTCAGGTGACCAATAACACTCAACAAGACCGAGTGTCGAAGCCAGGCTAGAGATCGCACTCGGGGTCCATGCGTCTCTCGCCGGGTGCTGCAAACTCTATTCCCCCGACTGCTGCTTGATGAACACCCTTGTTTAGACTCTCACACGTCCAAGGCCAGGCACGTCCTCATCATCCTCATCCTCTTCATCATCATCTCCGTTGCATCATCATTGCAACGCATTCGCCGACGCTGCCTGCCTGCTGTCGAGAAGTTTTGAATTAGAATTTTTTGAGCTCTCTGTGCTGAGGTGACTTTTTCTTTCTTCAAAAAAAAGACTAAATTGTAGACCGCGTGGTGGTAGAACCTCGGTAGGGAAGCTAGCGACCGCCGACTAATGACATGTCATTGGGTTGTAATGCGATGCTACCGTGCTGTGCAGCCCGTGGACCCCTTTTTCACAGCAGGAACAACACAGGTGTAGCTCATCATAGGCTAACATTAATGATGGGTCTGTTGGATTTAGGTCTGGCAGTGCACCAGCAGAGACACAACTAGTCCTGTAAATATACATGGACCAATGCTGGTACTGTGACAGACATCAATGAAATCCACCTAACATTAAAATCCCGAGGCAACACGAAGTTTCTTTACCCTGCTATTGACGATCTGTGAAAAGGGTCTATCTGGGCACTGCATCGTTAGCTGGGTGGGTGGGTGGGTTGGGTGGGTTGGTGGGTGTGTGAGTGGATGGGTTGGTGGTGTCGTCGTTGTGACTCTGCGAACGTCCCACGAACAGCCTTCGGCGATTCTAATGACCCGTTGCGAGGCGAAGGGATGTGCCTCCCGGACCGAACCTCACGTGATGGATTTTTGATGGCGACTTGTTTCACCCTCATTAACCACGGGTTCTAGGCTGAGAGTCGGTGATTCGGGCAGGGGGTAAAGAGAAGGGGGGTGGACCTGAAAGACCAGACTCTGCGATGTGAATTTCTGCATCCATATACAGTTGTGGTCAAAAGTTTACATATACTTGTCAAGAACATGTATGTCATGGCAGTCCAGAGTTTCCAATAATTTCTACAACTCTTATTTTTCTGTGATAGAGTGATTGGAGCACATACTTCTTTGTCACAAAAAACATTCATGAAGTTTGGTTCTTTTATGAATTTATTATGAGTCTACTGAAAATGTGACCAAATCTGCTGGGTCAAAAATATACAGACAGCAATGCTAATATTTGGTTACATGTCCCTTGGCCATTTTCACCTCAATTAGGCGCTTTTGGTCACCATCCACAAGCTTCTGGTTGAATCTTTGACCGCTCCTCTTGACAGAATCGGTGCAGTTCAGCTAAATTTGTTGGCTTTCTGACATGGACTTGTTTCTTCAGCACTGTCCACATGTTCTCGATGGGGTTTAAGTCAGGACTTTGGGAAGGCCATTCTAAAACCTTAATTCTAGCCTGATTTAGCCATTCCTTTACCACTTTTGATGTGTGTTTGCGATCATTGTCCTGTTGGAACACCCAAGACCCAACCTTCTGGCTGATGATTTTAGGTTCTCCTGAAGAATTTGGAGGTAATCCTCCTTCTTCATTATTCCATTTACTTTCTGTAAAGCACCAGTTCCATTGGCAGCAAAACAGGCCCAGAGCATAATACTACCACCACCATGCTTGACGGTAGGCATGGTGTTCTTGGGGTTAAAGGCCTCACCTTCTCTCCTCCAAACATATTTCTGGTCATTGTGGCCAAAGAGCTCCATTTTTGTTTCATCTGACCACAGAACTTTCCTCCAGAAGGCCTTTTCTTTGTCCATGTTGAAGTCAATGATCCGCTTTTTCACATCCGTGCTGAGCTCCTTTGACTTTCCCATCATAGTGTTTGTGTCTGAGTCTCATGATTGTATCAAATGAGTCATATTTAAATGAGTCAGAGAAGTCACCAGCTGTAGTCAATCAGAATCACTCACAAGAAGTTAAGAGGCCACAAAGATAATTTGATTGACACAACTTTCTACATCACCTAAATTGATCATTCATGTTGCTGTATGTATATTTTTGACCCAGCAGATTTGGTCACATTTTCAGTAGACCCATAATAAATTCATAAAAGAACCAAACTTCATGAATGTTTTTTGTAAGTATGTGCTCCAATCACTATCACAGAAAAATAAGAGTTGTAGAAATAATGGGAAACTCTGGACTGCCATGACATACATGTTCTTTACAGGTGTATGTAAACGTTTGACCACAACTGTATATATGCTGGTTTTGTTATTCTTTTACATTTGCCGTATGAACCCTTCTCTCTGCCTCTGCGTCTGTCTGGCTCACGCCGAGTGCTTTGCCTCGCCAAAGGGGCACAGAAAATGCGTTTTCAGGTAATATCGATGATGTGTAGCCCGCCCACCGCCAGAGTCTCTTCTTGCCCACCCCCTCACCGCCCATCTCCGGCCCACCCCCCACAGCTCCTTTCAGTGTTAGTGCTGCCTCACGCCCCATAAGCATTTTCTCAGGGGTCAATTCCGTTTTGGATCGGGGGAAAAAAACCAAAAGAAAAATGCTGTGCATGGCAGGAATTTGAATGGATTGCAGGAATTTGAATACCACGGCAGGAATTTAATACCGCCCGTCTTCTTCGGTGGTGGTGGTGGTGGTGGTGGTGGTGGTACGGTGTGGCGCCTAGTCGTCAAACTGCCCAACGTTTCAGGCTTTTATTCGTTTTTTTCCTTCCAAAGGGTTTCCTCCTGTCAGGAAATGCCAGCGTCTTGGCGGCGATCCCAAACCCATATCTCGCAGACAATGCGGACCCAAGGTGGTTTTTGCTCTATATTTATTTATTTTTTGCTGTGCGGAGGCAGATAGTTATCGGCCACGCGTGCCGTCTGGAGAACGCCGGGCTCCGGTTACGGAGTGGGTATGATAAGGTATCGCCCGCTGGATATCTGGCAACCCGGAAGCGACAAGGGAAAGGTCAAACACTGGCACACCAGAGACCGAAATGGGGAATAGATTTAGTTTTGTGTGGTGGAGATTGGCAACATTGGATAATGTTGCTGATTTGCTGTGTAAATGGAAAACTTGACTCTGTGTGTTTCGAAGTTGCTATAGTAACAGTAGCTACCTAGAAGATGCTCTGTGTCAATGGGTGCACGTACCGTCTTTTTCTTCTTCCTTTAGCTCTCGCTCTCTCTTTCTGTCTCTCTCTGTCTCTCTCTGCCTCCCTCTCCCTCAGACTAATCCACTAAACAATTAGCCTACCAGTAATCCCAGAAATACAACGGAAAAAAAAGAATCAGTTAATGAATTAACAAATAATTGACAAATGACGGTAACGAAATTGCTATTTCTTAGAATGCAGGCTATATTTCACACAAGGTCTATAACGTCTCGCTGAAACAAGCTCATTTCATCCCGTTAGTGACTTTTATTTGGAAAAGGGAAAAAAGGATGCTCTAAAGAGTTTCATCACAATGTGCGGGAATATCTGGCCTTACAACATTTACAATCAGTAATAAAACTTACTTGACGTACTCCGTCTTATGTGGAAACGTTCAAATATAATTGACACGGCTGTGTGAACAGCAATAAACTCCTTTTTAATTAAATCGCAAAGAAAGGAAAAATCTGAAACGGGGGGAGCGGGGATTAGCGACATCTGATGCCACTCGCGCGCTAGCTAGCCCCGTTCTGTCTGCTACCTTCTCCACTCTCAATTAAAACGGGCCAGGACCTGGTTAGCCAACTCCTGGCTCGCGCTGTCAAATTAAGGCTGCAGTGAGTGCACACACACCACACACACACACACACACACACACACACACACACACACACCACACACACACACACACACACACACACACACACACACACACACACACACACACACACACACACACACACACACCTGTCTCCCCCGTCCTCAGAGAGAGGAGCTTTGACTTTGCGCTTCACCAACCTGAACAACATTCAGTGTTGAGCTTCTGCTAAGCTGCTTGTTTAAATTGCGAGAACGGTCATTGCGAGTTTCAGATAGAAAGACAAATTAAATCCAATACGCGCAATTCAATATATTATTTTTTATTACACTTTTACACATAATATTTTAGATTATGTTGTAAATTACAATAGTTTTTTTTACTGGTATTATTAAATATTTTTGGATAAATATATTGTCTGTATTTAACAAAACACATATTTTATATACATTACTTTAGTGGTTGGCGGCGATGAAATAGGTTTTCCATGAGAGAAGTTAGTTTGATTTGCCGTTATGCAGCAAATGCTTTAATGTACTGGAATCTGATTTGGCCGTGCCCTGAAGCTGCCTGCCAGATGCTAAAGAAATGATGGCTCACTGTAGCAACGCTAATATGAGACGAATTAGCAGGAGAGGGCTGAATCAGACATACTCTCTCTCTGTCTCTCTCCCTCCCTCCCCCCTATAACCTTTATCTCTCTCTATCGCTCTCTGCCCATTCCTCTCTCTCTCTCTATCCCTCCCTCCATCCTTCTATCTCCCTCCATCCCTTTCCCTCCCTCTCCCTCCCTCTCTCTCCCTCCATCCTTCTATCTCCCTCCATCCCTTTCCCTCCCTCTCTCTCCCTCTCTCTCCCTCCATCTCCCTCCATCCCTCTCCCTCTCTATCCATCACTATCCCTCTCTCTCTCTCTTCCTCTCTCTTCATCCCCCCCCCCACCCGAAATGAGCCTGCAGTAAAGCAAGAGTCCACGGGCATTGAGTTGCGTAACGTAACGTAACTGTGTGTGCCTGTGTGTGTGTGTGTGTGGTGTGGTGGTGTGTGTGTGTGTGTGTGTGTGTGTGTGTGTGTGGTTGGGGGGTGGGGGGTGGGCAGAGATTAATGAAAGCGAAAGTGATCAGCTAATGGAGGCCAACGTTTGCTCTCAGCCCGGTCGGCCTTATGGAGACCATAAAACACCGGGACGGATGTGCAGCGAGGGTCAGGGACATTCCCCGTAGTCAGCAATTAGTGTGTGTGTGTGTGTGTGTGGGGGGATGTATGTGTCTCTGTTTGTGCAACATTTGGAATGAAAAAAAGGGAAAGAAAGAAACAACGGCCAATGGAATCGCGGGCACCGGGGGCAGAAATGTATGAGGCCGAAGGCAGCAGCAGCTGGCGTGTTCCGTGCACGCATGTTTTTCGGCCGTCATTGTTTGTGTGGCCGCCGGGAGCTCGCACCGCGACGGCAAAATCACAGTAATGACGCTCAGATGTGGCGCCGCGATTTAATGCCGTTTCTCTGACACCCAATCTGTTTTTTTTCCTGGTGTTTTTAATACCCGATGGCTTTAAGAGGAAGGCTGTTCGTCTTAATTTAGATTATTTTCTTCGGACCGATTTTCTTTTCATTATTGTGAGTTGACATTTTGAAAGACGGTTTGTTTTTGTGTGTTTTTTTTGGGGGGGGGGGTTTCCACGACTCCGCCGCTTCAATTAGCTGTGTCGGAACCTAAACGTTATGTCATGTAATAGCTTAGCAAACAGAGCCATGTTGCCCTGAGAGATTCCACCCGGATGCGTCGCTGGGAAGACTTTCCATGAGCGTGTTTTAAGAAAAGTTTTGTGTAATTACGCGTCTAGTTTTGTTTCACTAGTTTGTCAGTATGGGATTCCTTTTTGGAAAATGCACCCCCCTTCCTCCCTTCCCCTCAGACATGCAAGTCAAAAATCAATAGCAAACTGTGTTCTGCAAATGTAGACTTCCACCCTCGGCTCCCGATCCGTTCCGTTCACAGCCACGCCGCACCACACGGCAGGTTCCAAATGAAAGTCGGAAAAATATTTTCTTTGTAATTAGCTTTCAAAATATTGCGAGGCGGTTTTCCATTAAACAATCGGATCGAGTCTGAAGCCGGCCGCTCCGAGAACTGCAACTGCGGCCGGCCGGCGTTCCGCGTCAACATCTGGTTTGTCCGGGGAAAAGTGACCTTTTACACAACGTGTTTGTACGCTCCTGACGTGAACCGTCAAACGCCCAGTGTAGCAACTCTGCTCAAACAGCCACGCAAAGCCCCTTGGCTTGTCAGTCAACACACGGCACACACACACACACACACACACACACACACACACACACACACACACACACGCACACACGCACACGCACACACACACACACACACACACACACACACACACAGCACACACACACACACACACAGCATGCACTCGAATTAGAATAGGTCAGGCCTCGGGTCCTTCGGTAACTCGATCTTGGCCTGGGGTGTCTTAAACGCCGCCTGAATGCACGGCGCAGACTTGGTTAATTTTAGTTCAGTTGACATTTGCCAGGCAACCTGCGTCAAATCGATTCAAAACCAGACTCGTCTGAGTTTGTGTGACAGTAGTAATAAATGAGTGATATATGACTATATATGTAAATTAATAATGCAAACATTTGGCACACAAGCTTCAGGTAAACAATGCAACTGCATTAAAGACAAGACAAGTGAAATAGTGATGAAAGCCAATGAGTAATGTTGATTGCCCAGATGTATGATTGATGGCTCTATTAGTTTGTACAGTTCACTAGGGAGGCTAGCCACCACATGGGTAGGTGAATTTTGAATGGCTTGTAATGACACACACCAGGTTCAACGTATCGGCCACAGAGGGTGGTGCATTTTATGCAAACGTAACCCAACTATGGCAGCCGAGAAGGCCCGTTTCTTTTCAAGGAAATTTCAGGCCGCTGAAACCGGTTCAAATGCGTGTTTAATACTACATACTAAATCACTCAATGTTACAGTCATGATGGTGTTACAAACGAGAGAACATGCCTCAAAGGCCGTTGCGTACTGTTTCCAGGAAACCAGTGCACAGTGTTTCTAGATGAAACCTGTGCCCCTGCCGTTACCGATAGAGGTCACAAAGAAACAACCCAACAACCTGTTGGCTGTGTTGCGCGTCTAACTGCCTTGTACCCCGCCAGGCTGAAGAAGATCCAGGAGAAGAAGAAGCAGCTCCGCGAGTGTGTGTGTGTGTGTGTGTGGTGTGTGTGTGTATGTTTGGTGTGTGTGTGTGTGTGTGTGTGTGTGTGTGTGCAGGTGTGTGTCTGTGTGTGTGTGTGTGTGTGTGTTTAAATACCTTTTTATATAAGAAGGCGCATTTGCGTGGCTGTTTGAGCAGAGTTGCTACACTGGGCGTTTGACGGTTCACGTCAGGAGCGTACAAACACGTTGTGTAAAAGGTCACTTTTCCCCGGACAAACCAGATGTTGACGCGGAACGCCGGCCGGCCGCAGTTGCAGTTGCAGTTCTCGGAGCAGCCGGCTTCAGACTCGATCCGATTGTTTAATGGAAAACCGCCTCGCAATATTTTGAAAGCTAATTACAAAGAAAATATTTTTCCGACTTTCATTTGGAACCTGCCGTGTGGTGCGGCGTGGCGTGAACGAACGGACCGGGAGCCGAGGGTGGAAGTCTACATTTGCAGAACACAGTTTGCTATTGATTTTTGACTTGCATGTCTGAGGGGAAGGGAGGAAGGGGGGGTGCATTTTCCAAAAAGGAATCCCATACTGACAAACTAGTGAAACAAACTAGACGCGTAATTACACATAACTTTTCTTAAAACACACTCATGGAAAGTCTTCCCATCGACGCATCCGGGTGGAATCTCTCAGGGCAACATGGCTCTGTTTGCTAAGCTATTACATGACATAACGTTTAGGTTCCGACACAGCTAATTGAAGCGGCGGAGTCGTGGAAACCCCCCCCCCAAAAAAAACACACAAAAACAAACCGTCTTTCAAAATGTCAACTCACAATAATGAAAAGAAAATCGGTCCGAAGAAAATAATCTAAATTAAGACGAACAGCCTTCCTCTAAAGCCATCGGGTATTAAAAACACCAGGAAAAAAAAACAGATTGCGGTGTCAGAGAAACGGCATTAAATCGCGGCGCCACATCTGAGCGTCATTACTGTGATTTTGCCGTCGCGGTGCGAGCTCCCGGCGGCCACACAAACAATGACGGCCGAAAAACATGCGTGCACGGAACACGCCAGCTGCTGCTGCCTCCGGCCTCATACATTTCTGCCCCCGGTGCCGCGATTCCATTGGCCGTTGTTTCTTTCTTTCCCTTTTTTCATTCCAAATGTTGCACAAACAGAGACACATACATCCCCCCCCACACACACACACACACTAATTGCTGACTACGGGGAATGTCCCTGACCCTCGCTGCACATCCGTCCCGGTGTTTTATGGTCTCCATAAGGCCGACTGGGCTGAGAGCAAACGTTGGCCTCCATTAGCTGATCACTTTCGCTTTCATTAATCTCTGCCCACCCCCCCCACCCCCCAACCACACACACACACACACACACACACACACACACACACACACACACACACACACACACACACACACACAGGCACACACAGTTACGTTACGTTACGCAACTCAATGCCCGTGGACTCTTGCTTTACTGCAGGCTCATTTCGGGGGGGGGGGGATGAAGAGAGAGGAAGAGAGAGAGAGAGGGAAGAGGAGAGAGGGAGAGGGGGAGGGAGATGGAGGAGAGAGAGGGAGAGAGAGGGAGGGAAAGGGATGGAGGGAGATAGAAGGATGGAGGGAGAGAGAGGGAGGGAGAGGGAGGGAAAGGGATGGAGGGAGATAGAAGGATGGAGGGAGGGAGAGGGTTAGAGAGAGAGAGAGAGGAATGGACAGAGAGCGATAGAGAGAGATAAAGGTTATAGGGGGGAGGGAGGGAGAGACAGAGAGAGAGTATGTCTGATTCAGCCCTCTCCTGCTAATTCGTCTCATATTAGCGTTGCTACAGTGAGCCATCATTTCTTTAGCATCTGGCAGGCAGCTTCAGGGCACGGCCAAATCAGATTCCAGTACATTAAAGCATTTGCTGCATAACGGCAAATCAAACTAACTTCTCTCATGGAAAACCTATTTCATCGCCGCCAACCACTAAAGTAATGTATATAAAATATGTGTTTTGTTAAATACAGACAATATATTTATCCAAAAATATTTAATAATACCAGTAAAAAAACTATTGTAATTTACAACATAATCAAAAATATTATGTGTAAAAGTGTAATAAAAAATTATATATTAAATTGCGCGTATTGGATTTAATTTGTCGTGAATCTGAAAGTCGCAATGACCGTTCTCGCAATTTAAACAAGCAGCTTAGCAGAAGCTCAACACTGAATGTTGTTCAGGTTGGTGAACGCAAAGTCAAACCTCTCTCAGGGACACAGGGTGTGTGTGTGTGTGTGTGTGTGTGTGTGTGTGTGTGTGTGTGTGTGTGTGTGTGTGTGTGTGTGTGTGTGTGTGTGTGTGTGTGTGTGTGTGTGTGGTGTGCAGTCACTGCGCTTATTGTGACAGTGCGAGCGTGGTTGGCTAACCAGGTCCTGGCCCGTTTTAATTGAGAGTGGAGAAGGTAGCAGACAGAACGGGGCTAGCTAGCGCGCGAGTGGCATCAGATGTCGCTAATCCCCGCTCCCCCCGTTTCAGATTTTTCCTTTCTTTGCGATTTAATTAAAAAGGAGTTTATTGCTGTTCACACAGCCGTGTCAATTATATTTGAACGTTTCCACATAACAAGACATGGAGTACGTCAAGTAAGTTTTATTACTGATTGTAAATGTTGTAAGGCCAGATATTCCTGCACATTGTGATGAAACTCTTTAGATCATCCTTTTTTCCCTTTTCCAAATAAAAGTCACTAACGGGATGAAATGAGCTTGTTTTAGCGAGACGTTATAGACCTTGCGTGAAATATAGCCTGCAATCGAAGAAATAGCAATTTGGTTACTGTCATTTGTCAATTATTTGTTAATTCATTAACTGATTCTTTTTTTTTCCCGTTGTATTTCTGGGATTACTGGTAGGCTAATTGTTTAGTGGATTAGTCTGAGGGAGAGGGAGACAGAGAGAGAGAGAGAGAGAGAGAGAGAGAGAGAGACAGAGAGAGAGAGAGAGAGAGCTAAAGGAAGAAGAAAAGACGGTACGTGCACCCATTGACACAGAGCATCTTCTAGGTAGCTACTGTTACTATAGCAACTTCGAAACACACAGAGTCAAGTTTTTCATTTACACAGCAAATCAGCAACATTATCCAATGTTGCCAATCTCACCACACAAAACTAAATCTATTCCCCATTTCGGTCTCTGGTGTGCCAGTGTTTGACCTTTCCCTTGTCGCTTCCGGGTTGCCAGATATCCAGCGGGCAATACCTTATCATACCCACTCCGTAACCGGAGCCCGGCGTTCTCCAGACGGCACGCGTGGCCCGATAACTATCTGCCTCCGCACAGCAAAAAATAAATAAATATAGAGCGAAAACCACCTTGGGTCCGCATTGTCTGCGAGATATGGGTTTGGGATCGCCGCCAAGACGCTGGCATTTCCTGACAGGAGGAAACCCTTTGGAAGGAAAAAAACGAATAAAAGCCCGAAACGTTGGGCAGTTTGACGACTAGGCGCCACACCGTACCACCACCACCACCACCACCACCGAAGAAGACGGGCGGTATTAAATTCCTGCCGTGGTATTCAAATTCCTGCAATCCATTCAAATTCCTGCCATGCACAGCATTTTCTTTTTGTTTTTTTCCCCCGATCCAAAACGGAATTGACCCCTGAGAAAATGCTTATGGGGCGTGAGGCAGCACTAACACTGAAAGGAGCTGTGGGGGGTGGGCCGGAGATGGGCGGTGAGGGGGTTGGCAAGAAGAGACTCTGGCGGTAGGCGGGCTACACATCATCGATATTACCTGAAAACGCATTTTCTGTGCCCCTTGGCGAGGCAAAGCACTCGGTGTGAGCCAGACAGACACAGAGGCAGAGAGAAGGGTTCATACGGCAAACGTAAAAGAAAAACAAAACCAGCATATATACAGTTGTGGTCAAAAGTTTACATACACTTGTAAAGAACATGTATGTCATGGCAGTCCAGAGTTTCCAATTATTTCTACAACTCTTATTTTTCTGTGATAGAGTGATTGGAGCACATACTTCTTTGTCACAAAAAACATTCATGAAGTTTGGTTCTTTTATGAATTTATTATGGGTCTACTGAAAATGTGACCAAATCTGCTGGGTCAAAAATATACATACAGCAACATGAATGATCAATTTAGGTGATGTAGAAAGTTGTGTCAATCAAATTAGCTTTGTGGCCTCTTAACTTCTTGTGAGTGATTCTGATTGACTACAGCTGGTGACTTCTCTGACTCATTTAAATATGACTCATTTAAATTGTTTGTGTCTGAGTCTCATGATTGTATCAATGAGTCATGTTTAAATGAGTCAGAGAAGTCACCAGCTGTAGTCAATCAGAATCACTCACAAGAAGTTAAGAGGCCACAAAGCTAATTTGATTGACACAACTTTCTACATCACCTAAATTGATCATTCATGTTGCTGTATGTATATTTTTGACCCAGCAGATTTGGTCACATTTTCAGTAGACTCATAATAAATTCATAAAATAACCAAACTTCATGAATGTTTTTTGTAAGTATGTGCTCCAATCACTATCACAGAAAAATAAGAGTTGTAGAAATAATGGGAAACTCTGGACTGCCATGACATACATGTTCTTTACAGGTGTATGTAAACGTTTGACCACAACTGTATATATGCTGGTTTTGTTTTTCTTTTACATTTGCCGTATGAACCCTTCTCTCTGCCTCTGCGTCTGTCTGGCTCACGCCGAGTGCTTTGCCTCGCCAAGGGGCACAGAAAATGCGTTTTCAGGTAATATCGATGATGTGTAGCCCGCCCACCGCCAGAGTCTCTTCTTGCCAACCCCCTCACCGCCCATCTCCGGCCCACCCCCCACAGCTCCTTTCAGTGTTAGTGCTGCCTCACGCCCCATAAGCATTTTCTCAGGGGTCAATTCCGTTTTGGATCGGGGGAAAAAAACCAAAAGAAAATGCTGTGCATGGCAGGAATTTGAATGGATTGCAGGAATTTGAATACCACGGCAGGAATTTAATACCGCCCGTCTTCTTTAGTGGTGGTGGTGGTGGTGGTGGTACGGTGTGGCGCCTAGTCGTCAAACTGCCCAACGTTTCGGGCTTTTATTCGTTTTTTTCCTTCCAAAGGGTTTCCTCCTGTCAGGAAATGCCAGCGTCTTGGCGGCGATCCCAAACCCATATCTCGCAGACAATGCGGACCCAAGGTGGTTTTCGCTCTATATTTATTTATTTTTTGCTGTGCGGAGGCAGATAGTTATCGGGCCACGCGTGCCGTCTGGAGAACGCCGGGCTCCGGTTACGGAGTGGGTATGATAAGGTATCGCCCGCTGGATATCTGGCAACCCGGAAGCGACAAGGGAAAGGTCAAACACTGGCACACCAGAGACCGAAATGGGGAATAGATTTAGTTTTGTGTGGTGAGATTGGCAACATTGGATAATGTTGCTGATTTGCTGTGTAAATGAAAAACTTGACTGTGTGTTTCGAAGTTGCTATAGTAACAGTAGCTACCTAGAAGATGCTCTGTGTCAATGGGTGCACGTACCGTCTTTTCTTCTTCCTTTAGCTCTCTCTCTCTCTCTCTCTGTCTCTCTCTCTCTGTCTCTCTCTCTCTCTCTCTCTCTCTCTGTCTCTCTCTGTCTCTCTCAGACTCCCTCAGACTAATCCATTAAACAATTAGCCTACCAGTAATCCCAGAAATACAACGAAAAAAAAAAGAATCAGTTAATGAATTAACAAATAATTGACAAATGACTGTAACCAAATTGCTATTTCTTCGAATGCAGGCTATATTTCACACAAGGTCTATAACGTCTCACTAAAACAAGCTCATTTCATCCCGTTAGTGACTTTTATTTGGAAAAGGGAAAAAAGGATGATCTAAAGAGTTTCATCACAATGTGCAGGAATATCTGGCCTTACAACATTTACAATCAGTAATAAAACTTACTTGACGTACTCCATGTCTTGTTATGTGGAAACGTTCAAATATAATTGACACGGCTGTGTGAACAGCAATAAACTCCTTTTTAATTAAATCGCAAAGAAAGGAAAAATCTGAAACGGGGGGAGCGGGGATTAGCGACATCTGATGCCACTCGCGCGCTAGCTAGCCCCGTTCTGTCTGCTACCTTCTCCACTCTCAATTAAAACGGGCCAGGACCTGGTTAGCCAACTCCTGGCTCGCGCTGTCAAATTAAGGCTGCAGTGAGTGCACACACACACACACACACACACAACCACAACACACACACACACCACCAACACACAGACACACACACACACCAACACTCACACACACACACACCTGTCTTCTCCGCCGTCCTCAGAGAGAGAGCTTTGACTTTGCGCTTCACCAACCTGAACAACATTCAGTTGTTGAGCTTCTGCTAAGCTGCTTGTTTAAATGTGCCGGAAACGGTCATTGGCGACTTTCAGATAAACACGACAAATTAAATCCAATACGCGCAATTTAATATATAATTTTTTATTACACTTTTACAC
>PIJE02000869.1:96560-201119 GCA_002895965.2 Coryphaenoides rupestris
GAATAATACCAGTAAAAAAAACAATTGTAATTTACAACATAATCTAAAATATTATGTGTAAAAGTGTAATAAAAAATTATATATTAAATTGCGCGTATTGGATTTAATTTGTCGTGAATCTGAAAGTCGCAATGACCGTTCTCGCAATTTAAACAAGCAGCTTAGCAGAAGCTCAACACTGAATGTTGTTCAGGTTGGTGAAGCGCAAAGTCAAAGCTCCTCTCTCTGAGGGCGGGGGAGACAGGTGTGTGTGTGTGTGTGTGTGTGTGTGTGTGTGTGTGTGTGTGTGTGTGTGTTGTGTGTGTGTGTGTGTGTTGTGTGTGTGTGTGTGGTTGGGGGGTGGGGGGGGTGGGCAGAGATTAATGAAAGCGAAAGTGATCAGCTAATGGAGGCCAACGTTTGCTCTCAGCCCAGTCGGCCTTATGGAGACCATAAAACACCGGGACGGATGTGCAGCGAGGGTCAGGGACATTCCCCGTAGTCAGCAATTAGTGTGTGTGTGTGTGTGGGGGGGGATGTATGTGTCTCTGTTTGTGCAACATTTGGAATGAAAAAAGGGAAAGAAAGAAACAACGGCCAATGGAATCGCGGCACCGGGGGCAGAAATGTATGAGGCCGGAGGCAGCAGCAGCTGGCGTGTTCCGTGCACGCATGTTTTTCGGCCGTCATTGTTTGTGTGGCCGCCGGGAGCTCGCACCGCGACGGCAAAATCACAGTAATGACGCTCAGATGTGGCGCCGCGATTTAATGCCGTTTCTCTGACACCGCAATCTGTTTTTTTTTCCTGGTGTTTTTAATACCCGATGGCTTTAGAGGAAGGCTGTTCGTCTTAATTTAGATTATTTTCTTCGGACCGATTTTCTTTTCATTATTGTGAGTTGACATTTTGAAAGACGGTTTGTTTTTGTGTGTTTTTTTTGGGGGGGGGGTTTCCACGACTCCGCCGCTTCAATTAGCTGTGTCGGAACCTAAACGTTATGTCATGTAATAGCTTAGCAAACAGAGCCATGTTGCCCTGAGAGATTCCACCCGGATGCGTCGATGGGAAGACTTTCCATGAGTGTGTTTTAAGAAAAGTTATGTGTAATTACGCGTCTAGTTTGTTTCACTAGTTTGTCAGTATGGGATTCCTTTTTGGAAAATGCACCCCCCCTTCCTCCCTTCCCCTCAGACATGCAAGTCAAAAATCAATAGCAAACTGTGTTCTGCAAATGTAGACTTCCACCCTCGGCTCCCGGTCCGTTCGTTCACGCCACGCCGCACCACACGGCAGGTTCCAAATGAAAGTCGGAAAAATATTTTCTTTGTAATTAGCTTTCAAAATATTGCGAGGCGGTTTTCCATTAAACAATCGGATCGAGTCTGAAGCCGGCTGCTCCGAGAACTGCAACTGCAACTGCGGCCGGCCGGCGTTCCGCGTCAACATCTGGTTTGTCCGGGGAAAAGTGACCTTTTACACAACGTGTTTGTACGCTCCTGACGTGAACCGTCAAACGCCCAGTGTAGCAACTCTGCTCAAACAGCCACGCAAAGCCCCTTGGCTTGTCAGTCAAGCAGCCACGGGCCAGAAACTACACACCACACACACACACACACACACCACACACACACACACACACACACACAGCACACACACACACACACACACACACACACACACACACACACACACACAGCATGCACTCGAATTAGAATAGGTCAGGCCTCGGGTCCTTCGGTAACTCGATCTTGGCCTGGGGTGTCTTAAACGCCGCCTGAATGCACGGCGCAGAAATAATAACCATTGTTTCCAATAACATGTTCCCCTGAGCAGAGTTTGATTTTGGTTTGAAGTCATTTCATTCTACGTTTGTTTCTATTTTGTTTGGATAATGATTATTATACTTTTCTTTGGATAATACTCACCCATTACATCACTATCTTGCTAAACCTTTCTCAAAGAAAAATAGTCCGTGTGGGTTTGAGCTCGAACGTACGGTCCGGCTCAGGCAGCTCGATGGGAAGCTTTCAGGGGAAATTAACAGCTAATGGTTTCGTCGACTGCCAGTTAAAAAGACAATGTATCAAAAAAAAAGACGTGAAATATATGAGTATAAGCAATGGTTATCGGCACAGCTGCTTGCTTTCATCAAGGTTATTTTATTAGTCATGAGGAGACAAATTGCCATGTTTGCAACGACAACAACAACAACAACACGTCGTGAAGTGTGTTAGCACGTTGGCAACATTAGCGCAACGCTCACAGCTTGCTAAGTTGCTACCTGATGCTGCACGCACAGGACGGCGGAAAACCGTGCACATTTTAAGCGCGTTGCGTCAGCGATGCCACTAACGAAAAAACCAACCCTGAAAGCCCTGAACATATTCAGTGTAATTGCTGTATTCCTCACAGAGGAAACCAATTTCATCGTGGCAGCAGTTTGCGCCACGCTGTACATCTGTTAGAGCGCTTAAAAGACTCTAATTATGATGCAAAATGTTGTATCTCGCTTAAGCATAGTGTGATGCAGAGATTAAGTGACGGTCTGATTGCGCCTGATGTTGCCCTTGGGAAACACTTGGATTAGCCGTGATTCCTCGCCCATTACCAAGTGGTTTAATAATGGCTACTGGCACAATGTGTTACTTACACCGGGACGCAGTGTGCAAGGTCAGCTTCCATGCTAATCAAGACGAGATTCAGTAGGCCTGCTCCTTAAAAAAAACATAATTAAAAGCTTTAACTATAATTATGTATTTTATTTACTTTTTTTTAATGAGGATAGTGGAGTTAGGTGTTTGCTTAATTAATTGAACTTTCTTTTCATTAACTTCACTTTGGAGAGTCGAAAGGAACTTGGCCTCATGGTTCACTCAGGTCTCCCCCTCAAAAGCAGCCATTGGTCACACCGTTGTTGAAAAGGCTTTAATTAGGCTGAAAGTTTCTCATATGAAACGGCAGCTTGTATTTTTATTTTCTGCGAGCCCCCCGAAAATGCCACCGTCTTCGCCGGAGTCACCCACGACGCTAACGTCCCTTTTTAAGCATTTGTGGTCTGGCCCCTGTGGGCGGCAGGGAGTCTGTCAAAGAACAACCTTTCCTTTTTCATTAAAAAAAAGTTTTCTTTTTTGCTCCAAGGTTTGGGCTTCTGCGTGTCTAACGGATATGTACTACATGACGAATGAGGTTTTTTTTTTTAAGTACATGCCTTCACAATCACTCGAAATATGAATGAGTGCGTCATCACCAGTGCCACAGGGAAGACACATGGAAATGACAAGCTTCCCGTAACAGTGGGGCTGTGATGGGATCTGCTGATGGATAGCAACGGTTTTGTTATGCTTTCAAAGATGCTGTTTAAGACATTAAAAATACTGTCTGACTGTTGAAATGCTGAAAACCGTCATAGCCGCAGTGTTTTTGTTTATAACTCATACAACAACCAAACAACAGATAGGCTAATCAAATGACATGGGTACAGCTCCCACCACATGTCTGATGTCTATGTTATAAAGTTATTATGCTAATACTTCGTACAACTGCACATATGTGGTCACAGGAGGATTAATAAATGGGCTATTCCTCTTTCTAAAATAATTTCCCCATCGACCGGCTCAATGGAAATTCACTCGCAGCACAAACTGACTTAGAATAGAAAATAAATCGTCAGGTCATCTTTAATAATGGTCTGACAATTAGACTTTTAGTTTGAAAGCGAGTCTTGTTATTGCAGCAAGCAGTGAAACGCCTCTCTGAGTGATTTCTGCACACATACATTTGAAATCATCCCTATTTATGCAGTGCCCTCCAGTTAATTCAATATGTATTTCTGACTTTTCGATAAAGTTTAGCCTACATTTCCCAATTACTGATTTCAATTATAACCTATATTGTTATTACAGTTATATGTTATGTATTTTCTATATATTGTCTCTCTCTCTCTCTCTCTCTCTCTCTCTCTCTCTCTCTCTCTTCTCTCTATCTCTCTCTCTGTCTCTCTCTCTCTCATATTATGTTTGTCTATGCCACACACACACACGCCCACGACTAAACCGCCCCCTCCTCTCTGTTCTGTTCTGCGTTGTTCCCCAGCGGTCCCCTTCCCTCCCAGCCACCGGCTCACGGCCAAAGAGGTGTTTGACGGCGATGGAGGCCCAAGGTGGACGTGCTGAAGGCCCACCTGACCAAGGAGGGCCGCGTGGAGGAGTCAGTGGCCCTGCGGCTCATCGGCGAGGGCGCCGCCATCCTGCGCGCCGAGAAGAACCTCCTGGACATCGAGGCTCCCGTGACAGGTCACATGTTCCCATCAATCTTTTAATTCTGTTTTCACTTTTTTAATTAATATATAATATATAACTATTATGTATTATTATTTATTATTACTGTTTTTAATTTGTTTTATTTTATTTTATTATTTATTATTTTATTATTATTGTTTTTGTTTATTATTGTTATCATTATTATTATTATTGTGTATTTATTTATTTGTATTATTATTGTACGTCGTTGAGCAACCAGCCAGAACCTCAAAATACAAGATACAATACAATCGTTGCTTTGTTGCAGAGTTGTAAATGAATGGAGAATGGGAAGTTGTGTTGCTGTAGTTACCATGTTGATTGTTGGACAGCGACACACAACACAACACAGCACAACACAACACAACACAACACAAACACAACACAACACAACACAACACAGCGACACACAGCACAACACAACACAACACAGCGACACACAACACAACACAACACAACACAACACAACACAACACAACACAACACAACACAACGACACACAGCACAACACAACACAACACAACACAACACAACACAACACAACACAGGACACACAAAACCACACACACAAACAGCAACAGCACAGCACAACAGCAGCACCCCGTGTTGTGTTGTGGCTGTGGTGTTGTGTTTGGGTTTGCACAGTGCGTAGCTCACAAGATGGCTCCCCTCAACGTCACTTCACATCCTCCGTACCGCTCGTGTCTCATTAAGCTAATTACCCGGGTTTAGCTAGGCGTGTGCCAGTGGCCCCACTGTAATGAAATTGGTGGGCCTTAATTATTGTGGTTAGACTCACCTGTGTGTTCACGCTATGCTATTACACCTCTGTGATCCGCATGGACCACACTTCTGTTCTGTGAAAACACACACACACACACACACACAAGTATAGTTAAGTCTCTGCCATTGTACCTTAGTAGTAGTAGCAGTAATTACCATAATTATTTATTGAACAGTATTGCATACCTAAATTCATTATATAAACATTGTGGCTTCGGGGCTAAATCGGTGGGAATATAACTCAGGAGTTAATGTGGCCCTGTCGCATAAAAAATGAACAATTTTGGTTGGCGAGACCGTGGTTGGGTGAGGTGGGGGCTGTGGGTGAGAGGGGTGGGGGGTGTAGAATAAATACTACATCACAGCAGTTGAGTGTTGCCGTCAAAGAATTGAAAACAATACAAAATGGAAATCCATCCACTGCTGGCCTCTGCATTGTCCCTGCTCATTTCTCAGAAAAATACACTTAATTAGGTTATCCCCCCCTCATCACTCCGACCCCCAACCCCAATCTTTTTGTGTCTTGAGCCGAAGGTTGAGCCCCGATCCATAATTTCTTCTGAGGGGGCCAATGCATATGCATGGAGGAGCGCTTAGTTGAAGTGTGTATTGTTGCAAGGACCCCATTCAGGGTCCGCCTGACTCGCCTGGCCCCGTTAGAAATGTGTCGTGTGTGTGGGGGAGGGGGGGGTCCCCTTTTGATGTAACACTTGGGAGGTAAATGGTAAATGGATTGCATCTATATAGCCCTTGTATCCAAAGCGCTTCAGTTGCCTCACATTCACCCATTGATACACCGACGGCGGTGCCAACCATGCAAGGTAACAACCAACACGTCAGGAGCAGTTAGGGTTAGGTGGTGTCTTGTTCAGGGACACCTCGACACTTAGCTAGGCGGAGCCCGGGGATCGAACTGGCAACCTTACCGCTCTTACCTCCTGAGCTACTGCCGCCCGGTACTGCCGGAGGTACTGAAGTTAAACTCGGATTACTAAAAGTGAAGCGGAAAAATGTATTTGATGACATTGTTGTTGCTACTTAGACAGATATATTTATTAGTCTTATTAGGCTTAGTACAGAGCTTGCCGTTGAATGAATGACAGAGCAGGTGGTAAACAGCTAGCATGCTAGCACTCTCCTTGAGCGTGTGTGTGGTGGGGGCTGGTTTAACCTGCGGGCCTCGATTACTTACCGGTTAATGAACCACAGGTGTGCAGCCTCGCCCGGGCCCCAGACTGATCAGCCTGACTCAGGGCCAAGTGAGGCTGCTTAAACCAGCCACCAAACACACACACACACACACACACACACACACACACACACACACACACACACACACACACACACACACACACACACACACCACAAAGACATATCGTAGGCATCTGGGTGCAATTGTGCACTTTTCTCTTTTTTCACTCTGTCTCGCTCTCTGTCTCCCTGTGTCTCTGTCCTTCTCTCTCTCTCTCTCTCTCTCTCTCTCTCTCTCTCTCTCTCTCTCTCTCTCTCTTTCTCTTTCTCTCTCTCCCTCTCTCCCTCTCTCCCCCTCTCCCCTCGTTGTTCCTGTCAGACTTGTACACGGGACGTCCACCAAGTCAGTTATTTAGTACTGCAGGTGCACAGGTTCTGTGTTGATTGCCATTGCAGGACGAGTAAAAACAGATCCCACCCCACCCCTACGCCCATTTGAGTGTCTCCCACCTCCACCCTGTCTTTACCTCCACCTCCACTCTGCCTCCACCTCCACCTCCACAGCTGTGGGTTGCTCAGCGCACCGCTGGCCTGCCCATAACGCTACGACTGCTAGTGTTGTGTGGAATAGATCGCTTACTTTCTCACTTTTTGTCTTTTTGCTTTGGTCCATCTGCCTCCCTGCATTGTGCTGTTTGTTTTTGTTTGTTTTTTGTTCAGTTTTTTGGTTTGTTTTTTTACCCTTTGCCTTTTACTCTTTTTTTTTTATTTATTTTTTATTTTTGGTATTGTTTTCTTCTATTACTCTCTCGTCTCTCCCACCTTGCTTCTCGCCTCCACTCTCCCCTCGATCTCTCTCTCTTCTCTCTCTCTCTCGAGGACGGTAAGGGCCTCTCTTCTCCTCTCTCTCTCTCTCGTGCTATACCTCCCCCATGCCCGCTCGCCTATCTCCCTCGCCTCCCGCGCCTCCTGCTCTCATCATCCTCTCAACCACAAACAACCATCGCAAAACTCCAGAGAGAGAGAGAGAGAGTATTTATTGTGCATGTGAAGGGGCCACGTGAACACGAGAAGGGGGCGGCGGGGGGGGGGTGTCAAGGGTTGCTGGCCTTGGTACCGCCCGCCGCATCGCTAGACAACATGGTGGGCCCGCTGTCAACATGACTCGCTGTGGTTGGAAGTGCGTGGACATTAAAGGCATAATGCAGCCTCGAACAACACTTTGACATTGTCGTATAAAGCACCTTTTGGTTATGCAGCCCGACTTTACCTATTTTGTGTCGTATTCCATTTTGCCGCGGATAAACTCGCTCCCTGTAGACATTGCTGCGGTAGCCACAATGGGGTTTCATAGCATCAACTATCAGATATTGGTTTCGTTCTCATGTGACAACAACTAAGGGGTTGTCAGAGTCACTGCATATAAATTGTTTGCAGTGTTCTGTCTCTATGGCAGGGAATCTGTAATTTAGTACGAGGGCACACACATTTTTGGCCGGTCAGTCAGTAGCCTTGTAAATCCAGCCTGCAAGAAGGCTTTGCAGGCCTTGGGGGCGGGGCCATTATCTCCCTACAGCTGCTGCAGAGGCGTGGCTTCGTCCAAATAAGAAACGACCCGTTAGTCGCTGTTAACCCGGCTGGTTAGCTCACGACACGCCGTCTGTCCCGGACCAGTCCCTGGGCGGCGATTCATTGGATATCTTTTTCTTTTTTCTTTTTTTTTTTGTCAGCGCAAACTTGCTGGCCTCGGCACGATGAGCCGCATACCGACGTGTCCACAAAAACCTTCACGAAAACAAATCTTGTGAAACCTCACAGCTATTTGCTTCCTGTGAAGTTGACTAGCGCAGCGCTCGCTAATGAGAATGACCGTCATTAGCCTCCTTCAATGTGACGCTGCCTGGCTAGTGTTTCGTTTTTTTTCAGTCATGTTTGTTCTGTCAGGTTTGTTTTGGTGCAATAAAAAAAAGAAAAAAAAGAAACCCAGACAGGATAATCAGAAGCGGTTTTTGTTTTTTTTACGTTTTGGAGCTCGTTGACGTAGAACCCCAGCAATCTCCGCAAAAAAAAAAGCCAGCTAATGTAATGTAGCCACCAGCGAATGTAGCCCAGTGCCCATTGCCATGTACACTAGCTGGTAAAATCCCCACACTGCGCCCCGATGTCTGCCGCGCGCGACAAAACACCCGCGAGACGATGGCCGACAACGGTGATCGCCTTGCGGTGAGCGACTTTCCGGGGTGGGGGGCCTGCGTGGGTTGTCACAAAAAAACTCTTTCTCTCTCTCTCTCTCTCTCTCTCTCTCTCTCTCTCTCTCTCTCTCTCTCTGAAGAATCGGTCACAAGGATGAGGATTTTAGACGGAGAGAAAAATCTCAAAGTGTCAGTGCCAAGAGGAGGGCATGTTTTCTCCTCCTCACGATGGATAATAATACATCTGTCTGCCTCTTGAAGCATGAGTCGTACGCCCGCCTTGGAAGTTGGAAGACAAAGTGTGGCATTAGCAGTCTGCTTTAAATACACATTAAAAAGTTGTAGAGCATCTTTACCTATTTTGTGTCGTATTCCATTTTGCCGTGGATGAAACTCGCTCCCGTTAGACATTGCCTGCGGTAGCCACAATGGGGTTTCATAGCATCAACTATCAGATATTGGTTTCGTTCTCATGTGACAACAACTAAGGGGTTGTCAGAGTCACTGCATATAAATTGTTTGCAGTGTTCTGTCTCTATGGCAGGGAATCTGTAATTTAGTACGAGGGCACACACATTTTTGGCCGGTCAGTCAGTTGCCTTGTAAATCCACCTGGCAAGAAGGCTTTGCAGGCCTTGGGGGTGGGCCATTATTCCCTACAGCTGCTGCAGAGGCGTGGCTTCGTTCACATAAGAAACGACCCGTTAGTCGCTGTTAACCCGGCTGGTTAGCTCACGACACGCCGTCTGTCCCGGACCAGTCCCGGGCGGCGATTCATTGGATATCTTTTTCTTTTTTCTTTTCTTTTTGTCTGTGAGCGCAAACTTGCTGGCCTGGGGCACGATGAGCCGCATACCGACGTGTCCACAAAAACGCTTCAGGAAAACAAATCTTGTGAACCTCACAGCTATTTGCTTCCTGTGAAGTTGACTAGCGCAGCGCTCGCTAATGAGAATGACCGTCATTAGCCTCCTTCAATGTGACGCTGCATGGCTAGTGTTCCGTTTTTTTTCAGTCATTATTTGTTCTGTCAGGTTTGTTTTGGTGCAATTTTAAAAAAAAAAAAAAAAAAAAGGAAAAGAAACGCCAGACAGGCTAATCAGAAAGCGTTTCTTGTTTTTTTAACGCTTTGGAGCTCGTTGACGTAGAACCGCCAAGGCAAATCTCGCGCAACAAAAAAAAGTCCAGCTAATGTAGACTGTAGCCTACCGAGCGAATGTAGGGCCCAGTGCCCATTGCCATGTACACTAGCTGGTAAAATCCCCACACTGCGCCCCGATGTCTGCCGCGCGCGACAAAACACCCGCGAGACGATGGCCGACAACGGTGATCGCCTTGCGGTGAGCGACTTTCCGGGGTGGGGGGCCTGCGTGGGTTGTCACAAAAAAACCACATTTAAAACGTCTGGCATTGTGTAACACACCTGTCGACCACCCACACGCCGACACGCCAACACACTGCTGCTGTTGTTGCTGCTGCTGCTGTGTTGGAGGGAGAGAGGAGGAGGAGGGGTGGTGGTGGTGGTGGTGGAGGTGGTGGCGGGCAGAGAGTGGGGGTGGGGGGGGGGGAAATGGGAGATCACTCTGGCTGCGCTAGTGGTGGACGGCCAGAACAAATTGCATCTCTTCAGATAATGTACTCCCACCTGCTCTACTTAATGTAGGCAGTGGTTGGCATTTCCTCCGTGTGTGTGTGTGTGTGTGTGTGCGTGTGCGTGTGTGCGTGAGTGTGCGCGCATCATCCACAGGGAGAGACAGGTGATGAAAGGGCATGTATGTGTGTGTCTGTGGGTGTAGAGTGTATAGGGAGTGGAGTGTGTGTGTGCATGCATGCGTGTCTCTGTGTATCTTGCACACAGACAGACAAGCAATGAGAAAGCGTGTGTGTGTGTGTGTGTGTGTGTGTGTGTGTATCTGACAGTGTAAAGGGATTGGTGTGTGCGCGTGCATCTGTGTGCATCTTGCGGAGCGTGTCAACGTCTGCTGTGGGTGTCTTGCGCACTGAGAGCGATGGGAGTGTGCGTGCTTGTGTGTGTGTGTGTGTGTGTTTTCGTGCGTGTGTGTGTGTGTGTGTCAGAGTGTATAGGGAGTGGTGTGTTCTGGGCTGTGATGTATCAAAGCTTGGAGGGTGAAAAGGAGCAGTTGTGTTTGATTTGCACAAACGTATATACACACACACACACATACACATATGCACACACATATACACACACACACACACACTTAACACACCAAACAAGCGGTGTGCTGCAAGTGAACCGTGGACGTTTGCTGAGTCACTGGCGGTTTCGGTTCCTCGCTCGATCGCTCCGACGGAAAGGACAGCTGTGTAGCCAGCGTGTCCTGGGGGGGAGGAGGAGGGGGGAGATGGGGGGGGGGGTGAGCGGGGAGGGGTTCCACCATCATCTCCCCCACCAGTAATGTTCCACCCGCTGGGGTGATGGGTTTGTAGCTTTGTCGCTGCGGTGGCTCCGCTCCTATGCTCATCCACCGCCACGGATGTGATGTTGGCTTCAGTCTCTGTGTGTCTCTCTGTCTCGCTCTCTCAAGCTTTTATCTCTCTCTCTCTCTCTCTCTCATCCTCTCTTTCTCCATCCTTTCTCCTCTCTCTCTCTCTCTCTCTCTCTCTCTCTCTCTCTCTCTCTCTCATCTCTCTCTCTCTCTCTCTCTCTCTATGTCTCTATGTCTCTCTGTCACTGCCATCACCATCAGCCGGGTACACGCTGTACCTCGGAGCGCCGCCTTAAGTACTTGCCGTGCGAACCGGGGCTGGTTCAGGGCACTAGCAGCCGTCGCTCGGAGCAGATGATTCACAGCACACACACATGCACACACACAGTTACACATAACAACGCAGGAACAGTCTCAGCGTTGCCGCAGGTGAATGGGGGGCCTTTTATGTCACCTGGCGGTGTTAGACCGGGGGGATTGTATGCCTTCTATATGCGCGCGCTCTCTAGCTAGCTAGTTAGCTAGCTGCCACCCCATGACAAGCGATTTAAAGCGCAGGAGATGTGGCCATGACGACGCCCGACCTTGGCACGTCAACCAGGTTGAAGAGGGGTCAAGTCTTTCGTGTGTGTGTATGAGCGTGTGTGTTGTCAATGAAGGGAGAAATAGTGTATGGAAGAATTACCAAAACAGTTGATCAGACACGGAGTGATGTTAAACAAGCTTCATAGATCATAATGCATTCTTCCATTCGTCAGAATGTATATTTATATACATTTATGCAGCGTAATTGTCTTTCAGGGAAATAGCCTACATTTTGTCTCTGGAACCCCTCACTAAATATGCATTAACGCATTGCCGTCAACATTTAATACAGAGAACTTTAACACCCTTTTCACTATCTTCCCGCAACAAATCACAGGCTGCCTCAGAGACAGCGGCAGGCGGACGCTCGATACTAACCCTTGACCCTCCTCACCCAGCACAGCAGGAACGTGCCATTGAAGGGAATCCTTCTCTCTCTCTTTTTTCTTTCTTCGTTTTTTCTTCCTCTCCATTGTCCTCTCTCGCTCCATCTCTTTCTTTTTTCTTCTTCTCTTCCTCTTCTCCTTCTTTCTTTTCTTTTCTCTCATTGTCTCATCCCTCTCTCCTTTTCCGCTCTCTCTTTAATCCTTTCTCTTTCTCTTCCCTTCTCTCTCCGTTCTTTCTCTCTCCTCCTTCTCTCTCTCTCGTCTCTCTCTCGATCTCTCCTCTCTCTCTCCACTCTCTCTCTCTCTCTCTCTCTCTCTCTCTCCTCTCTCTCTCTCTCTCTCTCTCTCTCTCTCTCTCTCTCTGAACAATCGGGTCACAAGGATGAGGATTTTAGACGGAGAGAAAAATCTCAAAGTGTCAGTGCCAAGAGGAGGGCATGTTTTCTCCTCCTCACGATGGATAATAATACATCTGTCTGCCTCTTGAAGCATGAGTCGTACGCCCGCCTTGGAAGTTGGAAGACAAAGTGTGGCATTAGCAGTCTGCTTTAAATACACATTGTTGGTCCTTCTTCTGAGAAAAATGCCTGAAATCTGAAAATTTGTTTTTTTAATTTATTTAATCAGTACCCCTCACAACCATTTCAACCATTTCAAAAGTGTTACGGCATGCCTCCGTTGAAATGCCTTTCGAGAAGAAAAAAAAGTGTTTTCTTTTGAGCATTTACGCCCCGACATAAGAAGTGCACAAATAAAAAGCAAGAAATCTAATTAGTATTTTCTTTTTTATCTTTTTTTCCCCCACCGAACATCCCTATCCTCAACTCCGTCTCTGTTGTCCAAAAAATACAAAAAAAGTGAATAGTGAGTCTCCGATGCTAACGTACTAACGTCTGGCTCCTCCCCCAGTGTGCGGAGACATCCACGGGCAGTTCTTCGACCTGATGAAGCTGTTTGAGGTGGGCGGGTCGCCGGCCTCCACGCGCTACCTCTTCCTGGGGGACTACGTGGACCGAGGGTACTTCAGTATTGAGGTGAGTCGCTCGACGCCCGTCTGTTGTGACACACGAACGAACAAACGCTCATTCAAACAGATGGGGGGGTGCCCCACGAGGACTGTTAATAGTATTAATAGATGGAAGTATTAATAGAAGGCTCTCTTTTACATATTTCAAACCAGACGGAGGTCTTCATTGAATTGCAAAACGATCAAAGCTAGCTCGCGGCGGTTTATGCCGGTTTATATTCTTAAAATATATTCTTAAAATATAAACCGTCGTTTTATATTTTAAGAGTGAATGAGTGGACTTCACATACTGAAAATGCATGTTCAAATGTGTTTTAGTTAAGTATTCAGTTTGGAGGATTGTCTGTTTTTTTCGGGGGGTTTTTGTCTCATGAAGATCATCGCAACTTTATAAATAAATAAATTTTTAATCGGGAATGTTGTACACGGCGCCTTTTTCAGGATCGCTAAATGTAGCGCGTTAATCTTTAATCGTCGGCGATATGAAAAGATGATGAACTAACTGGCTTCTCCGTCTCGTCCGTCCCTCTCGTTGCAGTGTGTGCTATACCTGTGGGCTTTGAAGATCCTCTATCCCAAAACACTGTTCTTGCTGCGTGGGAACCACGAATGTAGACATTTAACAGAGTATTTCACCTTTAAGCAGGAATGTGAGTAACGCCTCGCCGCCGCCGCCACCGACGGTCACGCTCCTTTGCCGTGTGTCACATTCCAGAGAGTACACACACATTCACACAAAGTACTCACGGAGTCTACCTCCCCCCCCGCCCCGCCCCCGACAGGTAGAATAAAGTATTCGGAGCGGGTGTACGACGCCTGCATGGACTCCTTCGACTGTCTTCCTCTGGCCGCGCTCATGAACCAGCAGTTCCTGTGTGTGCACGGCGGGCTCTCCCCCGAGATCACCAACCTCGAGGACATCAGGAAGGTACGTGCTGCTCTCTCACCACCCCCCCCCCCCCCATTGGCCCAGTTTTCTGTGTTTAAGCTGTTGTCTTATCTACGGTTTTATTTGGTTTTATTTCACCCAAATGAATCCTAAAATGTAATAGTGTAATAGAAAGTGAGCGTGGGCTTGCTATTACAATTACAGTGTGGGGGGGGGGGGAAGACAGAAGAGAGAGAGCAGAGGGAGATAATAAAGTTATATGAAACCAAAGCTCTGCATTGTCATGATATGAACCGGATTGTGTATGCACTTTATGTTTACAATGCATACAAGTACGTGTGTACTTTTATGCATGTGTGGCTGGAACTGCACCAACGATTGATTGCCTGGAGTTCAAAGAATGAGATGTGAACGCAAGCAATTTAGATTTTACTGTGATTTTGGGCTAATGAGCTAATCAATCCAATGTTTTGGTATGTTATAGTTTCTTTTTAACGTATGAGGTACGTGTGTGTGCATGCGTACATGCGTGTGTTGTGTGCATGCGCGTGTCCACACACACACACACACACACACACACACACACACACACACCGCTGCCGTCTCGCCCTGTGATTAAAACCCATTGAGGAATCAGATCCAGCTCTCGAGCTAATTCAATAATTCCAAATGGATTCCGTGGCGGCAATCACGGTGAATGTGTAATCGTCTCCCCCTTCCCCACCCCGCCTATTGAAGTGTCCATCACTTGGGGTTACCCCCACCTCCCCGTAATCTGGCTATCTTTTGTGTGTGTGTGTGTGTGTGGGAAAATAGAGGCAGCAAAGTCCATGCGTGTTTATAACTATACATCTACTTTAATCCAATCTCTCCAGTCTATTGTTATTAACGATACCTTTCACTCTAAGTATGGCTATTGCACCTCAGCGATACTCTTTCACTATTTTCCCCTTATATTGTTTATTTGTATATTTGCACACGATACATTTGCTCCTTTCCTACTTTGTACTTCAACTCCTGCACATTAATTTCCCTTGGGATAAATACAGTAATATCTCATTGCATCTCAGTCAATTATTCATGGCTTTACTTAATTTCATCATCTGCCCGTTCACATCCACAACACACATCCGTTCGTTCGCGTTTTCCACGCTTACCGCGAAGCAGCGTTCCCGTTGGACAGACGGACCACGCAGGGCCTCGTCTAACCTCTCATCGCGGACTAACGGATGTGTTTTCCGTCCGTAGCACACGGTCACGGCTCTACATAAATAATGGCAGATGTCCATTACAAGTCAGCGAAGCCCACGGCGTTGCCTTCGCTGGCTGCATCTGTCGAGCAGCCAGGAAACACTAATCATGTTGTAAACATCTGACACTGAGAAAAAGGCGACTGAGGCCATTCTCTGAAGATATGAGTGGCGTTTATATATATATATATATATATATATATATATATATATATATGTATATATTAAGGGTGTGCATCTCTCCAAAAAAGACGATCCGATACCATTCAGGGACGATACATTTTTAAAATGGAACGATTCGGTTCGATTCGATTCAGTAGGATTCGATACGATTCGATACGATTTGATGGGATATGATACAATCTGATAGTTCCTTGTTTAAAGTAGACAATCATTTTACATTATGACTTAACATAAGTCAATACTATAAATGTGGCATTGCTTACCTTCAAATAGATTTATCAAAGACCAGGGAACAAGTATTTTGTCACTTTTGACATGTGAATTCAGAAACATGTCATGTTTATCAGTGTAACATATTGCATTTTAAGAACTTTACAAAGCCCCTCTGACAATAAAACAAACTATTACATTTCACTGTTGGCACAAATTAGAGCCAAAGTTGTGGAGAGGTCTGTAGGCTCAGATCAGGAACAATGAACTACTGAGGTAGAAAATTAGAACAATTTCAAGACATCCTTTGTGCAAATTTCTTTGCAAACAGAACACAACAAAGTGTCAAACTGTCAGCACTCTTCTAGAATATCAGTCTTTTAAAGTGTTGTTTTGCAATGTAACACGTTGTGAATCGTATCGGACATTTTTTGTCTTTCCCTCGCAAACAGAGCGCTATCTAACGTTACTATGACAAGTCTCGGGAGAGTTTAATATATATATATATATATATATATATATATAAATAAGAGAGAGAGAGAGAGAGAGAGAGAGAGAGAGAGAGAGAGAGAGAGAGCTGCAGACACTGAGCAGACGGAGGATTCAGCAGCACAGCAACAACATAAAACCGATTCATAACTTTGTGATCGGGCCATCGGCCGGTTCATGCTACGTTTAGACTGAGGGGGTCCAGGGGTCCGTGTACCGATGCACTCATCTTTTAAATCAAAACCGATTTTCCGATTCAAATCGGTTATTTGTTACACCCCTAATATATATACGTATATATATATATACGTATATATATCTCAATATTTCATATTTTCTATTTGATCAATGGCTAAAGCGGTAAATCCATTAGCAAAGCATAATCCATTCATTTCCTGCCAATCCTTTCGACACTAAAAGAAAACCAAGAAATAACGTTCACTTTCACTGTACTTTCTTTTGTGAACTATTTAGCTATTTACTAAACGCTTAATAATAAATAAAAAAAGACTCACAGCAAACCAAAATATCAATGAGATAAGGCATCGACTTGAATGATCCCAGATGGGAAACTCTGATGGGAGATAGACAGACAACTACAGAGGCACATGGGATGGGGGGGGGGGGGGGGGGGTACAATGCAGGCGAACGGCGGGGATCGAACCCGGTAGCCATTGGGAGCCCCTTACCTGTAGAAGTAGGAGCAGCCCCGCACCGTGTTGTGCGTGAAGTGCTCCTGGTTCTTCTCGTTGCCAAAGTCCTCGAGCGGGTCCGACCACAGTAGGTCACACATGGGGCCGTAGGCCGGGGGCTCCTTGAACCTGTCTAGCTGTAGGGGGGGAGGGGGAGAGAGAGAGGAGAGAGAGAGGGAGAAAGGAGGGAGGGAGAGGAGAGAGAGAGAGACGGGGGAGAGAAGAGAGGGGGGGGGGAGAGACAGATTCTTTAATTCTTGGTGTCACCTCTTCAATTAAATAAGAGGCCACTTGATTAATTCATTAATTCATTCCGGCAACACTTAATTAATCCCAGAGGGGAAATTGATTGCGTTACCGCAGCATAAAAAGACACAAACAAAAGAATATACAAATATATTCTCTTGTTTTCATACACAAAGAACATACAAAGTATACCAATATGAATACCAATGGGAAAGAATTATGCAATATACACACATATTATACACACAATACATCTAATAGAATAAACGACGGTAATAACAAAATAGATCTTATACAATGACTCTACATCAAGTGTGTGTGTGAAGATTTATTCGATATAACAAATAAATACAAAAAAACCCCACAATGATTTCACATTGCAACAACTTCAGAGGGCTGTCGGTTAGAGGAAAAAAATAGAAGGTCCTCGCCGGTGTAATCCTGTCTACATATGGGTTTAGTAACCGTACCCCATTCACTACCCCGCTCCCCCCGCCACCACCCCCAAAAAATACAAACACTGAGTCATTCTAAAGCCCATAACTGCGCTATTGAAGTCTTTCAAAGTGCCGAACACGGTATATAGATGACCTGTCTAAGCTCCCCGTTTATTCCGTCTGTGCTCTTTTTCTTAACAAAGCCTTGGAAGGGATTTAGTAATTTTGTCGGTTTTGGGGGGATGTGGGGGGGGGGGGGGGGGGGAGAGACAGGAAACGCTTTAACCGTTCGTTTCGGAATGATTAGCTCATCAAGTGCAGCGGATTTGCTTTCCACCGCTGATATCCACCCTGGGCTCGCTCACACACACGCGCAACACACACACACACGCGCAACACACACACACACGCGCAACACACACACGCGCAACACACACACACGCGCAACACACACACACGCGCAACACACACACACACACACACACACACACACACACACACACACACACACACACACACACACACACACACACACACACACACACACACACACACACACACACACACACACACACACACACACACACACAAAAGATAGCCAGATTACGGGGAGGTGGGGGTAACCCCAAGTGATGGACACTTCAATAGGCGGGGTGGGGAAGGGGGAGACGATTACACATTCACCGTGATTGCCGCCACGGAATCCATTTGGAATTATTGAATTAGCTCGAGAGCTGGATCTGATTCCTCAATGGGTTTTAATCACAGGGCGAGACGGCAGCGGTGTGTGTGTGTGTGTGTGTGTGTGTGTGTCGGCCGGCACACCACAACACACAGGGGTGCTCCGCCCGAGCTTCGATATACTTTATGTCTGAAACCAATAATTGGCATCCGATCGCGGACCAAAATAAATGTGTGTCACACTAAAGCGTCGGCTGTAAATGTCACTGTGCGGAATTTACTAGTGTCGGTGGATATTCTACCTTTGGGAAACGTTCTTTTTTTGCGGGGACATTACAATCACTTTGCCGTAATTGCATCCGCTATTTGTCTTCACATAATGAAAGTCTCTAAATAACATCCTTTTATACGGAACAGCATACCACTTATCCCACAGTAGGTTGAACGTACACGCATACCCGTGTACGTTCAAATGAGCGGCTAACAACAGCGTTTCAGGGAGATGGATGATAACCATGGCTCAATCACAGAGGGAGAAACACAAAGCTACACTTTAAAGCAACAAGTAAAGATGTTTAAAAAGGCAGACAAACTGAATTTTTCATTGGGAATCTCTCAGTTGCCGTTTGGACAAACAAGCGACAACATCTGTATGAAAACAGGCTAAGCAAGCAGGCCTGCATCCAAAATGTCACAACAATATCGTAACATCGGATGAAAGAGGAATGACTTATCGTCAGAATATGATTGATCTCTCTCTCTCTCTCTCTCTCTCAATTCAAGGGCTTTATTGGCAAGAAAAAGGCATTCCTTTTGTACATAAAGAACACATTAATACAATAGTGGCACATACATGACAACACACCCGGAGAACAATACACTTTTTTTTTTCATTTTAAGGCGTTTCCCTTGTTGTCGCTGATCTTATGACAGGCAAGGACATATCTGGCTGCCAGCGAGCAGCATTCTGTGGATTTCCCTGAGGATAGATTTCATTTCTTCCCTGTCCAATTGTGATTCGAATTGTGGGTATTGTTGTGTACATTTAGGAAAGACAGTTTTTCGTACGTCCTTGTATTTTGTGCAGTGCAGCAGGAAGTGTGTTTTGCTTTCAACTTGTTTTCTGTGGACAGTGTGTGCACAGCCTGTCTCTCTCTCTCTCTCTGTCTGTCTGTCTCTCTGCTGAACGCAGGGCTGCCACAGGCGAGCCTACAGGCCAAGAAGCACCCTTCTTCATCATCACTGTGTGTGATGACTTAAAAACCACACACTCAGCAACACACACACACACACACACAACACACACACACACACACACACACACACACACACACACACACACACACACAACACACACACACACAACACACACACACACACACACACACACACACACACAACACACACACACACACACACAAAAAGCGAATATTTTGTTGGCTGCAGTTAGTTTACCCAATCAAAAAAAGCCTCAAGAAAATCTTTTTAACGTCGCCATCCCCAAGTACGAAAACACCAAATGCGTTTAAAATAACAACCAAGTTCTAAACTGTTGTTGACATAAGGCGGTCCGGGGCACGTATCAAGAACAGAAGGCGTAAAACCAATCCCCCCGCCCCCCCCCCACTGGCCAAAACTAATAAAATAATACAAACGGCTGCAGAGCTCATCAGCGGACGAGACCGAAACATCACGTGATAAAAACACCACATCTACTGGAAGCAGGCTGAGGAATAGAGGAGAGGAAGAGGTTTTTTTGGTTTTTTTTGTAGGAGCAAAAACGACAGCGAGCCTATTCTTGTGTTCGGTGGCGGACGGGCGATAAGGAGTTCGGGGTTTCATTTCCTCACGGGTTACTGAACAGGAAATGACACTGCAGTCTCCCTCATTCTCCTTCTCGTTTGCATATTCATTTCTCTCTGTTTTCTTTGTTTTGTTTTCCTCTCTCTCCCTCCCACTCCACCCCTCCCTCTCTCCCAGTCTAATTTAGCCCTCAGCCCTACATTTTGCAATTAATTAATAATGAATTAATAACAAATAGTGTTCCATCATCAGCCCGGCAACAGTGATGTCACAGATGTCACAGACAAGCTCGACCCAACTCAGCGTTAAGAGCTTTTCGACGTTTATTTGTCTGTCTGCTATTATATATGCATTTATCCTTTTACGGGCCACATTGATGAGGTCGGCAGTAGCACAGGCGGTAAGAGCGGTTGTCTGGCAACAGGAAGGTTGCTGGTTCGATCCCCGGGCTCCGCCTAGCCAAGTGTGGAGGTGTCCCTGAGCAAGACACCACCTAACCCTAACTGCTCCTGACGTGTTGGTTGTTACCTTGCATGGTTGACACCGCCGTCGGTGTATGAATGGGTGAATGTGAGGCAATACTGTAAAGTGCTTTGGATAAAAGAGCTATATAAAATGCAGAACACTTAAAAGTAAAAAGACATGTGGGGGTGGTGGGGGGGGGTGACACGAACAAGGCAAGAATCCTGCTCATTTCACAGCTCAGCAGGGGGTTTGTAAAAACTCTGATGTGGTTGGATAGGGTGGTGGAGGGGAGCCCGGTGTGTGTGTGTGTGTGTGTGTGGGATGACGTCTGGGGTTACTTCAGGCCTCGGGGGTGGGAGAGGGAAGGTAACCGAATCATATGCAACTATAGACATAAATAATGGACTTGGTATTCAAGCATCATTTGTTTATGGTTACAAAAATAATGTATAATCCGTAAACATAATTGGATCTATAGCACGTGCTTTTGCTACCATGAGCTAATGTCGTACACGTGATTTCCAAGCAGTTGTATCCCCTCACCTATTACATCATACATGTTGGATGTATGTCAGATTTCCGAATTGGCATACCCAGGTGTATGTATTGTGATTGGGTATTTTTGCTGAACTCTGCTGTTGAGGCCTATAGAAGAGGTGTCACATTCAATTCCTGGTAACAGGAGCGTGCTGTTTGTGCAGGACTCCGGCATGCGGGCGCTGTGGGGTCGCCCCGGGCTACGTGTGTGTATGTGTGTGTGTCACGTGTGTGTGTGTGTGTGTCGCATGTGTGTGTGTCATCTGACGTCATTTAAAAAGGAGAACATAAGCAATACTGCTATATTATTATGATCATGCTGAAATATTCTTAATGTCATGTCCAATAGTATTACACTTCAATTATGCCAAATTGTTTTCGCTGTCGGAATATCTTATCTTGTCTACATATTTGTATATTTTAACTGTAAATTTGTAAATCCGTTAGTTTATTTGTATCATTCTGTTGTTTTCCATATTGTTTTATTGTACTGTATCGCTATGTAACCTGGCACAAGAATATCCTTCAGGATAAATAAAGTTCTATTCTACTCTATACACCTTGCTGCTTCTGACTGGAAGCGAGTACGTCTCGGTGAGCGAGTATTAACTCATAATAATGACTTTATTGATATGCATGCTCAGTGCAGGTAACAAAGTGCTTACAATTGAATCACAGTATAACCGAGCCTGAACTGATTACATTTACATGCTGAAATGTACATTATTTTATTTCATGTGATTCAGTGAACCGCCTTATGTCACAACATGTTTGGAACTTGGTTGTTATTTTAAACGCATTTGGTGTTTCGTACTTGGGGATGGCGACGTTAAAAAGATTTTCTTGAGGCTTTTTTTGATTGGGTAAACTAACTGCAGCCAACAAAATATTCGCTTTTTGTGTGTGTGTGTGTGTGTTGTGTGTGTGTGTGTGTGTGTGTGTGTGTGTGTGTTGTGTGTGTGGTGTGTGTGTGTGTGTGTGGTGTGTGGTGTGTGTGTGTGTGTGTTGTGTGTGTGTGTGTGTGTGTGTGGTGTGTGTGTGTGTGTGTGGGTGTGTGTTGCTGGTGTGGTGGTTTAAGTCAATCACGACACAGTGATGATGAGAAGGGTGCTTCTTGGCCTGTAGGCCGCCTGTGGCAGCCCTGCGTCAGCAGAAGACAGACAGACAGACAGAGAGAGAGGAGAGAACAGGCTGTGCACCACACTGTCCACAGAAAACAAGTTGAAAGCAAACACACTTTCCTGCTGCACTGCCACAAAAGTACCAAGGACGTACGGAAAACTGTCTTTCCTAAAATGTACACAACAATACCCACAATTCCGAATCACAATTGGACAGGGAAGAAATGAAATCTATCCTCAGGGAAATCCACAGAATGCTGCTCGCTGGCAGCCAGATATGTCCTTGCCTGTCATAAGATCAGCGACAACCAGGGAAACGCCTTAAATGAAAAAAAAAAAGTGTATTGTTCTCCGGGTGTGTTGTCATGTATGTGCCACTATTGTATTAATGTCTTCTTTATGTACAAAAGGAATGCCTTTCTCTTGCCAATAAAGCCCTTGAATTGAGAGAGCGAGAGAATCATCATATTCTGACGATACGTCATTCCTCTTTCATCCGATGTTACGATATTGTTGTGACATTTTGGACGCAGGCCTGCTTGCTTAGCCTGTTTTCATACATATGTTGTCGCTTGTTTGTCCAAACGGCAACTGAGAGATTCCAAATGAAAAATTCAGTTTGTCTGCCTTTTTAAACATCTTTACTTGTTGCTTTAAAGTGTAGCTTTGTGTTTCTCCCTCTGTGATTGAGCCATGGTTATCATCCATCTCCCTGAAACGCTGTTGTTAGCCGCTCATTTGAACGTACACGGGTATGTATGCGTGTACGTTCAACCTACTGTGGGATAAGTGGTATGCTGTTCCGTATAAAAGGATGTTATTTAGAGACTTTCATTATGTGAAGACAAATAGCGGATGCAATTACGGCAAAGTGATTGTAATGTCCCCGCAAAAAAAAGAACGTTTCCAAAGGTAGAATATCCACCGACACTAGTAAATTCCGCACAGTGACATTTACAGCCGACGCTTTAGTGTGACACACATTTATTTTGTCCGCGATCGATGCCAATTATTGGTTTCAGACATAAAGTATATCGAAGCTCGGGCGGAGCACCCTGTGTGTTTGTGTGTGCCGCGCGATCAATACCGGCCGACTCATTTAGTTACACACATTGATTATTCTGTGTGCCGTTATTGGCGCTGCGCACTTATTTATTAATTCATTCATGTATCCCTTCACTTACCTGCCCCTTGATTTATTATAATTATTCTCTCTCTCTCTCTCTGCCACAGCTACCCGGCTGTCTGTGACTTCCTACAACACAACAACTTATTGTCCGTCATCCGCGCGCATGAGGCACAGGATGCTGGGTAAGTGTGCCACACCACCGGCCGTCACGCACGCACGCGCACACACGCACACACACACACACACACACACACACACACAAACACACCACACCACACCACACCACACCACACCACACACACACACACACACCACACACACACACACACGTATCCAATGAGTGTGTTGCTCATGAAACTTTCCCAGTGTTTGCATCAAACGTCTGTCTCTCTGCCTGTATGGATGTCTGTTTGTCTCTCTGCCTGTATGTCTGTCTGCCTGCCTCCCAGTCTGTCTTTCTGTCTCGCCGTCTGCCTGTCTGCCTGCTTACCTGTCTGTCTCTCTAGTACTACCTGTATGTCTGTCTGCTTTTCCTGCTTAACTGTCTGTGTGTGTGCGCCTGCCTGCCCGTCGGCCCGCTTCCCCTTTCCTCCCCGTCTGTCTTTCTGTCTCCCTGTCCTTCTGCTGGCCTGTCTCCCTGTGATTTTCCCTCTCTCCCTGTCTCTCTCTCTCTCTCTCTCTCTCTGTCTCTATCCCTCCCTCCCTCCCTCCCTGCCAGCCTGTCTGTCTGCCTGTCCTCCGGAGACCCTGAACATTGTGTCCCCCCCCTCTCTAGCCCTCCCTAGCCCCTTGTTTGAAAGCACACCAACAGCACTGACGGCAGGCAGGGCAAATGTGAAATATTGAGCAGTGTTTCTGGATATGGTGTTGTACGCTGTAGCAGCCCTCCTCCTCGGGCTGAGGCAAAGTAGCAGAGTCGTCCTCGTCTTCGTCGTTGGCCTGATAATATTTTACTGACGTTTTTCTTTCACGTGCCCAGGCAACATGTCACATTGCAGTACATTATTGGATATAGTGGGCTACTTTCTTTACTTGCTTCTTCCGTTTATTACCGTTTCCCGCCACTATCCCGCCAACACCCCAGCTTCATGCCCACCCCAATGCATTCTGGGAACGTTAGGAGCTCCCAACAACGACCTCGGAGTTAATCCTCCCCGTACGCAGGCCGGGGAGGGGAAGTGGTTAGCCTGGTCTCGGGGACGTGGGGACATGTCAGAGCGTTCTGCTCTCTCTGTTCTCCTCCCCGCGTCCGGCGCCAGGAACAAGAACACCCTCGCGTTTTGTGGGTTTCACTCCCACAGCGCCGCCGCCACCGCCGCCGATCGGACACACACACACACACACACTCCCGAGACAGATGCTGGCTGGCCGCCACTCAGAGTCACAGTTGCACACGGCTGCAGCCTTTTTCGGTATTATTGGTCGTACAGACCTTGATTTGACAGATTTGATAGGCGGGAGGAATTACTGTTATTTTTCTAATAGTGCAATTTGCACTATTAAAATGTTCCTTGATTTAAATTCCGATGTTTTTTTGGTGTTTGTTTTTTTTACTTCAACACCAAGTAGTGCACCGTCATTTCTTACGGACACTTGGCGGCCACAGGGAACCTGACCCATAGCTGCTGTTGTTGTCGTTGTTTGTTTTTATGGGTTTTTTTATGTTTGTGTATGTTCTGAGAAGCGGAGCAACACAGCAGCGGCGCTTGAGGCTCTCATCGCCACCCGTCGCCCTCGGTCGCTCCGGCCACCCCTTGGCATCCGACTGCTCCCAGAGGGGGCTGGCGCTTTCCCCCAAGCGGCCTCCCCCCCCTCCCCTCCTCCCTCCTCCCCTCCCAAGAGACCGCCGCCCTCGCAATACCAGAGAGTGCGACGAAGACCAAAACAAAAATAACGACTACTACAACTAGTTCTACGAGGACAGCGGTGGCATCGTGATGATCGTAAACACGTTGCGTTGGCGAAAAAAACATTGCATGCCGCTAATCGCGTCCCCCAGGCGTCTGCTAACCGTGCTGCTGCCGCTGTCTCCCTCCAATTTATAGCTGACTCCATACTGTGTGTGTGTGTGTGTGTGTGTGTGTGTGTGTGTGTGTGTGTGTGTGTGTGTGTGTGTGTGTGTGTGTGTGTGTGTGTGTGTGTGTGTGTGTGTGTGTGTGTGTGTGTGTGTGTGTGTGTGTGTGTGTGTGTCTCTCTCTCTCTTGCAGGTACCGCATGTACAGAAAGAGTCAGACTACTGGCTTCCCCTCCTTAATCACCATCTTCTCGGCGCCCAACTACCTAGATGTTTACAACAACAAAGGTAAACGTGATGATGATGATGATGTCATTTCCCGCAGGTGAGCGCTGTTGCTGCTAGTGTGGCTATCGTAGCCGTGTGTGTAGTAGTAGTGTGTATGTCTTCCACTTGCCCTGCTTCGTAAATGTTATTTGTCTTTATATATATATATTGGGGGAAAAACATGACCTAGGCTCTTTAAAATGCGGTTTTGGTCTGGTCAGCTCTCAGGGATGCGATGGGCCAGGTCTGGGCCAGATCTCGGCCAACTGATGGCGGGGGGGTGCTCTGCCCCGCCCCCTGACGCATCGTTTTGGCACCCACACGGAACAGAGAGAAAAAACCCCCCGCAAAGATGGGATTGCCGTTTCCAAACCATGAGTCAGCCTTTTTAATGTACCTAGGACAACAGCTTCTTCCGGTGGGGGTGGGGGTCTGTCTCTGTCTCTGTCTCTGACATCGTCTTGTGATCCGTTCAAGGGGAAATACTGTCCTGTGTGTGTGTGTGTGTGTGTGTGTGTGTGTGTGTGTGTTTTTTGATGATCAACGCGTCATCATTGAAGGCTTCAACTTGCGTTCGTTCTGATCTCAACTTGTATCCGTGTTATCGGTATTCCCGTTTGGTTTCCCTGCCTGCCGGTCTGAAGCGCGCGCTCTTAAACGAGTCAAGCGCAGCCAAGCAAAACAACACACAAACCAACTGCTGTCCTATCAATGCACTGCTGGGGCTCAGTCTTGGCATCGCTCAGTCTTGCCTGGCAAATCTCAAAAATATTTTTGCAAGCTCGGCACGAAGCGGCCGTGTATATAGACAGAGAGATTTCTTTTCTTTTTTTTTATACGTTTTATTTCCCGCACGCTCTTATCAGCCTGACTCACCGCCAACGGGTTCACAATCAAGCACCAAGTTTATTCAGACGTCGAAAAGCCGTGAATCAAGCGTTTAGTTTTTTTCTGCTTCGTCATCGGCGGCGGGCTACTTTCTTTTTCGTTTCGTTGGTTTTGTACAAAAACTGTTTGGTGGGTACTAGCATGCTAACGTGGGTCACGGCTCTTTGTTCGTTCTAATCGGTCGTTGCGGGCAGACGGTTCCTGAGTCACCGTAATGCATTGCCGCTTGGGGAGTCCGTCTGGGGGGGGGGGGGGCACATTGAACACCCGTGATTGATGGTCAATCGTGCAGGCGGTATAAATCTAAAAAGAGGTGGGAGGAGGAGGAGGAGGAGGAGGAGGAGAAGGGGGCATCAGCAGGTCCCATCAATCTAGCAAAGGGGTTGGCAGATTACCCAATGAAAAGCACACACACATACACCCGCACACACGCGTGCGCGCGCACACACACACACACACACACATACACACACACACACATACACACACTCCACACAAAACATGGCCACAACAGGCCAAAACACATATCTGAAGGAATTGGGAGGTACGCAGTGATTTTTAAATGAAACGTCTCTTGATCAAAAGGTCGATTTTTTTTGCCAGCCAACGTAGAAAGAAGAACGTCCGTTTGGTGAAACACCAGCTCCAGGTGTCCTCGTCGGTGGCACCATCGTAGGACCAGCACAGGTGTCTCTCGCTCTTCACACTTATTACGAGTCTGCTACGTTTTATGCACCCGGGCACACGGTGGTGTAGACTTGAAGCCCCCACACTCAGTGCACGACCTTCAAAGTCGACCGTCCGCTGCAGGACTGTGGTGTCTTGGGTTTCACGCTGGCTGACTGATAGGCGGGTGACAGGGGGTCACACTTTACAAGATGTTTCACGAGGGGGATTCCCAGATGAGTGTTCTGATCTGTCTGTATGCTTTAAGTCACAAAAACACACATGTGAGAAGTGACTCCATCCAAAAGTGGATGGATCCACAAGAAGCTAGCAGTTCACATTGTTTGTGTGCTGATTTGTGCCGGGAAAAGAAACAAGGAAGAAAACTAATAAAATATGGACCATGGATGGTCTGTTCGGCAGAGAGAGATAGAGTTGGAGGGAAGTAAATCGTTTCCACTGAAAATGATGACTCCGCCCCCTTGTTTCCCTCTCACCCACGTCCTGCGCTCTCATTGGCTGTTTGTCACCGCTGCATACACTACGGGATTCAGACTCCAGGACAGGTCCGGATATTTTACTTGCTAGATATTTCTCGGACGTCAGCGACTGGAAAAGCTATTTAAAATCTATTTAAATCTACTACCTGTGCTCTCCTGCTGCATAAAAGTTAACAGACCCATAATTGGTGTTAGTTACACCTCTGTGAAAAAGGGTCTATACAAGTGTTACCCAGAATGCACCTTGACCCTGCCATCAAAGACATGACTTTGAAATGTTGCCACCATTGAATGGTCGAAGAACAACACAGCATTGCGTAGCATTAGCGGACATTCGGGTCGTACGAGACCCTGAACAGGGGACCAAGCCAAGGACACACTTGTTGCTGTTGCTAGGCGAAAAATGTGCCACTGTGGAGATGTGGTGGTGGTGGTGGTGGTGGTGGTGGTGGTGTAGGGGGGGTCAGGAAGAACAATCGCTTGGCTTTCATGTGTAACCAAACGGGAGAACCCTGTGTGTGCATGTGTGTGTGTGCGTGTGTGTGTGTGTGTGTGTGTGTGTTTGTGTTGTGGTGGGCGGGAGAGGGTGGGCTGTTGTGTGGAGATAGCTGGGAACTATGACTCCCTCTGCCCACGGACACACACACACACACACACACACACACACACACACACACACTGGAATAAATAGCAGGGTGGTGGTGGTGGTGGAGGGTCAGGGTGCTGCTGCTGCTGACGATAATGCTAACGTGGGTGGGGAGTCATCCCTCATCCCCCCTCCCCCTCCCACCCCCATCCCCATGCAGTGTCACGGAGCGGAGCAGCTCCCTTGGGTGCACCTTCCTTGCTAAATGCTTTTTCCGTTTACATTTAGGTTCAAAGCAACATTTTGCGCGTCATGTGTTGGTGTGGCATCCGAAATTACCCCCCCCCCCCCCCCACACACACACACACACACTTCGATAACATTTCGAGGGCGGAGTAATTTTGTGTTGCGGTGCATTCTGGGTAACGACGCGCTCAAGTAAGTTCACATTCGTTCAGTCGCCGCCCCCTCCTCCCTCCCGACGATACGAGGGCGCAAGCACATACGCGTTTTTGTTTTTTTTATGGTACCCTTGGCGACGCGGCCGGGAATAAACGCAACACGTCGCCAAGGGTGAGAGAAATAAATGGCTGGAGAGAGATGGGTGGGGGGGGGGATTCTGCTGCTAATACCGGGGGGTGCAACCTGATAGTATGGGGCTGGGGTGTGGTGGTGGTGGTGGTGGTGGTGGTGGTGATGGCAGCCAGCCGGTGCTAAGCCCCCCCCCCCCCCTCCCGCAACACCACACCCCGGGCGGAGATGGGAAGGGGGGGAATCTCCACCCCAGAATTAGCAGTCCTCCGTCGTTACCGGGGGAAACCTGGGTTTGCACCGGTACTCCCTCATGCATTATGAAACGGAGGGAGGGGGGGGGGGGGGATCTGTGTTACTGTTGCAGCAGACTCAGCCTGCCGGGAGGGGCCTCCTCCACCCCGCCACCCCCTCCCCACTCCCCTCCCTCCACCTTCCTTAAAGCCCAGTCTCCCTCCTCGTCGATGCAGCAGTGACACCTGGTGGATAGTTTCAAAGACGACCTCCTCCTCCACCTTCTCTTCCTCCACCTCCACCTCCTCCTCTTCTTCTTTCTGCATCTCCTCCTCTTCCTCCATCCCCCCCTCCTCCTCACAACGGTGGGATGCTTCAGTAAGGAAGTCAACAGCTGTCTCTAGGGCAACCACCTGAAACATTGTGTGTGTGTGTGTGTGTGTGTGTGTGTGTGTGTGTGTGTGTGTGTGTGTGTGTGTGTGTGTGTGTGTGTGTGTGTGTGTGTGTGTGTGTGTGTGTGTGTGTGTGTCACGTCGACACATGTCCCATGCGTCCCATGCTCCCTTTAAAGGGGAATCGGACGGGAAGGGTCGTGCACCGTGTGGGAGTTGACACCCACCCCCACCACCCCCGTCCCCCCCTCCCCGGGGGCTGTGTTCAATCAAGTACATCTGCAGTGTTTATGCAATACGCCGTGTTTATGCAACACGCTCCACGCGCAACTCCTCCTCCACCTCCGCCTCTTCCTCCTCCACCGCCTCCGCCTTACATACACGCTCACGCCTGCATCTCTCTCTCTCTCTCTCTCTCTCTCTCTCTCTCTCTCTCTCTCTCGCTCTCTTTACCATAAAGGCACATTTGATTGTCCACGCCTTCAGATCGGATCGCTGCAGCACTGCCAGTGATGTTGTTATTGTAGCTGGTCTGCAGGACGTGTGGACAGGACTGCAGGACAGCTGTGTGGCAGAGTGGGGAGAATGACTTTGTTTACTTCGTTTGTTTGTTTTGTTGCGCAGCGTGTGGGTGTGTGTGTGTGTGTGTGTGTGTGTGTGTGTGTGTGTGTGTGTCTGTCTCGGTGTGCAAAGAGGGTCTCACTGTGGAGCAGCCATGCCTTCACGCACGCACACACACACGCACACACACACACACTCCCTAGGATATGTGCATTAAAAAGGTCACTGAACATTTTGGATGCCAGAAGGTTTTGGCTGACGTGAAATTAAATAAAAATGCAAATCATGCACTAACTGCGTTGTGGGCTGCGTGAGACCTCTGGGCGGAGCCAAACGACGAGCGATAGGCCGCGGCCATCTGTCAATCCTGTGCAGACACGCCCCCCTTTTACATTTCGCCTGAATGAGGATTTAACGACCCAATCATTTCCAACATGTCTGTCGACATCTTCGCATAAAAATGTCTTTTGTCTTTAGACGCAAGCTGTTAAAGTGATAAAGTCCATAACGCACCGCTCGCAGCCTCTTTATCTTCTTTTTTTTTTATTCTTTTATGCACTCAAACCTCACATTCACGAGCAGAACAGCGAACGACGAGCGGGAGACGGCGTTCTCTGCGCTCGGTCGTCTTCAAAGAGTTACCAGCAGTCCATTTAATCTCTTCACGTGTTTGTCAAAGTTGACACGGGGTTGTAACCTATGGGCCGGGCTAGTGAGTCAGCACCGCTAGCCCTCCAGCCGGCCGCTTGCGTGTTGTTGTGTGCCAGCCCAGCAGTGATGATTTACTGGCGCCCACTCCGCCGCCCAGAGATGCCAGCAGGGGAAAGTCCCCCCCGGCAGCCACCCAGCCGCGGTGTCGCCTTTCACACTGAACTGGGTCGCGGCTGGCCCTGCGAAAAACGCCCCATTATGTGGGCAGTGCAGGGACATGTATATTCACATCGATACGCTTGTGTGTATTATATATTATATATTATATATTTAAACCAGTGGCCTAGTTTACAAATGTTTTGCCTTTTCAATGATTGATGAAGCGATGTCTTGTCTCTGGAACGGGAGGGAAAGATCAAGAAAATGGCGGTGAACCTGAAGTCCTTTCTGCATTTACATTTCACACTTACAGTACAAGTACATTTGTCCAGAAACGGTGAAACAACAATATATCGCTGACGGTTCAGTAAGATTTGAACAGAACAGTTTCAAGCGCTCATAATTGCTCGGCACATTTTGGCTAGTTTCTGTGTTGCGTCTTTTATGATCAACTTTAGTTGCATGCGGTCACTTTGTGCGGGTCATTGGCACAAGGGTAGGCTGGCTTTTTGGGCCAAAATGTATGTTATGCTGTTATTACGCCCGCCTTGCCTTCCAGAACCTGGTCTCTGATCGAGTCGGGAATTGCGTAAAGTGTAAGTGAAGGCTCATTTAAGGACCTAATGTGTCTCATAAAAATACTCTGGATGTGACTGAAGTGTCGTGTCCTGTCGTCATGGTTACGGGCCAAGTCGCGGCCCCCCCCCCCCCCCCCCCATCTAAGTAATGAACGCTCACGGAGCCTGTAGCGTCCAGATGCTGAGGCCAGGGGTTTTTTTCTGCAATGTTATTCCACTTGCTTCCAATCTGGCCAATGACAGCCGTGTTCGACCGGCTCCGTGCAACCAATCAATACGCCCAGAGGAGAGGGGGCGAGGGTGGGGAGGGGTGGGGGCGGCTGTGGCGGTTATTAAGTAAGAGATTGATTTAAAACCAGCGACGTCGGGCAGGGACTGTGGGGGAATGGAGACGTTTACGCGTTCGTCGGCATGCAAACCCTTTAATTTATGTATTTATCTTTGTTTCATTTGATGCTTATTCATCCGCCGTCGTCAAGCTGACGCATATCGAATTACATCTCATCACTGTAACCACAGAATATATATAGTTTTTCATACAATCTCGGATTTTGTCGACCATATCCATAATTAAGTGCTTCCCCCCCGTGTGTGTGTGTGCGTGTGTGCGTGTGTGTGTGTGTGTGTGTGTGTGTGTGCGCCTCTCCCTCTCTCTCCTCTGCCTGCTGGGGTGTTTAATGAAATTTCGAGTCAGTAAATCGATTGAGTGAGCGCTTACTCATGGCGATGCTTGATGAGTTTTTAGGAACTGTTCTCTCGGCGCCTCCTGCTGGCTGCCAGGCATCGGCGCCGGTCGCCTGCGGTTTCCACAACTTTCTAAAACAAGAAAGAAAAACGGAGAGAGGAATTAATATGAGTCTTTCGTCTTCAGATGTTTCCACATTTGAGTGACAGTCATATCACACTTGCATTTATTTTATTTTATCGGTGATCATAACATTTTGAAAGAAATGAAGAACATGATAAATCTGTTTTACTGGAATTTTCAGCAAGCTTAAAATCTGCAGTCTTTAGCAGATGTTATGACATTTGAGTGACAAATTATACTTCTCATATATATTATTTTAATCTTGGATGTATAATAGACAATTGTTTCAATCTATTCAATCTATATTATATATGTTAAATGTAATCTATATTATATGTATAATAATTACAAAAAATATATATATATACTGTATATATATATTATTTTCAATATTAATTAAAGGGCTCCTATTATACCAATTGGTATTGTATTTTATATCGTGGAAAGGCCTGATTAGTCACCTTTACAACGAGGTACAACTTGTAAGGATCATGCATTCGTGGAATGAGCAACACAGCTAACCGTGTGGGTAGAGGCCCAAAAAAATGTGCCAAAATCCCCTGCAATATTTCTTCTGTTGGTATTCACTCTCGTTTTGAGCTTCAAGTGCAGGCAGGTGTATGCCAGTCACAGGTGTGTGTCTGGCACCTGATTGGCACCTAATTGACAGCACTTGTGTGCATGGGTCCTGCAACTTTGTTGAGTTGTTTGTGCTCCAAGCATAAACATGCCACGTTTGTCCCTTCAGGATAAGGGCCCGTTGCAATAGGGCAAGTGGAAGCTGGTGTTCCAGTTACGCAGAGTGGCAGCATTATTTGGTGTCAGCCCTGGTACCATTTTCCAAACTTAGGACCAAGGTCCGTGAGACTGGTGAGGACAAAGACAGACCACGAAGTGGCCGTCCCAGGAAAGACAACACCCCAAGAAGGACCGGTTCCTCCACCCTTGCTTCACTGAGGAACCGTAGGCTTTCATCCAGAGATTTACAGGCAAGATTTGCACAACGGTTACCACAGACAGATCTCTGATCAGACGGTGAGGAACAGACTGCACATGGCTGGTCTTCGTGCTTATAAGGCTGCCAGGAAGCCTGCAATGACTGCCCTTCGCAGTCAGACCCGTTTGCGCTGGTGTCGACAGCACCGACAGTGGAACCTAAGAATGTAGGGCAACGTCATGTTCAGTGATGAATCAAGGTTCTGTCTGCGGAAAGCTGGATGGCAGTGTCATGGTGTGGGGCGGTATCTCTCTCACAGGGCAAAACAGAACTTGTCATCATTGAAGGCAATCTCACTGCAGTGAGATATCGGAATGAGATTCTGGAGCCAGTGGCGATCCCATATCTCCAGAATCTGGGACCTAACTCCCATCCTCCAGGATGACAACGCTCGCCCCCACAGAGCCAGGATCATCACAGAGTACCTCCAGAATTTGGGAGTGGAGAGGATGGAATGGCCTGCCGTGAGTCCAGACTCAACCCAATTGAACACTTGTGGGATCAGCTTGGGCGTGCTGTACGTGCCAGAGTGACCAACGCAACCATGTTGGCTGACTTGCGGCAAACCTTTTGAGGAATGGGATGCCATCCCACAGCAGTGTGTGACCAGGCTAGTGACCAGCATGAGAGGAGGTGCCAAGATGTTGTGACTGCGTATGGATCTTCCACACGGCTACTGAGGTCCCTGACAGTGTAAAATGAATAAGTGTAAAAATGGCCAATCTGTGTTGTTTTTCCTTATTACTGTGGGTGAGTTGCAATCATCCAATCCACCAAGCAACTCAAAACGAGAGTGAATACCAACAGAAGAATATTGCAGGGGATTTTGGCACATTTTTTTGGGCCGCTACCCACACGGTTAGCTGTGTTGCTCATTCCACGAATGCATGATCCTTACAAGTTGTACCTCGTTGTAAAGGTGACTAATCAGGCTTTCCAACGATATAAAATACAATACCAATTGGTATTATTAAAGGGGAGGAATAATCGACCGAAATAACGTTTCCAAACTTTTTTTGAGGAGTTTATATATTCTGTATATATATATATATTTTATATTAATTAAAGGACCTCCTATTATACCACCAGGTGTGAGTGTGATTAACTGCAAGCCGTTTCAGAATCTCCGGTTTATGACATCACAAGTGGGAGTGTCCACCCAGATGTATGCTGGACAGATCAGCCTACCAGTTGCTACAGTCCACTGGTTTTTAAAAGGAGAAAACAAAAGGTATCCTCTCCAGATCTAATGTGAGGTTGTGTTCTTGTTGTTGTGTTCCAGCGGCAGTGCTGAAGTATGAGAACAACGTGATGAACATCCGTCAGTTCAACTGCTCGCCACACCCCTACTGGCTGCCCAACTTCATGGACGTCTTCACCTGGTCGCTGCCCTTCGTGGGCGAGAAGGGTGGGTGGGGCACACACACAAACTGACCCAAAACATGCCAGTACTCATTGGATATATATATATATATATAGAATATATATATATTATAATTAGTGGTGGGACTCGATTTAAAAAATGATAATTAATTAATCGAAATTAATCGCATTTTAATCGCATATCAATATTTGACACGAGAAGCAACATTTTTCAATTCAAATGGTCAAAATTATAAACAGACCAACAGTTTAACATAAAGTGCCATTTCTACCATCTAAAATGGTAACAAACAAATTAATTAATTAATTAACGGTCAAACGCAGTGTGTCCATGTTTGAGCCTACAGCTCTAGTGGGGCTTTGTAGTCACTCAATACACGTTGTGCATCGCTATGATCGGTATGCCTGGAATTAGTCCACTGAGAAACGTTCCGTGGTGTTTGGAGTGCAAAAATAAAGTGCGATTAAAATGCGTTAATTAGTTTTAACGCATTCTTTTTTCTGTTATTAATTAATCGAAATTAACGCATTAAACTCCCAGCCCTAATATAAATATATATATAGATATATTTTTTAATGATTGCATGTCATTTATTGTTTTCGGGTAATACAACAGACACACACACACACACACACACACACGCACACGCACACGCACACACACACGCACAAATGTGCCATGAAATGCACAAGCCCCTCAAAAACATACAAAGTGTGTGCCCGAGTCAACATCTTTCACTGTTTTGGAAGAAAACTTGAATACAAAGAAGAATTTTTTAATTGCTTCAAAGTTTGTTTTTCCAACTGCCCAATTTCTGTCGGCTCATTCGTGTTTCCCGCCTTTTTTTTTCTTCCCCCTGTAATTGAGATGTTTGACCTCGTTTTCCCGCCATTTTTGTTTTCTCCACACAGTCACTGAGATGCTGGTGAACGTCCTGAGCATCTGCTCCAGCGACGAGCTCACCACCGACGAGGAGCTGGACGGTAAGTGTGCGGGGCCCCTGGGGGCCCGCGGTCAGGGACCCCTGCTGGCCAAGGAAAACACACCACAACTAAGGGCCACCAAACCACTGCAGGGATCCATGTATATGTGTGTATACATATGCATGGCCACTAGGGGGTGCTAACGATGCAGGATTCCACACACTGTCGTCAAACTTGTATTTAGGCTCTCTCACTAGCTCCCTCTCTCTCTCTCTGTCTCTCTGTCTCTTTCTCTCTCTCTCTCTCTCTCTCCCTGTCTCTCTCTTTCGCTCTGTGTTTTTCTACAATCCTATTCATCTTTCTCCATACAATCACACTGTGCCCCTTCTTTACATTTATCCATATCTACAAATCCAATCCCATGACAATACAGCTCCGATGACCCAACAGCGTCTCCATAGTCTTATGTTGTTGTCATCTCCTGTCGTCATGGTTACGGGCCAAGTGCCCCCCCCCCCCATCTAAGTAATGAACGCTCACGGAGCCTGTAGCGTCCAGATGCTGAGGCCAGGGGTTTTTTCTGCAATGTTATTCCACTTGCTTCCAATCTGGCCAATGACAGCCGTGTTCGACCGGCTCCGTGCAACCAATCAATACGCCCGGAGGAGAGGGGGCGAGGGTGGGGAGGGGTGGGTGCGGCTGTGGCGGTTATTAAGTAAGAGATTGATTTAAAACCAGCGACGTCGGGCAGGACTGTGGGGGAATGTAGACGTTTACGCGTTCGTCGGCCTGCAAACCCTTTAATTTATGTATTTATCTTTGTTTCATTTGATGCTTATTCATCCGCCGTCGTCAAGCTGACGCATATCGAATTACATCTCATCACTGTAACCACAGAATATATATAGTTTTTCATACAATCTCGGATTTTGTCGACCATATCCATAATTAAGTGCTTCCCCCCCGTGTGTGTGTGTGCGTGTGTGCGTGTGCGTGTGCGTGTGCGTGTGCGTGTGTGTGTGTGTGTGTGTGTGTGCCTCTCCCTCTCTCTCCCTCTGCCTGCTGGGGTGTTTAATGAAATTTCGAGTCAGTAAATCGATTGAGTGAGCGCTTACTCATGGCGATGCTTGATGAGTTTTTAGGAACTGTTCTCTCGGCGCCTCCTGCTGGCTGCCAGGCATCGGTGCCGGTCGCCTGCGGTTTCCACAACTTTCTAAAACAAGAAAGAAAAACAGAGAGAGGAATTAATATGCGTCTTTCGTCTTCAGATGTTTCCACATTTGAGTGACAGTCATAGCACACTTGCATTTATTTTATTTTATCGGTGATCATAACATTTTGAAAGAAATGAAGAACATAATAAATCTGTTTTACTGGAATTTTCAGAAAGCTTAAAAGCAGTCTTTAGCAGATGTTATGACATTTGAGTGACAAATTATACTTCTCATATATATTATTTTAATCTTGGATGTGTAATAGACAATTGTTTCAATCTATTCAATCTATATTATATATGTTAAATGTAATCTATATTATATGTATAATAATTACAAACAAATATATATATATATACTGTATATATATATTATTTTCATATTAATTTAAAGGGCTCCTATTATACCACCAGGTGTGAGTGTGATTAACTGCAAGCCGTTTCAGAATCTCCGGTTTATGACATCACAAGTGGGAGTGTCCACCCAGATGTATGCTGGACAGATCAGCCTACCAGTTGCTACAGTCCACTGGTTTTTAAAAGGAGAAAACAAAAGGTATCCTCTCCAGATCTAATGTGAGGTTGTGTTCTTGTTGTTGTGTTCCAGCGGCAGTGCTGAAGTATGAGAACAACGTGATGAACATCCGTCAGTTCAACTGCTCGCCACACCCCTACTGGCTGCCCAACTTCATGGACGTCTTCACCTGGTCGCTGCCCTTCGTGGGCGAGAAGGGTGGGTGGGGCACACACACAAACTGACCCAAAACATGCCAGTACTCATTGGGATATATATATACAGTATATATATATATATATATATATATATATCAATTAGTGGTGGGACTCGATTAAAAAAAATGAATCTAATTAGTATCTAAATAGGCTTTGTAATTAATTAATCGAAATTAATCGCATTTTAATCGCATATCAATATTTGACACGAGAAGCAACATTTTTCAATTCAAATGGATAAAATAAAGAACAGGAGAGCAGGGGGGTTGGGGGGGTTGGGGGGAGACAGAACAGAAGGCGGGAGTGACGGTGCGCGGTGGAACACAAAACTCTGGAAAACAAAAGAATTAGGCAGCATTAGAAGATGAGGAAAAACCATGGCAACCGTGACAAACATCAACGCACAGCACAGAGTTAGTGGAAGAGACCAAGATGGCCGCCGATGAGCGAGAGCTTATCGGAATGGGGTTTTTTTTTTTTAGGAATGAAGCGCCGTGAAAGGGACGCAATTCCCCACAAACGAACGTGAACGCGGAACGGTGACGTGACGATGAAAAACAATATTAATACAAGGTGAGAAAACAAAGAGCAAAAATGGATAATAGGTTGCATGGCAAAGAATAGAAAATAGAAAATGTCATAGAAATAAAAGAAACACGGAATCAGAAATTGGACACATCGCGTTGTCCGTGTGGAGTTAGTGTAGTTCGCTTTCGAGTTCCACAAAACGCAAGGCCCTCCACTCACTCCTGCCTCTGCCTCCTCCCCCCGTCCAGCCCAACACTACATTGCCAAAACAGGAAGTGAGCTCACCAGATACTTCCTGTCCTGTCCTGTCCTGTCCCCCCCCCCCCCCCCGTACTCCCGTACTGACGCATGCGGATGTGACTTCACTAAACAGGCCTGAGGAGGCAAGCGTACGGATATGTGGGCGTGGGACTAAGGAAGGGTGATTCTGTTGTTAAGAGGGAATACAATAAAAACAGCATCTGATGACAACAACATAAGACTATGGAGACGCTGTTGGGTCATCGGAGCTGTATTGTCATGGGATTGGATTTGTAGATATGGATAAATGTACAGAAGGGGCACAGTGTGATTGTATGGAGAAAGATGAATAGGATTGTAGAAAAACACAGAGAGAAAGAGAGAGACAGGGAGAGAGAGAGAGAGAGAGAGAGAGAGAGAGAGAGAGAGAGAGAGAGAGACAGAGAGAGAGAGAGAGAGCTAGTGAGAGAGCCTAAAATACAAGTGTGTGGAATCCTGCATCGTTAGCACCCCCTAGTGGCCATGCATATGTATACACACATATACATGGATCCCTGTAGTGGTTTGGTGGCCCTTAGTTGTGGTGTGTTTTCCTTGCCAGCAGGGGTCCCTGACCGCGGGCCCCCAGGGGCCCGCACACTTACCGTCCAGCTCCTCGTCGGTGGTGAGCTCGTCGCTGAGCAGATGCTCAGGACGTTCCACCAGCATCTCGTGACTGTGTGGAGAAACAAAAAATGGCGGAAAACGAGGTCAAACATCTCAATTACAGGGGGAAGAAAAAAAAAGGCGGGAAACACGAATGAGCCGACAGAAATTGGGCAGTTGGAAAAACAACTTTGAAGCAATTAAAAAATTCTTCTTTGTATTCAAGTTTTTCTTCCAAAACAGTTGAAAGATGTTGACTCGGGCACACACTTTGTATGTTTTTGAGGGGCTTGTGCATTTCATGGCAACATTTTGTGCGTGTGGCGTGTGTGTGTGTGTGTGTGTGTGTGTGTGTGTGTGTGTGTGTGTGTGTGTTTTATTACCCGAAAACAATTAAATGACATGCAATCATTAAAAAATATATCTATATATATATTTATATTAGGGGCTGGAGTTTAAATGCGTTAATTTCGATTAATTAATAACAGAAAAAAGAATGCGTTAAAACTAATTAACGCATTTTAATCGCACTTTATTTTTGCACTCCAAACACCACGGAACGTTTCTCAGTGGACTAATTCCAGGCATACCGATCATAGCGATGACAACGTGTATTGAGTGACTACAAAGCCCCACTAGAGCTGTAGGCTCAAACATGGACACACTGCGTTTGACCGTTAATTAATTAATTAATTTGTTTGTTACCATTTTAGATGGTAGAAATGGCACTTTATGTTAAACTGTTGGTCTGTTTATAATTTTGACCATTTGAATTGAAAAATGTTGCTTCTCGTGTCAAATATTGATATGCGATTAAAATGCGATTAATTTCGATTAATTAATTACAAAGCCTCTAATTAATTAGATTCATTTTTTTTAATCGAGTCCCACCACTAATTTATATATATATATATATATACTATATATATATATATATATATCCCAATGAGTACTGGCATGTTTTGGGTCAGTTTGTGTGTGTGCCCCACCCACCCTTCTCGCCCACGAAGGGCAGCGACCAGGTGAAGACGTCCATGAAGTTGGGCAGCCAGTAGGGGTGTGGCGAGCAGTTGAACTGACGGATGTTCATCACGTTGTTCTCATACTTCAGCACTGCCGCTGGAACACAACAACAAGAACACAACCTCACATTAGATCTGGAGAGGATACCTTTTGTTTTCTCCTTTTAAAAACCAGTGGACTGTAGCAACTGGTAGGCTGATCTGTCCAGCATACATCTGGGTGGACACTCCCACTTGTGATGTCATAAACCGGAGATTCGGAAACCGCTTGGAAGGGCCAATCACGCTCACACCTGGCGGCATAATAGGTCTCCTTTAATGTATTATACATGTATGTATATATGTCAGTAAAAAATAAATAAATATATAAACTCCTCAAAAAAAGTTCAGAAACGTTATTTCGGTCGATTATTCCTCCCCTTTAATAATACCAATTGGTATTGTATTTTATATCGTTGGAAGGCCTGATTAGTCACCTTTACAACGAGGTACAACTTGTAAGGATCATGCATTCGTGGAATAACGAGCAAACACAGCTACACCGGTTGTGGGTAGCGGCCCAAAAAAATGTGCCAAAATCCCCTGCAATATTCTTCTGTTGGTATTCACTCTCGTTTTGAGTGCTTGGTGGATTGGATGATTGCACTCACCCCACCAGTAATAAGGAAAAACAACACATATTGGCTATTTTTTACACTTTATTCATTTTACCACTGTCAGGGACCTCAGTAGCGTGTGGAAGATCCATACGCAGTCACAACAGCTTGGCACCTCCTCCTCATGCTGGTCACTAGCCTGGTCACACACTGCTGTGGGATGGCATCCCATTCCTCAACCAGGATTTTGCCGCAAGTCAGCCAACATGGTTGCGTTTGGTCAGTCTTGGCACGTACAGCACGCCCAAGCTGATCCCACAAGTGTTCAATTGGGTTGAGGTCTGGACTCACGGGCAGGCCATTCCATCCTCTCCACTCCCCAAATTCTGGAGGTACTCTGTGATGATCCTGGCTCTGTGGGGGCGAGCGTTGTCATCCTTGGAGGATGGAGTTAGGTCCCAGATTCTGGAGATATGGGATCGCCACTGGCTCCAGAATCTCATTTCCGATATCTCACTGCAGTGAGATTGCCTTCAATGATGACAAGTTTCTGTTTGCCTGTGAGAGAGATACCGCCCCACACAATGACACTGCCATCCAGCTTCCGCAGACAGAACCTTGATTCATCACTGAACATGACGTTGCCCTACATTCTTAGGTTCCACTGTCGGTGCTGTCGACACCAGCGCAAACGGGTCTGACTGTGAAGGGCAGTCATTGCAGGCTTCCTGGCAGCCTTATAAGCACGAAGACCAGCCAATGTGCAGTCTGTTCCTCACCGTCTGATCAGAGATCTGTTCTGTGGTACCGTTGTGCAAATCTTGCCTGTAAATCTCTGGATGAAAGCCTACGGTTCCTCAGTGAAGCAAGGGTGAGGAACCGGTCTTCTTGGGGTGTTGTCTTCCTGGGACGGCCACTTCGTGGTCTGTCTTTGACCTCACCAGTCTCACGGACCTTGGTCCTAAGTTTGGAAATGGTACCAGGGCTGACACCAAATAATGCTGCCACTCTGCGTACTGGAACACCAGCTTCCACTTGCCCTATTGCACGGGGCCTTATCCTGAAGGGACAAACGTGGCACGTTTATGCTTGGAGCACAAACAAACTCAACAAAGTTGCAGGACCCATGCACACAAGTGCTGTCAATTAGGTGCCAATCAGGTGCCAGTCAACACACCTGTGACTGGCATACACCTGCCTGCACTTGAAGCTCAAACGAGAGTGAATACCAACAGAAGAATATTGCAGGGGATTTTGGCACATTTTTTTGGGGCCTCTACCCACACGGTTAGCTGTGTTGCTCATTCCACGAATGCATGATCCTTACAAGTTGTACCTCGTTGTAAAGGTGACTAATCAGGCTTTCCAACGACTATAAAATACAATACCAATTGGTATTATTAAAGGGGAGGAATAACGACCGAAATAACGTTTTCCGAACTTTTTTTGAGGAGTTTATATATTTTGTAATTATTATACATATAATATAGATTACATTTAACATATATAATATAGATTGAATAGATTGAAACAATTGTCTATTATACATCCAAGATTAAAATAATATATATGAGAAGTATAATTTGTCACTCAAATGTCATAACATCTGCTAAAGACTGCTTTTAAGCTTTCTGAAAATTCCAGTAAAACAGATTTATTATGTTCTTCATTTCTTTCAAAATGTTATGATCACCGATAAAATAAAATAAATGCAAGTGTGCTATGACTGTCACTCAAATGTGGAAACATCTGAAGACGAAAGACGCATATTAATTCCTCTCTCTGTTTTTCTTTCTTGTTTTAGAAAGTTGTGGAAACCGCAGGCGACCGGCACCGATGCCTGGCAGCCAGCAGGAGGCGCCGAGAGAACAGTTCCTAAAAACTCATCAAGCATCGCCATGAGTAAGCGCTCACTCAATCGATTTACTGACTCGAAATTTCATTAAACACCCCAGCAGGCAGAGGAGAGAGAGGGAGAGGCACACACACACACACGCACACACACACACACACACACATACACACAGCACACACGCACACACACACACACTGTTATGTATTCTCTGCTCTTCTTTTTACAGGACAGGACAGGACAGGACAGGAAGTATCTGGTGAGCTCACTTCCTGTTTTGGCAATGTAGTGTTGGGCTGGACGGGGGGAGGAGGCAGAGGCAGGAGTGAGTGGAGGGCCTTGCGTTTTGTGGAACTCGAAAGCGAACTACACTAACTCCACACGGACAACGCGATGTCCAATTTCTGATTCCGTGTTTCTTTTATTTCTATGACATTTTCTATTTTCTATTCTTTGCCATGCAACCTATTATCCATTTTTGCTCTTTGTTTTCTCACCTTGTATTAATATTGTTTTTCATCGTCACGTCACCGTTCCGCGTTCACGTTCGTTTGTGGGGAATTGCGTCCCTTTCACGGCGCTTCATTCCTAAAAAAAAACAACCCATTCCGATAAGCTCTCGCTCCATCGGCGGCCATCTTGGTCTCTTCCACTAACTCTGTGCTGTGCGTTGATGTTTGTCACGGTTGCCATGGTTTTTCCTCATCTTCTAATGCTGCCTATTCTTTTGTTTTCCAGAGTTTTGTGTTCCACACGCGCACCGTCACTCACCGCCTTCTGTTCTGTCTCCCCCCCCACCCCCCTGCTCTCCTGTTCTTTATTTTATTATTATCATGTCTTTTTCTTAATGTTTCCTCATAGGGCTGGGCAATATTTGGATATAGAATCGATAGCGTGATATGAGATGATAGATATCGTCATAGACTTTGCGTATCGGAATATCGTGGCTAGCTGTTCTATAATTTGCTAAAGTTCTTAATGCAATGCAAAAATACTCAGTACTTTTTATTTGTTAAGTATTTTATTCACACAGGAGTATACCAAAATAGACTTTGCCATGTGGTCATTCTATATAGACTAATTACTTATTGAATTAGCAGAAAACATGGTATATAGTGCAAGATATCAAATGATTTTGACCACATTGCCCAGCCCTAATTTCTGCATAAAAACTCCTCTCCCTCCTCCTCTATTCTCATCCACCCACAGCCATCCACTGACCGCTTTTTCTCTCCCTCTCTCTCTCTCTCTTTTTCCTTTTCTCTTTTTCCGTCCACTTCTCTTCTGGGGGGTTGTGTCTTGAGAAGGACAGCTTATATATCCCCCGAAGAAAGGTACAAACTGCAGCCAGCGTGTGTGTGCAGGGCCACCGATGTCCGGTTGTTGGTTGTTCTGTCTGTTGTTGTTTTTTTACTTGTTCCGTTCCTCCAGTTTCCTTGCAAGACTAACCGAACGAGACCAAACGAGACCCCCCGCAACCCCCCCCCGCTAACACGAATACTGACCGCAACCATTGATGTGGGTGCAGACGTGAAACAAAAACAAGCGCGCCCTAATCGGGGCCGACAATCTCGGTACATTGACGGGGGGATGAAGTATTCTATCGGATTCGCACATCGGCAAAAAAACTATTTTCCCGCCACCACAATGTATCGACGTTGTTGTAGTTTAACTAACGTAGCGCTTAAATACCCCAAATAAGCTAGCTCGATTTTTAACGATTGATCTCGGGGTATTTAGCGCAAACTTGTTGTGGTCAAACTAACGTACAGTTTAATAATGGTGCAAGCTAAAGCAAGCGATTTAGAGAGTTGATTCTGATTGTCCAACGCAATTGTTTGCGGAATTGTTGTAAATTATTATCGCTGGAAGTGATGAGAGGAACAAATGGCCAGTCAAGCACCGTGTCCTTCTTTCCATCACAAAGCTCGTCATTTCATTCCACTGTCATCTTTTACTCTTTTATCTCCTTGTTGTTGTTTCAGACTTTACTCTTAATTCTCTTCTGAATCTTTTTTATAAATCCCACCTAATTTGTTGTTATTTTGTGATGGTTCTACTTTTGGTGAAGAATTAATGACTGAACCCTTAACTATGTCGCTCCTCACATACGCAATTATACACGCACACACACACACACACACACACACACACACACACACACACACACACACACACACACACACACACACACACACACACACACACAGGGTTGTGGAAACTGTTTACTACTCCATTAAACTGGTCCCATTTCGGAAATAGATTTTCACCCAAAATATGTTTTTTTACGTGAAATTTTCTTATTTGCTAATCACAGCGCGTAATACCGAGCGGCTTAGGGGAGTCAACATCGGCCGTGGACTGCTTACGGAAATTAGAACACTTAGAACACAAAACGGGTTTCAGCCGGAAGTTCACGACAGTTGGCATGCGTGATGCAGAGGATGATAGCCGATAATTGTCCTGCGACTTGCTGTGATGCCTGGTGGGATTCAACGCATTTTGTTCAATTTAAAATAACTGCATTGTGTTTGGGTTTTTGTCTTGAATTAAATATCTTGGAGGCCAAAAATAAATGTTTGTTTCTAGGCTATATTCTAATGTAGCTATCTAAGAAAACATTTAAAAAAATATTATGTCTCATGTCAACACACACACACACACACACACACACACACGTACACACACACACACACACACACACACACACACACACACACACACACACACACACACACACACACACACACACACACAGCTTGTACTACACACACTACACACATTACAACTCCTCATTAATAGTTTACACGTGGTCAGATGGGCTTGCTCTGTGTGCATGTGGGGTCATATATGTGTGTATATATTGTGTGTGTGTGTGTGTGTGTGTGTGACACCATGTGGTCCCCCTTGTTCTCTCTCTGCAGGTGCCACAGCGTCCGCCCGCAAGGAGGTGATCCGCAACAAGATCCGTGCCATTGGCAAGATGGCGCGGGTGTTCTCTGTGCTCAGGTAACGGGCCGGGCTGCAGCACCACATAGTCTGCTACAGTGGGGGGTCAGAGGTCATCATTTGTCCTGTCCTCTTGTGTGGATGTGAAATCTTGTGGTTCTCTGTTCCCTGGTTCTCTAGGGTTTTGTCCTTGTTTGATATATATATATATGTATAGTGTGTGTGTGTGTCCTGATTGTGTGTGTGTTTCCCGATTTTGTGTGTGTGTGTGTGTGTGTGTGTGTGTGTGTGGTGTGTGTGTGTCCCGGTTGTGTGTGTGTGTGTGTTCTGGTTGTGTGTGTGTGTGTGTGTGTGTGGGTGTGTCCTGGTTGTGTGTGTGCAGGGAGGAGAGCGAGAGCGTGCTGACCCTCAAGGGACTGACCCCCACGGGCATGCTGCCCAGCGGGGTGCTCTCCGGGGGCAAGGAGAAGCTCCAGAATGGTAAGACCATCGCCTGACCCCTCCATGACCCCCAGCTGACCCCCTGACCGACCCCCAACACCCCTCCAGTCCCCATTAACATCCTCGCAAAGACACGCCGAACACACACATACACACACACACACACACACACACACGATCCCCATATTCTGCTGTTTCCTTTAGTCTCTAGTGTTGACCTGTTTATCTTATTTTATGTTGATTTTAAGTTAAGGTGCGCTTAATGAATCCCTTTATTAATTCATTATTATTGATAATGAATTCCATCTTCAGTCAATTTGATTGAATAGGTGTAGTAATATGTATGTCATTCTTTCAGCCAATTGATTACATTGTTGTTTGTTGTCCTATATATTAGATTGTTCATCACCTTATTTATTCATTATTATTAATAATTAATTCAGTCACCAGTCAATTTCACAGCTTCACCAGTACATTTCTAGTAATGAGTATAGTTCATATGTCATTATGTTGTGGGTTTGTTGTTCTCTATATCAGATGTAATATTCATTAGCGTACTCTCAGTGATGGGAGGCCATCTGTCCTCCCATGTTCCCCTCCACTGAATGTGTCGTCCACGTCCTTATGTCTCTCTCTCTCTCTCTCTCTCTCTCTCTCTCTCTCTCTCTCTTTTAAAAATCTACTTGTTTTTATCTCAAATGTTCTCTATCTCTTTTTTTTTTGTTCCTTTCTCTTTTCTCCCTAGAAACCGCAGGTATATTCGGTTGTGCTTGTGCTGTATTGTTGTCCAGAGTGGTCACTCTTTATTTATTTACTTATTATTTCTTTTTAATCTATATATATTTATTTTGTAGTTTTGTTATTTGTACTTTTTTCGTCTTGTTTTCCTCATGACACGAGTAGAGAATCCACGCTCCCATGTTGAATTCCAAACCCTCCATTTTGGCTGACGTTATAGTTTTAGACTCACGATAATTGATCTTATTATCGAAAGACAACGAATTGACTCAAAAGTTTTAATTCTGAGGGGGAGGCGGGGCAGGGCGGGTGGAGGGGGTGGAGCCTTCTGACAAAACAAACATTTTAGTTGAATAATATAATATTTAAAGATAAGATTTCCTTCTCCCGGTCCGAATTTCGCTTTATCAACTCTTTCTCAGTTGACAGTTAGAGGGGGCGGGGAGGGTGGGGGACGTTCCTGATTGGACAGATGAATTGGAATTAGCAAACTGGGAATGGCGGCAGGGAAAGCACCCTGTCCCCCTCCTCATCCTCACCCGGCCGGGCGGGAATCCCCACAGAAACTTCAGTCTCCTGTCGTAGGGGTCAAATTTGTTTGCATGACATGTACTTTTATACTATTTACTCCTAAAGTGTGTATGTCATGCTGAGTCAGCAAAGACGGTAAAGTTGGGGCCAATTCCAAAAAGTGCAGACTTGAGCAGTTTGCCCATGGACATTATTTTGTATCTGTATAAAAAAAAAAAAAGATAAACTTCATAGGCATGACTATATTAATATAGATGATAGCTTAGTTCAGGTAATCAAGAAAGAGAGACACGGCTAGCTTTATACTGTAGACGGCTTTTATGGAAGCAATTTCTCAAACTCTGCCCTTTTTGAAGTCTTAACCGCATTTCTCTTCGGAAGCATTTCGGAGAGCCAAAATGAGCCCGAAGATAAAAACCCCAAATGGAGGCAGAGTGAGGTTGAGCGATTCCTGTGCTTCGACCATCATGTTGGAAACCATCAATCATGAGTTTTGAACCCCCCGCCCCCCGCCCCCCGCCCCCCCCTTCCTTGAGCTTAGCTCTGTGTCTGATGCTGCTGTTATGTCCCACAACGCTCTCTGCTCATTCCTGGTTTTTCCCGTACGGTAGAGTCGTGTTACTGTGTGTACTTCTGCCATCCACCCCCCACCTCCATCCACCTATGCCATCAACATCTTTGTATGCTAACCTATGCTTAAGCCATTGTGGTGAATACATACATTTTTTAAAGCGCGGGAAACGGTAAGTGGTGATATCCAGTTTATTTTTTTTACACAAAGGTACGTCCGTTGTCCGGTTGTGATTGTTTGTTTGGGATGACAACATGCCCCTCCCCCCCGTGCGCATCATGTGTCTTAACCGTGTTCACCTCCGCCTCGCCGCGCCCACGGTGTGCTGCCGGCCTCATCAGCACTAACTCAGTGCATTCATTTAAGAAAAAACCATGTCTGTGTTTTACCTGATGTCCTTGAACGCCTCATTGGTTTGGTGTTTCTTACCACCGTGTTTGCTTGGGTTGTCAAACGGCCCGATCCACAGGGAACTCCTATCCGGTATTTCCCTGATATGCTTTTGGCTAGCTAGCCGATTTGGATCATGTGCTGTCATCATTTGCGATTTGCGATGACATTATTTCTTTCCGTAAACGTCACAAAAAAGCAAAAACCCCTCGTTTTCCAAAGGGTTTTCTTGTCCCGCCGCCCCCCCAAGACATAACCCCCCACCACCCACCCCCCCGACACATCACCATTGTCGATGTCCTCGATCATCGCTCAACATTTTGTGTTTGTGGAGGTTATGTTTTAACCTGCCGTGGGGGGCGTGTCCTGGCGAAAGTGTGTTGTCCCCATTTCTCTCGCTCTCCCGATCATTAAACGTGTCAATCTTGGGATCAAATACAACCCTTTTTATTTTTTTTTCTTTTTTTTTTTGGAAGAATCCCTCTTCTCACTTTTCTTCCATTGGTTTTGTGCAACCCCCCACTCTTCCTCTTCCTCCTCTCTTCAGCTACTATTGAGGCTATTGAGGCTGACGAAGGTAAATGTGGCCAGCCGCCCACCTCCTGTTGCTGCCATGGCGATAGACTCTGGGCTCTTTTCTTCTTCTTCTTCTTCTTCTTCTTCATCATCCATTTTGCTAACGCTTGGGTAGAGTGTGGTGGGCGTGTCGGCCTAACAAACTGTTGCATAATAGTATTAACAATAAAGCGAGAACAAAAGGTGGGTTGGAAAAAGGTACAACAAAATAGATGAGAAGTCAAGTAAGTACTTCGATCTCACCGGTCACAAGTTTGAAAGGGGAACCGATTTCATAGCACGGATCGCAAAAACACACGGAATTGAGGATTTTATTAATCTACTGACTCATCTTGCTCTGTAGATGCTAAATTGCTAAACTATAAAGGCTTTTATTGAGTGTTAATAATATATTTTTGTACTTTATATTGTTTCATTGATATATTACTTATATTAATTTACTCATGACTGTCATGCAGTGTGACTGGTTTAAGGAACAAATTCATGATAGTTGTATTTAAATATTTGATGTAGTTTTTATTGCCTTTGACTGCGGCATCAAGGTTAGCTACACACACCTTACACGCTAGCTAGCCACACACAAATCTTGCTATGAAAGAATATTCCATTTCCCCTTTGAAACTGCTGGAGCAGTTGTGTGTTGTTGATGCCATTAAGGGAAGAACAAACAATGCAATGGAGCACAAATTCATAATACATCTACATTTGAATTTCATTTAAAGATTTGTTTTCAAGAGGTTTCAGAGGAAATTTCCGTTTCAGAAATGTTGAGTGGCACAATAACATGCACAACTGTGAGCTAAATAGTAGCTTGCCAGCTGCTATTTAGGTTGGAATTGTCTGGTGGTTCTGTGGTGTCCACGCGGGACAGCCCCCCCCTGGTGGCGTAGTGGCTAGACTCTTGTTAGTGCTTCTTTCTTCTCCTGTGGCCCCGCCTCCCGTGTCGTGCTCTTCTCTGTGAGCTGCTAATAACCTGTGTCTGACCTGTGCTATGCAGCAACATAACTACATTACCCATCAGCCCCCTGATTTCCACTTCCCAAATTTGAAAAAAAAATGTATACACAAATGGCGTCCACAGAATTTGATAAGAGAAAAGCAGTTTCTCTTTGAAATGTTGTCAATGGTAACCATGAGTCCAACCTCTGGGAGGTGAAGGGCGCCCTTGAAAGGGATTTTCAATTAAGCATGATTAGAAAAAAATAGAGATTTATTTTTCTCTCATTGAATTGAATAAAACCTTAAAGTGCTTAAATGGATTTAGATTTGTATTCATAATTATTTCCTCCCATGCTACTCAATTCGTCCAGTTGTATTCATTTCAGTGGCATTCACGGATATCGATATTTGAATAGTTTGACCCATACACTCAATTTTGTTTGATTTATTTGATAATATTACTTCAAAGATTTAGCATTATTTTTTGTTTTTCCAGCCCCCACACACACACACACACACACACACACACACACACACACACTCTCAACAGACTCTAGTTCTTGCTGCATGCTGAGAGCAGGCTAAACAAGTGGTTAGCATCCCCAGCACCTCTCTGTAAAAGTGTCTCTTTGTCTGCGCTCGGGCCTCTCAGACGTCTGAACATGGCGGAGTATTGAATGTCTCATCTGGGCTCCACTTTCCCTCTCTCTCTCTCTCTCTCTCTCTCTCTCTCTTCTTTACTCCTTTTAATTTCCTTCATTATTTAGTCTTTTTTCTCTTTCTTTCGACCATCCTTCTTTGTCCTTATTTTATTCTTTGTGTAGTAGTTTAAGCCGTGTTGTGGTTGGGGCCAACTCGGGTCTTGGCGGCCTTCAGGTTTTCCTTTCTTGTGCCTTTTGAAGAGAGGGTCGTCTCTGGCGGTGACCATTTCTTCTGATTTGGTGCTGCTTGGATCATTTCTATTGTTAACATAATGGAGAATAACGCCAAAATATTAGCTTTTTCGCGTTTACATATATACATGAGCATTTTGGCCACGGTGAATCGGTGATATAACAGTATTAATATTATATATATATATATATATATAATTGATACAATGCAAGGCACAATGAAAACCTTTTGGCCATAATGCCTGGAGGTCCCTGTGTAGTTCTAGTACGTCTAGTATGTAGTATGTTGATGCGGGTAGCATTGTAGATTAAAGGTGTAATTGTGTGTTCATATTATAACAAGTTGTGTTTGAATGTAGATTTCAGATTTTTCCTTGTTCACAATGTCTTGTATTGTATTTAATTGAGCACATTGGGTTGTTTTTGGCGTCTCGGTTTGTTTAATGTCTTTACATTTAGGCTTTGATAGACATTTACAGATCGTAGTTGGTGAGTTACAGAAACGGTTAAAGCAACGTTTTATGCTCTACCTGTAGGTACCTGCAATAAAAGGCCAGGAGATTACCATGCCAATATTTAATATTTGTGATCGCGATTGACTGCACAGGCCTGTCTGAAGACACCATAAATGCAGGGAATGACATTTAAAGCTGTCATCATCTTTTTTTTTACAAATTTTTTACACAGTGGAGTTTGTCACTCCACTGTGACAAACAAACAGCGCCTAACCCTAACTAACGTTGGCTTTGAGAGCCCAAAATTGTAGCCGCACCAACAAGACTAAATGGAGTGCTTGATACAAATACGAGGGGTTGTTGGCATGCAGGTCTTCTGGACAGGATTAGTCAATGGTGGAGTCATGGAGAGCTGTTGATAACCTTAACCTTAGCATTTGGAGATCTGTGTGTCAGAGTAGAACGTCAACTGCTTAGAGACGTATTCACAATAGCCAATGCAGGGCCAAGGCCACAGAAGGGGAGCCCAGGGGTTCTACAATGTCCAGGAGGCTCGACTAAAGTACTGTAGTAGCTGTGATACAGACACTCTCTCTAGGACACAATATGATGCGTGTTAAAATGTTGAATGGGGCTATTGTCATGGGCCCTGTAGTAGCAATGGTCCAAGTGGTGTGTCGTTGGGAGTAAGTCCCAACGTTTTTTTGGTATACGAAATACAAGGATAAATAGCAGTGTGACGTGATGCCGTTTAGATCCACTCTAGATCCACGCCATTTTGAAATGTGTAGTTCAGTACAGGACAGTTCAGTCTTCCGTGTGGTTTGGGGGAGCGGCTTCGAGCAACAGGCCAGGCTAAAGAAATGCGACAAAACCAAAACCCAACCCATTCTTGTGCGTCCCCACTCAGAAGGCACTTCTGACTTTGTCTCTCCCCCTGCCCTCCCCCTGCCCTCCCCCTCCTCTCCTGTGCCAAACAGCCATCAAGGGTTTCTCCCCCCAGCACAAGATCACCAGCTTCGAGGAGGCCAAGGGCCTGGACCGCATCAACGAGCGCATGCCGCCGCGCCGCGACGCCCTGCCGTCGGACGCCAGCCTCAACTCGCTCAACAAGGCGCTCTCCTCGGAGACCAACGGCACCGACGCCAAGGGCAGCACCAGCGAGGGCGGCGACGGCAATGGTGGCGGCGATGGCGGCGATGGTGGCGGCGGCGGCGGCGGCGGCGGCGGCGGCGGTGGCGGTTGCAACGAGGACGGCAGCGACGGAAGCATCCAGTGAAGGGTGGAGGCGGAGCGAGAGGGTCAGGGGGAGGGGCACAACATAACAAGCTTGGGGCCGTGGGCATCCACACGGCAACCCACAACATCGAGAGATCGAGAGTGGGGTGGGGGTGGGGGGGGGTTAATGTGAGATGGGTGTGTGTGGCGGGCGGGGGGGGGGGGAGGGACGTTGCGCTGACATCTCAACTTTGCTATTTTTTCTTTTGTTTGTGTTTTTTTTTTTACATGCCTTTTTGAAATATTAGTTCTTTGTCAATTCTAAGTTATTGCTGGTTCACATTTCTGAGTAGCCGGGGGCCTCCAGCCCAGCGCTACGTCACAACACAGTATGTCGGAGAGAGAGTACGGAAGGGCGGGTGGGTCAGAGAAATTAGATTTATTTTTATTGTTCTGTTTTTTTGGACAGCCCCTTTTTCTCATTTACAACCGAAACTTGGAAACTCGTTTAACTTCTTACTAACTATCGTACGTTTACAAAATGCAGCACTAAAAAGGACATGAGACGTGAGATGTTTTTTTTTTTTTTTAAAGCATATAAGGGTGTACAAACTAAATAAGGACTATTTATTTATGATTTCGTTTTTTGCTACTCGTATATAATAGCTCTGAAATGAATTAGGCAGTCTTAAAAAAAAAAAAAAATAGAATGTTGCAAACTTGTTGAAATGCCAAATAATAGATCGTCTATGGTTTTGTACAGATTATGCTGACCTCAGGTTCTTTTGGTGTGTGCTATGACCTGATATTTCTGTATAATGGCTAAATACCTTGGTAATGAATACCTATTTTCTTGAGTTTCATAACTGGAATTTACATTTTACCTATCATTTGCAAATATTTGTATTATTTGTCTTTATTTGAGAAGTGGGGGGAGGGGGGTAGACTTATGTGGCTTGCTGGAATTCTGGAGTGATTATTATTTTATTTTTTTTCCTTTCTCATTTTAAGTATTGCGAACAAAGTTTAAAAAAAAAAACAGAGAACCTATATTATGTATAAAAAAAGCTACAATACAGTGTCTGCCTATGCATGTTTTTTAAAATCGGATAAAGACGTGGGGTGTCTGATTACCGTGGCTGCAGAGGCCGGTCTTTTGAAATATACTGCGCTTTAGTGAACATATACTGGAATCCTATACCTGCATCCTTTCAATTAACACAGTAATGATCATGATGATGATGATGATGATGGTGGTGATGATGCGCTATGCCTTCAACTTATTTTGTAATTGAAGCATTTAATTACAATGGATGAGAACTATTTTTAATCTCTTGCGCGCTTGTAAGTGCACACACAGTCCAATTAAGCATGTTTGACGATTCTTGTGAGGTGTGTGTGCGTGTGTGTGTGTCCGTGCGTGTGTCTGTGTGTGTCTGTGTGTCTGTGTGGTTACATACATGTGGAATTCAAAAATGCATGATTGTGTCATGTAATGGTTTAATCCGTTTTTTTGTTCTGTTTTGTAAATGTGCCACAGAAAGTGAAATTTGATTTATGATTTCAAACTCTGCTTTGTATATCAGTTACAGGTTTGATACTGCTCAGTACTTTAAGATGAAACAAAAAAAATCTTCTAATCTTTTTTAAGAACTGCTTAAGTGCCCAAGTAATTCACTACACGACATGACGCCTTGCTTTTGTAATTAAACTTTAAAACTGTTGGCAGAAGAGGCATGCACTTGCAACTATGAAAAGTATTTTATATAACTGTTCAATAAAATGTGATGAATTTCAACTCGACATGAACCCGTATTTCGTGTGTTTGTATGTATGTGTGCGTGCTCGGTTGTGTGTGTGTGTGTCTGTGTGTGACTACGCCAGAATGTTCTGTCCGTCCTCTGCCAATGAATATACAACCATCAAAAATAAAATTGAATACGTAAACAAGTCGTCGTTCATCATACTTGAGTGTTGGTTGAGTTGGCCCCTGACCCTTCCATTGTGAACCCTCCTACAGATTTAAATATTTTGTCGGCGGTGGCGGTGTCTCAGAAATGGGCTTACGTGTGACCCTGGGGGTACTTTGAAGGATTACAGGGCCTATGCGGGATATGAACTAAAACAATTTTCTTTTAATATTGGTTATGAACAATTGTAAAGTAATCTCACCTTAAGAAAATTACAATTTTGGTCAATCTGAATGTTACACAGCAACAACTTCGGTAAATCTTTCCAATGAGAGCGTATCACTTTAATGTTAAAAGGGTATCTGGCAAAAAAAGTATCTCTTAGAAAAAACATCTGAGAGAGTACATTAGTACAGATAGTGTGAGACCACTGACCACTGGTCTCTAGTATACTGGAACACACGGTCCCTTCTCCATTGTCTAATTCACAAGTGTCAGGTTTTACTGACAGCTGCATGATCCCCAAGTTGGTCTTTTCTAAAATCCTGCCTCAAAGTTGGCACATTTCGCAACGCAAACATTGTGATGGAGAAAACAGCCCACAGCGTAGCAACGGTGCTGTGGGCTGTTTTCTTGAGCCCTCCTAAGTGCTCCCAAAAGACAGGAATTTGGCACAAACTGCACAACGCTCTGATGGGAAATCACTCCGCCGGGCGGTTCCACACAGCTAAGGTGTTTCCTCCGCACTGGCCCCTGGTTAGACGTTCGGGTTAAAGTCTTGAGGACGGAGCCAAGACTGTGTGAAAACTCCCCTCCGGGTTTATCCTGTTGGAGGTGTGAGCTGGCCCCGCCTCCTCCTCCTAGACCTCGGAGTATTACAGTCAACATCTTTGCATGGAAGCTTAGAACAACAAGCTTACAACTTGAAATGCCACATGAAGGGGGACAGGGCGGTGGAAACCCTTTGGAGAGGGAGTAATATTCTACCCAGAGGGGGAGTTGAGAGCTCCTGGGGGCGAAGGGTCGTATTAATGCAGTGTCCCCTCCCTACTTTATTTTGATTAAATTGTGTATTGATTGAGTCCCACGCGGGTCTCATGTATTTGGTTATGCGTACAAGCTGTGGCCAGAGGTGGAACAAAAAACATGAGCACCGTGCAAGACTCAAGAGAAACACAAATGACCCATAGCAGCTGGAAACACCAGAAAGTCTCAGACATGACATAACAACAGAGCTCTGGTCAGTCAGCAGCACACCTGTATGCACTCAGACACAGTGACTCTTTTAATGAAGAGAATGAACCAAAGACATATACATATATATATACATATATATATATATATATACACGAATATATATACACTGTATATAGCACGTGAACCATGAATCCACCCTGGCGACATGCTGTGACAACACTCGGCCGTCACAGACTTTTGTTTCCGTGGCAGCGGAGCCTTCTATCCTCTTCTGGGCGGCGGTGAAGACGAGGGCTGATGAACGTGAACGTCTGCTCCGCTGTGCAAGCCGGACATGCGTGTCCCCGCGACGAACGCACAGTAGTGTCTGCAGCAACACGCCAACTGGAGTGCGCTCCTGGTGGGCCTTTCCGGACCCCGCTGACCCAAGTGACAGGATGTTGCTGGCAGTAACACCAACTAGTTTATAGTAGATGTGCAGCAGTTTGGCGGACGGAGCGGGTGGAATTAGCCATCGCGAGCCGTTTCACAATTGCCATGTGACTACCGTCTAGTGACATCACAAGTGGGAACGTCCACCTAGATGTATGATTACTAGATCTAGTCTGCCAGCCTACCCAGTGGACTGTACCGACAGGTAAACAGATCTAGTCAGCATACATCTAGCTGGACATTCCCACTTGTGATGTCACTAGACGGTAGTCACATGGCTCGCAATGGCTAATCACACTCACACCTGGTGGCATCATATGTCCCCTTTAAACTCTGGGCCTTAATGACACAGGTGTGCAGCCTCACCCAGTGCCCAGACTCATACTGATACTCAGCCTCAGGTTCGGATTTCGGGCCAGGTGAGGCTGCTTAAACCAAACACACACTCTCACCACTCTCTCACAACACCACACCCACACACACACACACACACACACACACACACGCCACAGTAACTCCACAGTGAGACCAAACCGTTGCGATGGCTTGAGCTGGACTTTATATTGAGGCTTTATTTTGCGCCGGGGCAACACTGAAGAAAAACATCAGGAAGGTATTTGCGGATGTTGGCACCAGAATACGCTCCCTCTGAAGCAGCGCATCCTGTCAGGAACGGCCCCCAGACCCCGCCCACCCCCCACCCCCATACACCCTCTCCCCCTTCCCCTTCCACCCCTCCCTAGACAGACCCCCCCCCCCCCATTTTGTCATAGCTCCTCCGTCAATAGGGTAGCCCCCCCCCCCCCCCCCACACACACACACACACACAACCCCACCCCACCCGCCCCCACCCCTACTTCCTTAATTCCACCATTATCTGGGAGGAAGTGGCCCATGAAAAAAGAATAGAAAAGATGTGACTATCCCGGGACCACACCCCCCCCTCTCTCTCCCTCTCTCTCTCTCTCTCTCTCTCTCTCTCTCTCTCTCCCTCTCTCTCTCTCTCTCTCTCTCTCTCTCTCTCTCTCTCTCTTTCGCACTGGTTGGGGGCAGCGTTGGCCCGGGACAGCGGACACCAGTAGGACCCTAACCGGCCGTAGAGAGAGTCTGTGAGAGAGAGAGAGAGAGAGAGCGAGAGAGAGACGCAGAGCCATGAAGACCACCACCAAGGTCCCGCTCCTCCACCTCCACCTCCTTCACCTCCTTCTCCTTCTCCTTCTCCTCCTCAACGCGTCCCTCCACGTCTGTGCCCAAGGTATATACCGTTGTGGGTGGGGGTGGGTGTCGTCGGGGGTGATGCCGTGGGGGTGATGGCGTGGGGTGTCGTCGGGGGTGATGGCGTGGGGTGTCGTCGGGGGTGATGGCGTGGGTGTCGTCGGGGGTGATGGCGTGGGGTGTCGTCGGGGGTGATGGCGTGGGGGTGTCGGTCGGGGGTGATGGCGGGGGGTGATGCGTGGGGTGTCGTCGAGGGGGTGATGGCGTGGGGGTGATGGCGTGGGGTGTCGTCGAGGGGTGATGGCGTGGGGTGTCGTGAGGGGGGTGATGGCGTGGGGGCCGTCGAGACCGGTGATGGCGTGGGTGTCGTCGGGGGTGATGGCGTGGGGTGTCGTCGGGGGTGATGGCGTGGGTGTCGTCGGGGTGATGGCGTGGGGTGTCGTCGGGAGGTGATGGCGTGGGGTGTCGTCGAGGGGGTGATGGCGTGGGGTGTCGTCGGGGGGTGATGGCGTGGGGTGTCGTCGAGGGGGTGATGGCGCGGGTGGGACTGTACCAGGGGCAGTACCGCTTACAAGATGAGGCGTCCGGGCCTGGATGGAGCGTGTGGGGGGGGTCGTGTGAAGGGTCAGGTGATGGTGAACAATGGATTGGAGAGCTGAGATTTCAGACTCTTTTTTTGTGTGTTGTGACAATTTGTGAGTCGTTGTTTTGTTGTAATTAATTTATTGAAAACGTTTTCCCTTTTTTTTTATACTTTGTGAAAAGTGGCAAACCTTAAAGTGTAATAGTGCACTGAGAGACTTTAAACTTCAGGATTGTTCGATTTGTGGCGGTTGTGACTCCATTTGTTGAACTGTTGTTTCACACAATATTTCAGTTCAGAGTGTGTCTGTTCACTTCATACAGGGCTGTTCAATTCACGGCACACTTTGTGAATTATTGTGTCGCACAAAACATTGTGTGAAATCTGAGTCAAACTGTGATGAGAGGAATAGACACAATCTCAGAGTCTAATCTAAAAGTTGTTGTTTTTTAATGTGAAGCATTTCTAAACATCTCTTTACGAGATTACAACATGAAACGAGTCCTGCTTGTTATCATGGATATTATGACTTTCATTTCATGCCTTGCGGGAAGCGATAAGGACTATCTGAGGCATTATCTGCTGTGTTTTGATCTCCAGGGCGTCTCGTTAAAATGTTTACTGTCGTTTGTCTCAGATGAGATTGACTGTGTGTAAACAGTGTGTGTGTGTGTGCGTGTGTGTGAGTGTGTGTGTGTGTGTGTGTGCGTGCGTGTGTGTAAATGTATGTATGTCAGTGTGCGTATTTATATATATGTGTGTGTGTGTGTCTGTGTCTGTGCACATATACTATGCGTGTGTGTATGTGTGTGTGTGTGTACTATGTGAATGTATGTATGTCAATGTGCATATTTATATATATATGTGTGTGTGTGTGTGTGTGTGTGTTTGTGCGTGTATATACTATAGAATAGAATAGAATAGAACTTTATTAATCTCGAAGGAAATTCTTGTGCCAGGTTACAGTACAATAAAACAATATGGAAAACAACAGAATAATACAAATAAACTCACAGATTTACAAATTTACAGTTAAAATATACAAATATGTAAGCAAGATAAGATATTCCGATGGCGAAAACAGGCTATGTATGTGTGTGTGTGCGCGTATATACTATGTTTGTGTGTGTGTGTGTGTTTGTGCGTGTATATACTATGTGTATGTGTGTGTGTGTGTGTGTGTGTGTGCGCGCAAATGTACGTGTGTCAGTGTGTGTGTGTGTGTGTGTTTGTGCGCGCAAATGTACGTGTGTCAGTGTGTGTATTTATATGTATGTGTGTGTGTGTGTGTGTGTGTGTGTGTGTGTGTGTGTGTCTGTGTGTGCGTCCACGCCTCCTCTCCCCCCCCCCCCCCCCCCGCCCATCTTTTCCACGCATGTAATTGTCATGACTCCATTATATGTTCCTACGAGAGTGAAGTGAAGGGAGTGTGTGTGGTGGTAGAAGTCCAGTCCACCCAGGGCTGCTCTGCTCTGGCTTGTTTTCCTCCAGTGAGGCCTGGCGCGCTGCCAGACTGGGTTCTCTCCTCCAAGTGTTTCTGTTGCCGTCAGATAGGTGATCTGGGCGGCAGATAGCAGCGGTGGGAACCAGACCGCTCAGTCTGTCACAGAGTGGAGAGAACGGCGGTGGTGGTGGTGTTGATGGTGGTCATGGTTGTGGTGGTGGTGGTGGTGGTGGTGGTGGTGGTGGTGATGGAGGTGGTGGAGGTGGTGCTGGTGCTGGTGGTGCTGGCGGCGCTGGTGGGGGTGGTGCTGGGGAAGCTCTCATGCTTGACTGCTTGAGCGTTTCTCTGGAAACGGTTGCTTATTTTATTTTTTCGGGGGAAACACCCTCGTCATCACACAGCTCACAGATTCATTATCTGAAATTGTTCGAAGAAGAGCCAGAGAAGAGTTTCTGGAGGCTAATTATCATTTAATGTTTTTTGGGGGGAAGATTTTCTCTCATGAGTCATGCAAATGAGTCATGACCACTTAGTACTTGACGTATTCCAGAGCATCATATTTACCATAATATCATAATTTACAATCAGACTTCATTAAGAGCCAGGAAATGGAATATGAAAAGTAGCCCATCATTCAATCATTCATTTGCCTATATATTTTAATATTTTGACATTGTACATTGTATATTTGTAAATCTGTTAGTTTATTTTTATTAAAATAATATTGTTGTATTGTACTGTATTGCGATGCAACCTGGCACAAGAATTTTCTTATCTTATCTTATCTTCTATCCTAAGTGGTCATGACTCAAAATCATTAATTGACTTAATTAGATATTTGTTAATTGATCAGATTAGATATTTGTTCATTCCATAATTAATTAATTAATGAATAATGAATTAATAGCTCCCCAAAAAAGGTTTATGGCTCTGCCAACTGATACGGTTCCATGGTGGCGTTGGTCAAGGTAGCGACAGACAACAAAACATTAAAATGCATGAAGCCAACAGTAACTCAACTAAACACAACACAGCAGACGTTGCGATGTTTGCTGGTAATGGTGTTCCCAGGGAGTATCGCAGTGTTGGCTAATGGTGGACTTGTGGAGTTATAATGGAGTTATATCACCTGCTGTGAGCTGTGAGCTTTTAATAAATACTGCTGTCAGGTCATGTCTGTATTACAGACAAATACAACCATCTTTATGATATGGATTCAGGCCAGGAAGCTAAGCCAGACAGACAGCCAGACAGATAGACAGATAGACAGATAAACATGCAGACAGACAGGCATACAGACAGACAGACAGACAGACAGACAGACAGACAAACAGATAGACAGACAGGCAGGCAGACAGACGGACGGACATGCCACTATCAACGGGTCAGTGACACTGCTTCAATCGAATACGTCGGTGTGAAAAAATGTGACCAAGGAAGAGAGAGGTGGTGGTGTTCGTGTTAAAATAGACTCGGGCTGACAGCCGTGAAGACAGGAAAGTACTCCACCACCCCCCCCCCCCCCCCCCACCGGGTCAAGGCACAATAGTCTGTGGGGTGGGGGGGGGTGGGGGGGTGGGGGGTGGAGACGGGAAGCAACTCCACACACAAAACGTATGAGAGGATGTCACCAGCACCAGCACCAGCGTTAGTGTCAGAGTGTCAAGTGTTTTATTGTCACATTATGAACACTGAAACTCTTGTGACATGGTCGGCAACAAAGCAGGCAAAATATAAAATAACACGAGAAAATGTTTTATATATATATATACAGTATATGCATGGAAAATATTCATATACACACATTTATATATACAGTATATTGGGAACGGCACAATATACATAATAAGCATGCCTTGCTGTGTGTGTGTGTGTGTGGTGTGTATGTATGTGTGTGTGTGTGCCTCGGTGTGTGTGTGTGCGTGTGTGTGTGTGTGTGGCCGGTGAAACACACTCGGGCAGCGTCCAAAACCACGTACTACTACTAGTACTCAGCCTTGTATAAAGTACTTGAAAGCGATACTTGAGTAAAAGTACAAGTATCTTACCAGAAAATGACTTTGGTAGAAGTTAGTCACCTTTTATGATATTAAATGTACTTAAGTATTGGAAGAAAAAATCAGTCGTTGATTCTACTGACATCCGGGACATGTGGGACTTCTTACGCACGAAACCCACCAGACGCGGACGGACGCTTTCGTGCGCGCGGACTGAACCCACCAGACGCGGACTGAACCCACCAGACGCGCAAAGCACACGCGTACTGCTGCGCACGCGTACTGCTGCGCACTGCTGCGCTTACTTCCACTCCCATGTTACCAGATGCGGGAATTGATTGATATTGATGCTATGATCACACTTTAGTGTGATTAAAACAAATATCTAAACTATATAGAATGTTATTAATAATAATAATAATAATAATACCCCCCCCATCAGAACCGCGAATTAACGGAGCCCCCCCCCCATCAGAACCGCGAATTAACGGAGCACCCCCCAGACAAAGTCATTAGAACTGTAGGCCCAATGGTTTTATTAAGTACTCGGTATCGGTATTCCGTATCGGCAAGTACCCAAATGTAAGTACTTGTACTTGTACTCGGTCTGAAAAAAAGTGGTATCGGTGCATCCCTACTTATTATTATTATTATTATTATTATTATTATTAGAATGTTGTTTTGGTTGTATGCACAATGTATGACTTGATTTAACTTAATTTAACTGAATATGATGCAGATATTGTGCATATACAATGTATTTCTATGAGATTGCGCACAGGGACGCAGTGTGAACCGCGCCATGCGTTACCATGGGAGCGGAAGTAAAGCGCGTGCGCCCGCAGCAGTACGCGTGCGCTTTGCGTGTCTGGTTGGTTTCGCGCGTGATTCGCCAAACCTGCGGTCTTAACACATTTCTAATGATTTTATTTTGTAGTAACGAGTAACGAAGATGCTTAGGAGAAATGTATCGGAGTAAAAGTATACATTTTATTTAGGAAATGTAGAGTAAAAGTGAAAGTTGCCAGAAATATAAATAACGAAGTAAAGTACAGATACGTGAAAATTCTACTTAAGTACAGTAACGAAGTATTTTTATTCGTTACATTACAACACTGCTACTACTACACTACAGTGCATTTTACAGTTTTCCGGTGTTCTACTAATAGCAGTAGTATGTGAGACAAAAGTATTAAGCATGTTTTTGGACACACTGCTGTGCCGCAGGATTCAAGCTGACTGGGCGTCATCAATGACGAAACGCTAATAATAACAATAAATACATACTGTATGTATTATAATTTGTATTATGCATTTGTGTTATATTATGCTTTGAATTGCTATTTGACTTCATTGGGGTCATTGGTCTAGCGTTGGAGAGGTTATTAAGTACCCTGAAAAGTTTAATGGTTTATTCCAGACTATGAGTTGGTCCAATGGAACGCCTGGTTTCCAACATACCAAGAGACAACGTGCTCTCTCTCATGTAGCCGGAAGTGGCAAAAACGGAACTAAACTAAAAAAGGTGGATACAACGAGCTGTCCCACCTAGTGGCGACATTAAATACTGCCTTTGACTGTTAAAATACGTCATACGACTCTCGCGTAGGACGCGGTACTCGAGTGTGGAAAGTTTGATGTGTTTGTTTTAGTTACCTTTTTTTTTTAAGTACTGCCGTCTGTATTAAAGACGTTCATCAGCTAATGAAATGTGAATTTTCTTTCCCCTCATGTGTCTTCCAGAGCCAACAGTGAGAAACATAAAAGAAGTGACGCCCGCTCCCACGAACACAGCCGCACCAACCACGTCAGAAGGTCATTACTTTAGCGATATTCCCATTTCTTCTCATTATAATGCTGTTGCTCAGCTGTTGCCACCATTTTGTGTCTCTAACAAGTCCTGAACAACAAAATAGCAACGGAGAATCGTTTAATCCAAAGAGCTTTTTTTTTTTTTCCTGGTTTGATATCACCGGCAGGCGTCGTAAAGACCGTGACCGCGTCCGTCGCGAAACCGAAGCCGACAACGGCCCTGGCCCCGCCCACCGCCGCCAAGCCCACTCCCACCTCACGCCGCAAAGGTGGGCTCCGGGTGTTCTGAAGCTCCCGTTGTTTCAGCTGGCGAAACACAACCGCTGCAACAAACAATCGCACACACTTTTAATTTTTTTTGCATTCCACCGCCCTGTGACAATTAAAAATTATTCTTATTTATTCCTATGTATTTATTTTATTGATATATATATATGCAGAGTCGACCGCCGGTCCGGCAACCTCAGCCGGACAAACGACGATCACTCCTTTGGCGACGGTTGACAACACCCATAAAGGTAGAGTACATGGATTGCATTTATACAGCACGTTTTATACAAAGCACTTTACAGTTGCCTCACATTCACCCATTCATACACCGACCAACCATGCAAGTTAACAACCAACACGTCAGGAGCAGTTAGGGTCTTGCTCAGGGACACCTAACTAGTCGGAGCCCGGGGATCGAACTAGCAACCTTCCTGTTGCCAGACAACTGCTCTTACCTCCTGAGCTACTGCCGCCACACGGAGCGTAGAATACGTCAGCTGTCCTTCAATGACTCCAAGCAGCTCAGTGGCTTGTGGAAGACCTTGCCTGTTATGGTGGTGGTGGCGGTGGTGGTGGTGGTGTGGGGAGTCTGGGGTCACCACTGAATATAGGCTACACTTGAGGGGGGTGATTACAGGTGAGACACAGCTAGGGGGGCAGACAGGTCACATGGTACACTTAGAACTAAAATGAGTCTTGTTGGTGGGGTGGGGGTGGGTGGGGTTGGGGATGTGGGGATTACTGTGTTTGTATACTTTTATTGATTACCATAGTATTTTTGTACTCTTTTAATGTGGACTTTTCGTGCTATTTAATAATTGTACTTATTTGCCCAAGGACTACGGTTGGAAAATAGCGATTTGCAAAAAATCCGGTACATAACGTGTCCCTGTTCAAATAAAGTAATGAATTCATTCAAACTATCGAAATACAAAACGAGGACCGTGAACCGAAAGGCAGAAATAATCACAACCATGACACTTCACTTGGCCGCATTTTGCCGTTTTGTCCGTTCCACCAGACGTGGTGGACAACAGCACCACACCTGGCAGGTCGGTGAATGGCAGCGTGGGGCCGGACCTAACAAACTCCTCCCAAACGCTCAACAGCTCTGACACGGCACACCAAGGTGGGGTAAAATAACCGTTTGGTCCATTTCAAATTTCCATGGCTGCAATGGTCTTTGGTTTAGGGTTACAACGAGACAACGAGATCTTTGTTTTCTCATTTCTTTTGGATTCTATCAGATCCCAAGGGCACTGTTGAAGTCCCCAAAGCGGCGACAACAAGTATGTGTTAATAGCATATATATACGCTATAAACCTCTATAGAAACACAGCCAAGCCAGATGTGTTAAAGGGGCCCCATTATACCACCAGGTGTGAGCCATGACAAGCCATTTCAAAATTGTCATGCGACGAGGTGACATCACGAGTGGGAGCGCCCACCTAGATGTATGCTGACTAGATCCGTCTACCAGCCTACCCGGTGGACTGTACCGACTGGTAAACCGATCTAGTCAGTGTACTCTAGGTAGACACTCCCACTTGTGATGTCACTTCGTCACAATGACAATTTTAGTCACATGACAATTTAGAAACAGATGGCTAGTCACGCTCGCACCATTTGGTATGATAGGGCCCCTTTAAAGAGTAAAGACAATCTACGATCGCGTGAAACGTATGAATAACGCTGAAATCGTTTCGCGTTCCCAAGGTACACCAGGGGGCGCTGTTGGTGCAGCGACGTCCATCTCCACCCCACGTGCCAAAGTCCCTACCGCTGGTAAATACAGTACATGACACGGCATTGAATAATACGTATAGTTCTACATACACACACACACACACACACACACAAATGCACACACACTCCTCCACCAATCAGCGTTGACTTGACCGTGTGTGGTTCACGGCAGGGTTGCCCAGGGTACAGGACGTGGGTAAGACCCAAAGATGGTGAGAAAGGCCCACAGTCTGTCACTGTCTCTCTCTCCCTCTGTGTGTCCTCTCTGTGTGTGTCTCTCCCCTCTGGGACATCCGGTCACGCCCCAAAGGCTGATCACTGTCTGTCCACACGTACATTTAAAAAAACAACTCTTGAAATTGAAATCGCTCAACATGAATGAAAGTCTGGCGGTTGGATCGAAGTAAAAAGATAAATAAATAAACTTTTCCCCCGAAGGAGCTGAGAAGAGAGACAGCGATGAGGAGAAGACGCTGGCAAAATCAGGTAGTTCATTGCCGCACACACACCGCATCCACACACACACACACAGTATACACACACACACACAGCATACACACACACACACACAGTATACACACACACAGTATACACGCACACACACACACACACACACACATCCCCCCCTACACACACACTGTATACACACACACACACAGTATACACACTGTCTGTTGTGACTCCTCCTGACAGATAAGAAGTTGTTGTGGATCCTGCTGCCCGTCCTGGGCATCGCCGCCGCCTTGGCCTTCGTCCTGTACAAGTACAAGCTCAAGAAGACCCAGGACCACATGGGTAACGTAGCTTATACCAAACAGGACTGGGCTCACTCGTAGGACCCACCGCGGAAAACACACACACACACACACACACACACACACACACACACACACACACACACACTCACACACACACACTGCTACTTGTATGTATGTACCAGGCCAGCACCCCCAGCAGTAACATTGTCTCGGTTACTGCTAGGTACAGTTATGCAGGTGTGTCATGTATGTGTGTCCATTAAGCACCAGCAATGGTCAATGTGTGTTATCTTAACTTGTGTATTGTACTATTGTACTATTGTACTATTGTACTACCCGACCCGTGCCCTGGTACATACAATTTGTCGGTCCTACGAAGAGGTGTCTGTGATAAGGCTCTATGTTATGTATTGTACATCACATTGACCTAACATTGTGTGTCTGTCCAACAGACACCGTCGACAACGGCACTGAAAAGTGAGTATAGGCTAAACGAGTGTGTGTGTGTGTGTGTGTGTGTGTGTGTGTGTGGTGTGTGTGTGTGTGTGTGTGTGTGTGTGTGTGTGTGTGTGTGTGTGTGTGTGTGTGTGTGTGTGTGTGTGTGTGTGTGTGTGTGTGTGTGTGTGTGCGTGCGTGTGTGAGCACATTTTTATTGTTATTTAGATTATTTAGTATTATTTCAGTAGTAGTATTATTATTATTATTATTTAATGCATAATGGTGTTCTCACAGTGCTTCGTTCCAAAGCCGCCCCGAAAGCACCAAAGATGGCGTCATGCTTCTTGGGGTGAAGTCGTCGAATGCAGAAGAAAATGGTACGTTCCATCAGTAGTAACTGTCCGGCCCCCTTCACCCCTCCTAACCGGCGACGGGTCATTATGATCTAGCAGGGAAAACAGGGCCATTAAGCTAGGCCGACTGCCTACACCACAACATCTTGTGAATCGCTAATCTAACACGAGTATGCCTTCACTAAAATCCATTAGATTTCTATTAGATAAATCTATAAATTCCCGAATCTTGAATTAACGAGCCTATGTGTAGATATTTCATTTGGATATGCCAGCTATTTTGTGGGTCGAAAGTGCACAGTTAACTGCTCCTGTGAAGAACGTGTTTATCTTGAGGTCAGGGGTTTAATTTCCTCGCAACTTTTCGTTCCTTCCTTGCTAAACACAGTCTCATCACCATCATACGCACATCTAGTCCAGTGAGCCACAGAAGGGGTATTTTAATATCTCATTGTGTGCCATTTGGTAATTGGCTTCTGGCTTTTGCTGGTCAAGGGAAGGTGTTTCCTGTGATTTGGCGGCCCCCCGCCCTCCAACCCGCCAGCAGGAGTTGAAAGATAGCGACTTCCTCGTATAAACACAGATTATTTTGGAGGGACCCATTGTGTGGCCTGCAAATGTCACTGTGGACCAGACACGGCCTCTGTTTGTTTGTGTGCGTGTGTGTGTGTGTGTGTGTGTGTGTGTGTTGTGTGTGTGTGTGTGTGTGGTGTGTGTACGTGCGCCTGTGTGTGCGTGAGTGTGCATACTCTTTCCAACCCTTCACATTGTCCTCCTGCTGCAACCAAACCGGCCCTGAAACCTCGGGAAGTCAGAGTCAGACATTAAGAAATTTAGGTTTTCAGGGGAAAGCGTGTTTACCGTGCTCCAGGATATTTATCGGATGCTTGGCCTTGCTTGTCATGATTTCCATATAGGCCGATCACATCACCTCGTTTCATAACTAACAACCTGTTTTTAAAACAGAATAGGTTCATTTTTTATAATTTTTTGTTCCCAGATGAAAAAGTGCAATATTTATAAAATTATTTATTATAATTAAACAAAGCTCTTAATTTTTAGTGGTTGGCTATATGGGAAATTGGTGCATAGAAAACAAGACAAGAAAGCATGGCATATATTTGATGCCGTTCAGTGTTTTATGTTTGTTGCTTATTTATCGTAATCTCACTCATTAGACTGACCAATACTTACTGTCTGGTCTGTACAACACTGCCACCTGCTGTTCATTCACGGTATTAATAATAACGTCTGTATTTGACGTCTGTGTTTGCGCCCTGGTTAATTATAGTGTATTGTTTTATTGTTTTATTGTTTTTATATTGTTATGTCCTGTTTTTAACTTTTATCTCATATCTATTTTTTTCTCATTGTGTGCATTGTAAAGCACCTTGTAACCCTGGTTTGGAAAGGCACTTGCTTTATAGATAAAATGTACTTACTTACTACATACTAATGTCATGCAACATGAAAGGTATTCTCTTTCAATTGGACAGGTTCTTATACTTATTTCTCATGTCTTTCAGCAGCTGCAAGATAAAGAAAATGGTGAATGAATGATGGAAGAATCACAATCTAATGATTGACCAATGGATGTATTTGATGGATGTAAGGACGATCGACGACGTTGGCCCACTGATGTTTCCCTTGCACCTTGTTAAAATATGTTGGCTTTTTTAGTTCTTTTTTTTTTACATGACCAATCTGAGGTGTCTTGTGAAAAAGAGAAGATGTCGCCCTAAAGATGTAAGAGTGAACTTCCATCCCAATTCAAACGTTGCACAACGTCGGCATAAAGTGTGTATTCTCAATCACTGTTCCCGGGTTTTCAGAAAATAAAAGTCCTGCTTCACCCCTCGCACTGAGCCAGCTGATTTCACTCGTTAATTATTGTTACGGGTCAACCCGAACCCTGACCCCGCAGCTCCGACTTCACCTGTGACCTTGTGACCTGAAGGCACACACGCTTGCGCTCTCTCTCTCTCTCTCTCTCTCTCTCTCTCACCACACACAACACTCATACACACACACACACACACCACACACACACACACAGGTTGTCGTACACATGCACACCTTTGTTGTACACTGATGTTTATTTTTCACTGTGATCATAAGATATTATTGTTTGACACTCTGACATTCTGATATCTTCAATGTACATTTTTTGTTAGTTTTTTTCTTGTTGACCGATTCAGCAATTCGTATGCTTTGTAAACATGACGACAACAATATTAGAAATGGACACATAATTAGAAAACACACAGGTTTTCTGAGTTGCATCTCAAAAACATTTGTGCTCCTTGTTTCCAATGCTCCTGGAAAAACACAGTTAATAAATGGGACAATTCTGGAAAGAATCATTTGTCATTTGTCTGTTTTTCACCACTAGAGGGAGCAGAGATCTTCGACAGCCAGTTTCCAACACACACATGTCTGTTTTGGTCCCTGGCTCCTTGGTGTGAATGGAAGACTGGAAGGCCTTTCTATAGATGTAGGGACACATCGACTAGGATTGTACCTTTCCAGCCACCTGTGTGTGTGTGTGTGTGTGCGTGTGCGTGTGTATGCATGTGTGTGTGTGCAAAAGTCCACAGAACCATTTCTTCTGTCTTGACTGTCTGTGTAAACCAAACCTTCAACCCTTCTTCTCCATACATGATGAGTCTGCCTGACGCTGCAAAGTCTATACACACACACACACACACACACACACGGACACACACATGCAGAAACACACACGCAGAAACACACACTCACACACTCACACATTCTCTCTCTGAAAGGCGAGACTGGTCATGTGAGTTGTGTTCAGTGTTCATGATGATGATGTCCTCTTCACTGATCTCTCACACCTTATAGCTACCAGCTGGGCCGCGGGGCTGAGTTACAACCAGCGCGGGTACTTTTCCCTTCACTGCAGCCATTGCGAAATCATCATCATTGGAATGTGTGTGACCATAGGCTATCCACTGGGTTTCAATGTGTTTAAATAAACTAAAACTATATTGTTTGGCGTTGATAGATTCTTTGTTCATCAATAGGTATATGTAGGATTGAGCGCATCTATACAATCTTGATTAGTTTTTATCATATAGTAACTGTGTAAAAACGTTTTTGACTCATTGAGCACAGCATGAGCATTAACATTGTTCAGACGTTCTGTATACGTTTTTCTTCTGGGCAATTTTTTGCCTACACCACACCAAGGACAGCGTGATAAAGAAGAAGAAGAAGAAGAAGAAGAAGAAGAAGAAGAAGAATCTCAAATAATCTTATCACCTTACCAATGATACCCCTCTCTGTCGGGTTACTATGACATGTGCACACCCACAGAGTGTCTCTCGCTCTCTCTCCCACTTCTCTATCTGTCTCTCTCACTATCTCTCCCCCCCCCCCCCCGCCCTCTCTCTTTCTCTCTCTCTCCCTCTCTCTTTCTCTGCTCTGCTGAGGAACTGGGAGTCAGCAGAAAGTAGGCAAGCTTAAAGTCGCCTGTCAAATTCCACAGGGAAGGGTGGGAGCAGGGTAGGGTAGGGTAGGGTAGGGGTGATGACAGAGGATAACATCCAAACGGCAGTGGATTAGTAATGTGACCCTCCACACGTTTCAATCTCCGGCCTCGGTGTGTGTGTGTGTGTGTGTGTGTGTGTGTGTGTGTCCTCACATTTTAAGATTGAGTTGGTCAGTCCATTAAAGACAACCAAATCATCTCATTATTTGTTTATTATTTGTTAATTTACTTCAGCTGAGTAGTGCTTCACACACTGTGCATTAATTTTTTTGGAGTGGTTGCAATAAAAAAGTACAATTCAATTATTTATTATTATTTATTATTATTATTATTATTATTATTATTAGTTAGTAGTAGTAGTAGTAGTAGTGGTATTAGTATTATTATGAAATCCCACCAAACAGAATCACTTGACATTTGTCTGTGCATTGGAGTGGTTACTAACATTATATAAACCTGCAGCTTTACCTTTACACTTAAACTTGTAAAATTCACTTGGATTTAGGTCAGCAAGGATCATATCGTCCATACACACTTGCACCCAGTCTCATAACATAGCCAGATCACAAGCAGCCAAACATAGCTTAGATCAGATAAACAAATACTGTATATATTTATTTGTAATATGTTCAAATTAAATTGTACTATTGCTGACCAGAAGAAGTGGTATTTAAGTGCAAAGTATGCAAGTGCACGCAAATGCGGCAGATTCTGTTCCACTGAATGGTTTATTCAGTTTAAAAGGTAATATGAAAGAAGAAAAAAACCACCTTTGGCTGATTGGCCAGTGGGCCTTTAGAAAGGGACCATTTCTTTAAATTATTTTTATTTTTGGTATTTGGTACTTTCTTTTCGGTAACTTTCCACAAAGACCAGTTTTTCTCCACTCCTGGCAGAGTGGCAGGCAGCACTGTGGCCCAGCTGCCGGCCATGTGACTGCTGAGATCATGACTGACATGGATCTGATCTGGATCTGACCTGGATCTGATCCATGTGTGACCGGGGTGAACCACTCCACACTGCACACTGTGTTCATTACCCCTCCCCAACATACCCAATACATGGTTGGTAAGTTGTTTGAAGTATTTAATACTAGTATTTAAATATATACAATGTATTTTTTTCAGACAAATAAATGCCAGGCTACTGACGGTCTTTTACGTCAACGTTACTCCAAATGTATGATTGGTACGTTCCATTTGAACAGCCAATCGTAAATTATTCAATTCCCTGTTGCTAGGTCAATCTTCCGCGGTGGATCCCGTGCGCTGATTGGCCGCCGGCCGCCGGTCAGCTGACGTCGGGAGGCTATAACCATGCTCAGTCGCGTGGTGGACGCTGTTTGTGACTTTGAGTGTCTTTATGTTTGTGTCTTGTGGCAAAATTATTAATTTAAGATATTATCACAGTTAATTATTTTGCAACGTTTGCGCAAATAAGGTAAGTCTAATTAACATACTCGCCTATCATTTATCTATGTATTTATTTCACTCTATCTAAAACCCATTATGACAATAATAATAATATAATAATAATACTAATAGTAATAATAATACAAAATAATAATAATTAATAATAAAATGTATAATAGTAAGAATAAATAATAATAATAATAATAATAATAATCACTAAAATGCTGGTACATTTCCAGGTAGTGCTGATCAAGACTCATCATGGTCGCAACAAGCACAATAAAGACCAAAAGCGGCGACTGCAATAGAGAAGGGTGAGCTGTTTTATACATGTTTGTATTGTTTATACATGTGTATTGTTTTAGACATGTTGTATTGTTTTAAGGACATGTTGTATTGTTTTATACATGTTTGTATTGTTTATACATGTTGTATTGTTTTATACATGTTGTATTGTTTTATACATGTTGTATGTTTTAGACATGGTTTGTTTTTATACATGTTGTATTGTTTTATACATGTTGTATTGTTTTAGACATGTTGTATTGTTTTATACATGTTGTATTATTTAGGACATGTTGTATTGTTTAGACATGTTGTATGTTTTATACATGTTGTATTGTTTAGACATGTTGTATTCTCCCATTGCTTCTCCCCATTTCCAATGCAATGCTTGTTTACCTCTGTGGTTCATGGCTGCAGAGGGGGGTGGGGGAGAGGGTGGTGCTGATGCTGAGGATGATGGATGATGGAATGATGAAGTCATCACTTTTCAGCCTTGCTGGCCACAACCGCATCCCTGCTTCTCGAGTGCATCTCCAGCTCACAGTGCTTCTTCGCTTTGTCATTTAATTCAATCTGTCAGAGATGCCTTGTGCTCTAAAATTATAGGCCAAGTCTATATCCAATAGGTTTGTACCTTTTTTTTTTGGGTGCAATGTTGTTTGAGTTTAACCTTGCAACAATAATTCGTTGCAAGTTAGGTTTAGATTCACTTAGATTCACTGTAGATTTGTACATTTGTTTATTTTATTTTTTATTAATTCTATTGCTATGCAACCTCTGGCACAAGAATTTCCTTTGGGATTAATACAGTTTTATCTTATCTTATCTTAATAATGAAGAAAATTGATGGCGCTGTTGATTAACGCAAAACAAACTGGTTAGCATTATATGAAGGTGTTAATTCTCACAGGGAAATCGACAGGGTGGTGAGAGATGTTTTTGAAAACAAAAAAAAAGTATATATACATATTGTTGTTTAAGAGCTAATCCATACGACGATCACATTAATGTAACAGTGAATAATTTTGTAAGTGAAGAAGCGTCTCTCACAATGAAGACTAATTGACAATAGGCGGTGCCAATTGTGAGGATGCGTCCTATTCTAAATAGGTGTCAAATGTAGGTCACATGGTGGCGTAGGACTGTCCCAATCCAGTCGGAAGGATATTGATGACAAACGTGACTATAGATAAATTCCTGCGACGCAAACATTCTCTGGCATACTGTACATCTGATTCAGAAAAATTTTGGACCATGAAGGCCGATCTTTTTAATGTATGTTTATTTTATGTTTATTTATTCCAGAACTTGACTTCTGGGACCACTGCTTGGAGGGCCGTCAGCCCCGCCCTTCCGACACAGCCTCCGCCATCGCCAACACGAGCCCCGCCTGCGAGGAGGGGGAGGAGGACCACCACAATGACCATGAGAGCACCTGCGCCCGGCGGCTCGCCGAGACCTTCGAGGGCTGCCTGTCTCGCGCCAAGAAGACCATACTGGGCTGCTCGGCGCTGCTGGTGCCTCACCAGCTGATGCGGCGGGCCGCCCGCCACGCCCTGCAGCTGGTGGCGGGCGAGCCATGCGGGCTGCGCGGCTGCGTCCTCTACGTTCACCTGGAGTTGGCCGACGGCGCCGTGCGGCTGCTGGAGCACCTGACCTGCGACGCCGTGGTGGTGCCCACCTCGGAGCTGACACTGGTCTTCAAGCAGGACCGCGGTGGCGGTGTGGGTGTGGGTGGCACAGTGGGCAGCTGGTCGGCGGGCCTGCGGCAGCTCCTCATGGGCACGTGCTTCTCGGCGCCAGGCTTCCGCCGTGTCATCAAACTGAGCCCCGGCTTCCGGCTGGTGAAGAGGAAGCTGTACTCGGGCGCGGTGGTGGTGGTGGAGTGCTGAGGGGCGTGTGTGGAGTTGGAGGGAGCGGGTGTGAATGAACTGCGGTCTGAACTCTGACCGCTGAAAAGACGCGTGCTTATTTTCTACACCTTGTTCTTGTTTTTTGGTACAGTATGGTTTATCATTCAGCGAGCCAAGTCGATCTCTCTTGCACACGTTGGACACCTGGTTCACTTTGGAAAGGACCAGGGGTTAGTTGGAGATCGAGGGTGGGGGGTGGGGGCTGTCAATGGTGATGTGAGCCTTGGGACGCTTACGTCGGTGCACACTTGTGAATTTCTTACTGTGGCCTGTAAAGATTTCGCGACCGATGTAAAGCGATCTCTGGTCCATTTCGACAGGGTTTCGTAAGACACTTGCCACTTTATTGTTTAGGTTTGCGGGTGTCAAATGTATATGGAGGCGTGTTCAGATGTTGCCTTGCGATTAACATTTTTGTGCAAAAAACGTCACACGCTACGATGTGGGTGTTGAAAACTGCCAGGGTAATTTTTTTTGTTGCTGTTCGTATTCATTTTTGTAAGCCTTTTATTTTTTTGTTGTGGCTTTCAACTTCATTGAATACCTCTTGTAGATTGCAGAAGTTTGAGGAGAAAGTAAAGATTTGTATTAGAATTTGGTGATCGTTTTTCCCCTGCATATTCAACATTAACAGAACATACATTTTTATATGAAGCATTTGTCAGAAGACGGTTATTTGACAATAAAATGCCCCCTGGGGCCCAATAAAGCCCTATTGATGTCATTTATTTGTTGATTATATTTAGCGAATTTCTATCTGCAAAATGACTAGTAATTAAATCTGCCAGATAAATGTAATAGAGTAAAAAGTACAAGATTTTGTGGAGAAGTATATAAACGCTTCATACAGTGCTGAGTAATTAGATTAAACAAATGGAAATACTAGCAGAAAAGTAAAGTACAAGTAGCTCAGATTTGTACTATTTGAGTAAATGAACCTGTTTACTTAAATGTATGTCCAGACTAGAGGCCCTTCTATATCTCAGGCCATAGTTAGAATTTAGGTCACGTACTTGCCCTGTGAACTGTGCGCCCACGAGGTGGTTTTAACTGTCGTCTTATGTTAAAATGGTTGTTAAGATTTTTTTGTGTTTTTTGTTTCTTTTAAACCTGTGACAAAATGGGATCTTGCAGCAAACATAAGCATATACGTATGTAGGTCATATGTAGACTAGTCATGTAGCTCAGTCACAGACATTGCACACAGGTTTTGAAACCTATACAATGTTTGGTTGTAGAGTCATGCAGGGCCTTAAACACTGCCCTGCACAAAAAGAACCACTTCCAGACCACAGCCCCAAAGACATTCTCTGCAATGAACTGGGATGAGGACCCCTACCTTCTCAGGCATCTGACAAGTAGCCGTTGTCTGCCTTGACCTTCCACGGGCCACTGAAAATAGGTTGTTGCCTGGGTGAACTCACTGCTGTGTCAAGGGCCCCTTTCCAATAAGTACCAGTCGGTGCAGCGAGGAACAAAGTGATTTGACACGCCTTGAAGGTGCAGAAACGGGACCATTTAATCACATACACATCAAGTGGCAATTCAGGCTTTTAATATATATATTTTTTTTATAAACTTTTTTTAGAATGTTCAATTAAAATTGGATCTTATTTTATGGTTCCTTATCACCCAGTAAAAAGAGTTAACTTAGACCTAGCTGTGTTCATGCCCTCTGTGGTCCAAAGTATAACTAGTTTGATCATTAACAAATATCTAATGGATGAATCACAAAGGCAATGTCAACACAAAACAATAGTTTTTGTCTCAAATGTCTTTTCACTCAATCCAGGTGTCGTCAACAACTTGAAATGAATGGAAACGCGATTGAAAGGCAATTTGATTTCATATGTTCACATATTCAAACCCGTGAAGTGAATGAAGTCACTCCGTCTCGGCTTTCTGGCTTCCAACTTCCCCACACTCTTGGTACACACACTCCATCCACCTTGACACCTTCCATTACTTATTAATTAGGTGCTGTTGGTAACATTTCTTAGAGCTATTATTTGAGTGTTAAATATCCGTCAGCTATCTTGCCTGCAATTCCCAAAAATTACTGCGCCACTCGGTGGTGGCTGGTGGATGAGTGTGTGTGCAGAGTGGGTTACGACTTCTCATTTGGTGTTGTGGGAAATGTGACTGCTGAGATCCAGGGTGGACTGGAGCTGATAGCCAAATAGCTCTCGACACTGCAAAGGATCAGGTCCAAAATGATATTTGCCATTTCAATTCACATGACATTGTGTGACTCGAAACCCAGCCCTCTCCCTGCTACGCAGAATTCACTATGACATGATCAGATTTACAAATCGAATCATTAGCCTGCACCAGGAAGTCATGGCGATCACTTGGGCATATTGCACCTTTCATTTTTAATTTATTCATTATAATTCATGCCCGACAGCTCAAAGTAAAAACCCTCTGTCATCCTGGGTCACTCATTAATGATAACACACAAGCTAAACTTAATTTGTCTGCTAGTGAAAAAGAACTCAATGATTGTATTCAAAGCAATGATCTACACAGAAGGTTGGTCATCACACCATCAGACCGCCACTGGTTGTTTGTTTATTAGTTTTAAATACATTGCTCATTTAAAATACAAAAGTTTGTCTTTGCAAAATGCGGGAATCTTTTGGGATTTGTTTTGTGCAGATCTAGCCCAACTCAAAAGCCCATGCAAAATAAATTACCATAATCAGATTATGCATATTCAACAAAATCTATATCTGTCATGTAGGGGTGGAAGGTGGGGAAAGGACCCAAATGCAGGCAGCAGGATGAATTTAAATGATTTCATCCCAAAAGGCACACGCAGGCAGGGACAGGTGACAGACGTACTCACATGAACTAATACGGGGATCTGACAAGGAACACAGGACTGGGGCAGCTATAAATGGGGAGACGCTCACGACGGAAGTGGAGACAGGTGCAGACAATCAAGGGCGGGGAAACAACACAACACCGGAATAAGCGGACTACGAAATACAACATGAAACAATGAACAACCAAACTACATGGGGAATAGAACACCAGATAAAACATGAACTAAACGGATATAAACTAAAACATACGGAGGGGCAGGGTCAAAAAGGCACATGGATAACACAAAACACAAACAACCAGCAGGGGGTGCAAAAAGCCCAAAACATAAATCACCTGAGGGGGACAGAGACTGACTGTGACAATATAATGCTGTTGTTGGGTGAATGTGAGGCAGCACTAATTGTAAAGCAAGTTAGGCAAAAACGACGCTTAAATAGAGGCATAATATAAAATAAAGTAGAATAGTATGAATGGTATATACAATACAGAATGATTTCTGAATGATGGGATATTTACAATACAGATTGTAAAGCGCTTTGAGTGGCCATAGGTTAGAAAAGTGCTATTGCAGTGCATTTCAAGTACTCAAAGTCATATACTGTTCCAATTCCAGGTGCCGGCTAGATGTCCGAAGACGTCCTAATCTGTGGACGACCGATTTGCATCTGGGAATAAACAGCATACCATACAAGAAAAAGGTCAGGTTATTATTATACTCTTGGTTCTCGTTAGTTCCATAACAATGGGACTCATTCCCCTAGTGGCCATCTTGGTTCCTAACATAGATGTACACACATAGATACTGCGTTGGCCGCTGCTGTTCATCGGAGCCGCGCGACAACGTGGCTGCCATATTGGTCAGGGGAAACTGCGCCTCCTGAGGCATTCATGCATGTCTATCCAGTGTTGTAATGTAATGAAGTACAAATAGTTCGTTACTGTACTTAAGTAGAATTTTCACGTATCTGTACTTTACTTCGTTATTTATATTTCTGGCAACTTTCACTTTTACTCCACTACAGAAAATGTATACTTTTACTCTGATAAATTTCTCCTAAGCATCTTCGTTTCTCGTTACTACAAAATAAAATCATTAGAAATGTGTTAAGACCGCAGGTTTGGTGAATCACGCGCGAAACCAACCAGACGCGCAAAGCGCACGCGTACTGCTGCAGGCGCACGCGCTTTACTTCCGCTCCCATGGTAACGCATGGCGCGGTTCACACTGCGTCCCTGTGCGCAATCTCATAGAAATACATTGTATATGCACAATATCTGCATCATATTAAGTTAAATTAAGTTAAATCAAGTCATACATTTTGCATACAACCAAAACAACATTCTAATAATAATAATTATAATAATAATAATAATAATAATAATAATAATAATCATCATTATTATTTTTGTATTATTCCATCCATCCATCCATCCATTATCGTCCGCTTATCCGGGGTCGGGTCGCGGTGGCAGCCGGCTAAGCAGGGCCCCCCAGGCTTCCTTCTCCCCAGCCACACTCTCTAGTTCCTCCTGGGGGATCCCGAGGCGTTCCCAGGCCAGGCGAGATATGTAATCCCTCCAGCGAGTTCTGGGTCTGCCCCGGGGTCTCCTCCCAGTTGGACGTGCCCGGAAAACCTCCAAAGGGAGGCGCCCGGGGGGCATCCTAATCAGATGCCCGAACCACCTCAGCTGACTCCTTTCGATGCGGAGGAGCAGCGGCTCTACTCCGAGCTCCCTCCGGATGTCTGAGCTCCTCACCCTATCTCTAAGGCTGAGCCCAGCCACCCTGCGGAGGAAACTCATTTCGGCCGCTTGTATCCGCGATCTCATTCTTTCGGTCACTACCCAAAGCTCGTGACCATAGGTGAGGGTTGGAACGTAGATGGACCTGTAAATCGAAAGCTTCGCTTCCGGCTCAGCTCCCTCTTCACCACAACGGACCGGTACAGCGCCCGCATCACTGCAGACGCTGCACCAATCCGTCTGTCCATCTCCCGCTCCATTTTTGCCCTCACTCGTGAACAAGACCCCGAGATACTTGAACTCCTTCGCTTGAGGCAGCAACTCACTCCCAACCCGGAGGGAACACTCCACCGTTTTCCGGCAGAGACCATGGCCTCAGACTTGGAGGTGCTGACTCTGCAGGGGGTACAACCAGCAGGGGGTGCAAAAAGCCCAAACGATAAATCACCCTGAGGGGGACAGGACTGCACTGTGACAATTATAATGCCGTTGTTGGGTGAATGTGAGGCACTAATTGTAAAGCGCTTTGAGTGGCCATAGGTTAGAAAAGTGCTATTGCAGTGCATTTCAAGTACTCAAAGTCATATACTGTTCCAATTCCAGGTGCCGGCTAGATGTCCGAAGACGTCCTAATCTGCGGACGACCGATTTGCATCTGGGAATAAACAGCATACCATACAAGAAAAAGGTCAGGTTATTATTATACTCTCTTGGTTCTCGTTAGTTCCATAACAATGGGACTCATTCCCCTAGTGGCCATCTTGGTTCCTAACATAGATATACACACATAGATACTGCGTTGGCCGCTGCTGTTCATCGGAGCCACGCGACAACGTGGCTGCCATATTGGTCAGGGGAAACTGCGCCTCCTGAGGCATTCATGCATGTCTATTGAGGCAGGAGGTCTGTGTACAGCTAAAATAAACATAATTTGCTCCATTTTCGAAGAATTTTCAAGCAGTTTGGTTTGTTACAAATGCCAGACATGTATTTATGATACAGGATGTTGTGACATTTAATTTGGAACAGTGAAATGATGTACAACCGGATTATTCAACACCTACCAGTGTCCTTACATTGGAGAAGCCCTGAAAAGCCACATTTAGTAGTAGTAGTGTGTAGCAGTAGCTAAATACTACAGCAGCACACACGTCTGGCATTTTCTATTATTGGAACAGGACAGGACCGGTCAGGACCCCTTTGGCATTCCACGATGGCCACTAGGGGACCATGGCCCATTGCATACGGTACTTACCGCCTGATTTCCTGAAACGTGCTGCAAAAGCAGCTGGTTTTGCAATTGGAAGGTGTTGGAATCGGCGTCGGCTGGAGACTGGAGAGTTGCGCTTCTCCAGTACTGCTGGGAGGCCTCCTGACCGTGTGGGTTCGCTGCCACTTGTCTTCTGTTCAGGTTGGATCCCTGTTGGCTGGTTGGATTTTCATCAGCACTGTATGAAGCGTTGTTGAAGATTGCTGAAAAAAACCAAGTTTAAAGAGTTAGTCTCAAAGGGCATTAAGGGGCCATACACTTATGACACCCCCTTAATTTACTTACTCATTTCCTTACTCAATTGTACTAACTTATATTTTGACATTTACTCAATATTCTGTCAACACTTCTGGAGTCAACATTTACATTCATATTTTATATTTTTTACAACTATTATGTATATTGTGTTGGCGTATTATCATATTTTGTATACTGTGCTGCTCAAGGTTTATGTGTGTGCGCGTATGAATATATGTATATATGTGTGTGTGCACACGGGTGTATATATAGTGGGCTCAGGAGACGTGAGGCAATTCAGTAGGCTGTACGATTTTTCTATGATCTTTGTGCTTTTTAAGGGCAGGAGAGTGAAGCGAACACAGGAAAGTGGGTTGAACCATATGAGGTAGGCCTACATGTAGCATATGAATGATCGGTAGGAATAGAACCTGGGTCGCTAGGAGGCACAAATGCCTCCATAGATGTGTAACCACAATTGTGTACCACTACATTTTGTACAATTGTTTTGGAACAGGCTTGGCAATGTGAATGCGGGTCTATGTATATTATAGAATAACTTCTAACTTCAAAATCTTATCTCCACTTACCTTCATCCATAGTACAATAACACCTTTATTTATCCACAACATTCACTATGATTGTGTGTGTGCCTGGACTGGGCTGCAAAGTACCTGAATTTGCAGGGCTGAATTTGGGCCACACCACATCTTCTTCAAGCCACTCTTTCACCAGCGTCTCTTTGATGTCTCTTTTGCTGCACAGAACGAGTGTGGCGGTGATACAGGAAATATATTAAACCGGATTTAAAAAAAGGTAAGATTTGCGAGTGGCAGGAGCAATCTACTCGAAACAGATAGCTCACAAATTACACAAAACGTACAAAATAGATGTTAAAACATACGATGGGAGGGGAAAAAAACAGCCTACCGGTTTTGTCTTTGCTTGTTGACAACCAGATATGCAGCCAGGGCTCCCATGGTCAATAGCAATACAACTAGAGTTACAGATAAACCAGCATAAAAAGCGACCTTATGAATTGGTAAACTGCAGTCATCGCTCAGGTACCAAGTAGCTTCGACATTTTCACATCTGAAAATGAAGAGAGGAAAGGAAATGTATAAAATGCTCCCGATTTTGGATGGTTATTTTAAATGAGCATTCTTGGTCGGCTATAGAATGTGTATGCCTCCCAATTTCATCACTTTTCAAAACATTTACTTCTACAGATGATCTGCGCTAACAGTCGATTTGACTCGAGGATCAACAACAAACTTCTACTTTATGTGTACGTTTTTTAAATTTTTTATTTTAAGAACAACAAAATGACGTACTCGCACAGCGGTCCAATAACGGTGTACACATTGCATTTGCCGTGGTAGCATGTTTTCTTATTGCTGTGTTGCGAATGGCACATCGTCACACAAGCAAATTGTTTGCCCACTCGCGTGGATTCATAAAATGCACGAACCGCTTTATCAACACTGTCACATACACCTGTATGAGAGAGAGAGAATAAGATAAGAGGATGTTTGTGGATTGTGTGTGGTTGGAGTTAGGGTGGTGCATTGGCTAATGAAGGCACACAGCCATCTCCCATCTCCAGACGATACCTGCTAGCAGGTACCATCTGCTCTGTTTTCATTCATACTACAAACTACTGCAATACACCGGTTTATTCAAAGGACACAGGCAGTTGACTGAATATGGTAACAGCTAGAATGCTAGCACTAATTGAGTGTGTGTGGTGATGGCTGGTTTAACCTGTGTGCACTGATTAGCCAATGCACCTCAGGTGTGCAGCCTCACCCAGCCCCAGACTCTGACTGGGCCACCAACCACACACACTCCACAAAGTTACATTTGACGATTTGACATTTAAATGGTCTCCGAGTGGCCTAACCGAAGCCTACAAATGAAAGAATGATGAAAAATGTAATGTGTTGTGTGGATCAAAATAGGGCTTGTATTTTCATTCCTGGGAATTCTTTCAAAAAACTACAAGCTCTTTCTCCCTCCTCTACTTGGCAAAATCACCCCGACCATTCAGCTTGGAGTGAGGCTCTGTTGACATTCAGTTGCCTTTTTGTTGGTAGCCTGAAGAACTACACAAGGTTTTACAAAGGCTGCAAGAGATGAAGACCTATCTATGGATCATATGAGGACTAACCAAGTCTTACTGAGTGGAAGGAATGACTGATTATTTCAGCCAGAATACAGCAGAATACAGAGGATCTTTAGGGTATTCCTACAGCTTCTTTTTCTTTCTTCTCAAAATGTAGCTAGCTTGAAAACACAAATCTGGCATCTTGTACTTTTAATAACATGCATCTGTCTATCTTGTATCACACTTGTCAATATATATATATACTGTACATGTACTTACCTTTTCCGATGTCAGGTGACTTTACAGTGTCGGTGTTGGTAACAGTGAAGTTAGGACACGCTGATTCACAGGACACAAATATCAGAAAGGTGTGTTTCATGTAAATACATACACCCACAGTGCATATGAGTATGTATTGATCGTATTGAACAAATATTTCATGCTTCAAACTCAGATGGCAGTAACATGGCAGAGTTTCAGCGATGAGCATTGTTATGTGATCGTACCTGTTGTGCAGGCTACAAGGTCAGAAACGGCTTTCTTGATTTGGTCAAAGTAGGCGTCATAAGTCTCTTCAACATCACCAGTATTTTCTAGCTCACAACAATATCATGTTTAACATTCACTCTGGGAAAAAAGTAAGTAAAAAGTATAGTTCATTAAATTATCCTATATGCAGGAACATTTAATTGATTGTAATTTAAATGTAATTCAATTCAATGAAATAATAAATCCTTATATTCGTAATAAAACAAAAAGTAGCGCACATTATTTTTTTTACTCATTGTGGAAAAATTGAATATGTCACTTACCCCAGACTTCTTGACACAGCAGGACTAGGAAAAAAAAAGAAAAATACTTTGAACACATCACTTTAATGCATAACAAATCTAGGGTACCGGAGATTCTTACCCTGAACATAACCATACCTATAGGTAGGGTAAAGGATGAGTGTGGAGTAATCATTATTTTTTGTATATTATACAAAAAAAATAATATTACTCATTTAAAAGATGCTGTGGGCAGGGGTTTTCCTTCGGTAGTAACTTAGGTGATTTTTTCTAGAAGGTTTAGGCAGGGGAAACAGGCTTTGGTGGGCCGCATAACACTTTTCAATGCTCAAAAAACCCTGTGTGGGTAAGAATTGAAAGTTGTGAAGAGGGAGAGGGGAAGAGAGCCAGATTTGGAACTAAAACAATTAAAATGTGTCCCTTCCCTCCCTCTCTCTAAGTTTCTCCGCCATTGGGAGGTGTTGCATTTCAAGCACCTGTAATTGAGAGGCAACAGGGATTCCTGAACCAATCAAGAGGCTTTTCTAACAAATTAAAAACAAACAAATCACACCCAAATGTGGCCTACAGCACCTTTAATGATCATCCAAAAAAATGGGTGCCTTACCTCACTTTGGTTACAATCACGGTTATAAAATTAGGTATTTTCAGAGCAATATAGTATGTCTCCATCTGTATTGTAAAACAAACGATTAGCAATAGAAGCAGAATACATACCACTATTGATCTGTAGAATAATACTTAACAAAATGAGAATTACGATATGCGGCCAGAAGATATGCAGAGGATAAAGGCTGATGCATACTCCGCAAGAACAGAGAAATGTGTTCGTTTTCTCGAGGTGGCAAGAAGAAGAACAAAGTTGGTTGTGGCCACCAGGACATTTCATACTTCACGAGAAACTCAAGTGCAGAACTCCTGGGAAGTCCTCAAAGGCCCCGCCCACAGCAGCACACGTCACGCGCGCTAAGCCCCGTGACGCGCCGGCTGAAAGCGCATTAACCACGCCCACTTCAAATTGACCAATCACACAAGAGTTCTCGGACAGGACGCGAGATGTTGTGCCCGGAATCCCGGATGATGTGTCGAGAACAAGCTGCGAGAACTCCCGAACCAGGGCTGCGAGAACAAAATGACGTCATTCTTTTCTCTCAGCCCTGGGAGAGAGAACACATTTCTCTGTTCTTGCGGAGTATGTATCAGCCTTTAGAAGAGCACAACCCCACCTGTTTTCTGATGCTTGCTCCCTATTTATTCACAAAGTCAACAATTTTCCTTACCTGTTGTGTGAAGTTGTTAACAAATAATTCGTATACTTTGGTCGTGGGATCGTTATATTCAGGTTTATAAACCTCGTTAATCACAATCTCAACAATCACGGTTGTGTTAATGACCGCTGTAAAAGTAAAAAATAGATTTTTAGAAAGTGGTGGAAAATCCTCTCCTTGCTTATGAATAAAATGAACCTAAAATATACCTGGTTTAATCTCTGAGACATGTTCACAAACGTCTCCAGTAAATCCTGGTAAACAGTCGCATATTGACCCATTGCGAGTTCCTCCATTCTGGCATTCTGGTGGCTTAGTTGTTGAAACTGTTGTCGTGGCAACCGTAGTTGGAGTGGTCGTTTTTTCTGCTGTTGTTGTCTCAACCGTAGTTGGAGTGGTCGCTGTGTCAGCTGTTGTAGTCGCAGCCGTAGTTGGAGTGGTCGCTGTGTCAGCTGTTGTAGTCGCAGCCGTAGTTGGAGTGGTCGCTGTGTCGGCTGTTGTAGTCGCAGCCGTAGTTGGAGTGGTCGCTGTGTGAGATGTTGTAGTCGCAACCGTAGTTGGAGTGGTCGCTGTTTCTGCTGTTGTCGTCTTAACCGTAGTTGGAGTGGTCGCTGTTTCTGCTGTTGTCGTCTTAACCGTAGTTGGAGTGGTCGCTGTTTCTGCTGTTGTCGTCTCAACCGTAGTTGGAGTGGTCGCTGTGTCAGCTGTTGTCGTCTCAACCGTAGTTGGAGTGGTCGCTGTTTCTGCTGTTGTCGTCTTAACCGTAGTTGGAGTGGTCGCTGTTTCTGCTGTTGTCGTCTTAACCGTAGTTGGAGTGGTCGCTGTTTCTGCTGTTGTCGTCTCAACCGTAGTTGGAGTGGTCGCTGTTTCTGCTGTTGTCGTCTCAACCGTAGTTTGAGTGGTCGCTGTGTCAGCTGTTGTAGTCGCAGCCGTAGTTGGAGTGGTCGCTGTCTCAGCTGTTGTAGTCGCAGTCGTAGTTGGAGTGGTCGCTGTGTCAGCTGTTGTAGTCGCAGCCGTAGTTGGAGTGGTCGCTGTGTCAGCTGTCGTCGTCGCAGCCGTAGTTGGAGTGGTCGCTGTGTCAGCTGTTGTAGTCGCAGCCGTAGTTGGAGTGGTCGCTGTGTCATCTGTTGTAGTCGCAGCCGTAGTTGGAGTGCTCGCTGTGTCAGCTGTTGTTGTCTCAACGGTAGTTGGAGGGGACGCTGTGTCAGCTGTTGTAGTCGCAGCCGTAGTTGGAGTGCTCGCTGTGTCAGCTGTTGTTGTCTCAACGGTAGTTGGAGGGGACGCTGTGTCAGCTGTTGTAGTCGCAGCCGTAGTTGGAGTGCTCGCTGTGTCAGCTGTTGTCGTCTCAACCGTAGTTGGAGTGGTCGCTGTGTCAGCTGTTGTAGTCGCAGCCGTAGTTGGAGTGCTCGCTGTGTCAGCTGTTGTTGTCTCAACGGTAGTTGGAGGGGACGCTGTGTCAGCTGTTGTAGTCGCAGCCGTAGTTGGAGTGGTCGCTGTGTCATCTGTTGTAGTCGCAGCCGTAGTTGGAGTGGTCGCTGTTTCTGCTGTTGTCGTCGCAACCGTAGTTGGAGTGGTCGCTGTTTCTGCTGTTGTCGTCTCAACCGTAGTTGGAGTGGTCGCTGTGTCAGCTGATGTAGTCGCAGCCGTAGTTGGAGTGGTCGCTGTCTCAGCTGTTGTAGTCGCAGCCGTAGTTGGAGTGGTCGCTGTGTCAGCTGTTGTAGTCGCAGCCGTAGTTGGAGTGGTCGCTGTGTCAGCTGTCGTCGTCGCAGCCGTAGTTGGAGTGGTCGCTGTGTCAGCTGTTGTAGTCGCAGCCGTAGTTGGAGTGGTCGCTGTGTCAGCTGTTGTAGTCGCAGCCGTAGTTGGAGTGCTCGCTGTGTCAGCTGTTGTTGTCTCAACGGTAGTTGGAGGGGACGCTGTGTCAGCTGTTGTAGTCGCAGCCGTAGTTGGAGTGCTCGCTGTGTCAGCTGTTGTCGTCTCAACCGTAGTTGGAGTGGTCGCTGTGTCAGCTGTTGTTGTCTCAACGGTAGTTGGAGGGGACGCTGTGTCAGCTGTTGTAGTCGCAGCCGTAGTTGGAGTGGTCGCTGTGTCATCTGTTGTAGTCGCAGCCGTAGTTGGAGTGGTCGCTGTTTCTGCTGTTGTCGTCGCAACCGTAGTTGGAGTGGTCGCTGTTTCTGCTGTTGTCGTCTTAACCGTAGTTGGAGTGGTCGCTGTTTCTGCTGTTGTCGTCTCAACCGTAGTTGGAGTGGTCGCTGTGTCAGCTGTTGTAGTCGCAGCCGTAGTTGGAGTGGTCGCTGTGTCAGCTGTTGTAGTCGCAGCCGTAGTTGGAGTGGTCGCTGTGTCAGCTGTTGTAGTCGCAGCTGTAGTTGGAGTGGTCGCTGTGTCAGCTGTCGTCGTCGCAGCCGTAGTTGGAGTGATCGCTGTGTCAGCAGTTGTAGTCGCAGCCGTAGTTGGAGTGGTCGCTGTGTCAGCTGTTGTAGTCGCAGCCGTAGTTGGAGTGGTCGCTGTGTCAGCTGTCGTAGTCGCAGCCGTAGTTGGAGTGGTCGCTGTGTCAGCTGTCGTTGTCGTAGCCGTAGTTGGAGTGGTCGCTGTGTCAGCTGTGGTAGTCGCAGCCGAAGTTGGAGTGGTCGCTGTGTCAGCTGTGGTAGTCGCAGCCGTAGTTGGAGTGGTCGCTGTGTCAGCTGTCGTTGTCGTAGCCGTAGTTGGAGTGGTCGCTGTGTCAGCTGTGGTAGTCACAGCCGAAGTTGGAGTGGTCGCTGTGTCAGCTGTGGTAGTCGCAGCCGTAGTTGGAGTGGTCGCTGTGTCAGCTGTGGTAGTCGCAGCCGTAGTTGGACTGGTCGCTGTGTCAGCTGTGGTAGTCGCAGCCGTAGTTGGAGTGGTCGCTGTGTCAGCTGTTGTAGTCGCAGCCGTAGTTGGAGTGGTCGCTATGTCAGCTGTCGTCGTCGCAGCCGTAGTTGGAGTGGTCGCTGTGTCATCTGTGGTAGTCGCAGCCGTAGTTGGAGGGGTGCTTGTGTTCAGCTGTGGTAGTCACAGCGGAAGTGGAGTGGTCGCTGTGTCAGCTGTGGTAGTCGCAGCCGTAGTTGGAGTGGTCGCTGTGTCAGCTGTTGTAGTCGCAGCCGTAGTTGGAGTGGTCGCTGTGTCAGCTGTTGTAGTCGCAGCCGTAGTTGGAGTGGTCGCTGTGTCAGCTGTTGTAGTCGCAGTGGTCGCCTGTTGTTGTCTCAACGGTATCAATAGATCTGTTCTCAACTTGTCGACGTGCTCAATAGGAGATGGATACAGCATGGTTACATAACGCTTGCGTAGGTTTAACAAGTACCATAGTATCTGGAGAGTATTGTAGAGGACTCTCGCTCATAAACCTAACATACCTAGTCGTGTTAGGTAGAGCCGAGACTCTGGTGAGTGCTCGCTGTTCAGCTATAGTAGAGAGATAAACTCAACACCAGCTGTTGTTGAATGAAAACATTGATCACGACTCTATGATGCTCCAGATTAGGTAATTAGTTGTCAGGAATACGGGCATGCCTCTGATAGTATGGAAATTAGTGGGTCGTCGTGGTGTCTATCATATAACGCGAAGCCGATATTAAGGATGTCGATCATCTGCTTAGTTCATCTGTGTATCTAGCTGCGCGTAGCTCTAAGAGTGTACAGTGCTCCGCATCGTTAGTAGTGCTCTCTGCTTTGTTGTGTCTAGACAAGTAATATAGTGTTTCGTAGAGTTGGTGACTCGCTTGTGATTGCCAGGTTGTTCAGTCGTAGTTGCCGATTGGTGTATAGCATTTCGCATGTGATTCTGTCATTGGGTATTGTAGCTCAGCTAACTCGGGCTCGTTTTTGAGTATCGGGGACGCTCTGTAGAGTATACTGCATGTGTTGTGCCTGTCAAGCCGGCACTGGTGGATGGCTCCTGTGTCAGCTGTTGCGTCTCGAGTATCGTAGCTCTCCAAAGTGTGCGCTCAGCGCGTGTGCTCACGTGCCTGTGTTGACGCGTTCGACTCAGTGTGTTATTTGGTAAGTTGATTCAGTCGCTGTGGTCGCTGTTTTGTCTTCATGCTGTTGATTAGCTGCTGCTGGTTTAGTGAGTGGGTGCCGCAGCACTCGATAGTCAGCATGTTGTAGTCGGCAGCAGTTAGATGAAGTATGTCTCGGTTTGTTAATAACATAGTCTTTGTTGTTCTCTCTAGCAGCAAGCTGTCTGCAGCGAGATTGATTTGCCTGAAGTGCATGTCCATTGGCTCTACGTCGCTAGCGATAACCGTAGTTAGTAGTAGACGCTTCGTCGCTTTCTGCCTGTTTGTTACTAATCTCACTCGTAGTTGTAAGTTAGGTCGCTCATGTGTCAGCTGATGTAGATTCGCTGACTCAGTAGATTTTGAGTTTTATTTCGCTTGTCTCCAGGCATGTGCTTAAGTGTCAGTCGTTAGTAGTGGTTCGCTGTGTGTCAGCTGTGTAGTCGCAGCGGCGTATACGTCTTCGGGACCGTGAGTGTCGCGCATATATCAGTAGTACGATATACGATCAGCGCGTAGTTTGGAGTGGGTGCTCTGTGTGTCTAGCGTCTCTGTCTCCTAAGTTGTATGGTTGTGTTTATTTAGTACACATGTAGTTGGAGTGACTCGCGGGCGTGGTCTCTCAACTATGTGTAATGTGGCCCTTCTAATGGTTTTAGAAGGGTTTTCTAATGGTTTTAGAAGGGTTTTTAATATTTAAACGAAGGCAAAGGCATATAAAAAGATCTACCTACTAATAAAACAGTTGACAATGTTTTTCCTTTGTCATCCACAATAGCGCCTGTGAATTCTCTAAGGGTGAACAGCGCTAGTCCTGCTGTGCAAGCTCAAACCCATTTGCTTTGTGATATTTGGAACTAAGGTTTTGAGTACATAAGCCCTGCTGTAACCAAGTGTATCTGAAAGCCTTTTTTTTTCGCTGTGTTCTAACTTCTGAGAGTATGTTAAGCTCTCTAGTCAGAAGCTCGTAGTTTGGGAGATTAGAGGATACGAGTCTCTCTCTTGCTGTTGTTCGTGTGCGCAAACCGTAGGGTGAGTGGTCGCTGTTGCGATTCCTCTCTAACAGCGTTTATGTACGAGTAGCGCTGGTTTCCTGCGCTTGTTGTTCTTTAAATGAGACCTGCATATGGAAGGGCGCTCGTGCATTGGTACAGCTATTAATCGACAACCAGTTGAAGGAGGTTCGCTGTCTAGTGCTGTTGGTTGAGTCGCAAGCCGTAGTGTATTGAGAATGCAGTCGAAACCATTTTCTGTCTAGTGTGACGCGTGATATTCGAGTATATATTCATTTGGATGCTAGGCTAGTGTTCCTCTGGCTAGATTTTTCGCTGTGATCAATAACTCGCTGTCGTTCCGTTCGCAAGATCGTAGTTGGAGTGATCGCTATTTACTGTTGGCGATGTTGTTCTTACGGTCGCAGACTCGACTATGTTGGGAAGCTGAGTGTTGACTCCGTGGTAGGATCAAGGTTCTGTAGTCTGTGCAGCCGTAGTTGGAGTGGTCGCTGTGTCAGCTGTTGTAGTCGCAGCCGTAGTTGGAGTGGTCGCTGTGTCAGCTGTGGTAGTCGCAGCCGTAGTTGGAGTGGTCGCTGTGTCAGCTGTTGTAGTCGCAGCCGTAGTTGGAGTGGTCGCTGTGTCAGCTGTCGTCGTCGCAGCCGTAGTTGGAGTGGTCGCTGTGTCAGCTGTGGTAGTCGCAGCCGTAGTTGGAGTGGTCGCTGTGTCAGCTGTGGTAGTCGCAGCCGTAGTTGGAGTGGTCGCTGTGTCAGCTGTGGTAGTCGCAGCCGTAGTTGGAGTGGTCGCTGTGTCAGCTGTGGTAGTCGCAGCCGTAGTTGGAGTGGTCGCTGTGTCAGCTGTGGTAGTCGCAGCCGTAGTTGGAGTGGTCGCTGTGTCAGCTGTTGTAGTCGCAGCCGTAGTTGGAGTGGTCGCTGTGTCAGCTGTGGTAGTCGCAGCCGTAGTTGGAGTGGTCGCTGTGTCAGCTGTGGTAGTCGCAGCCGTAGTTGGAGTGGTCGCTGTGTCAGCTGTTGTAGTCGCAGCCGTAGTTGGAGTGGTCGCTGTGTCAGCTGTGGTAGTCGCAGCCGTAGTTGGAGTGGTCGCTGTGTCAGCTGTTGTAGTCGCAGCCGTAGTTGGAGTGGTCGCTGTGTCAGCTGTGGTAGTCGCAGCCGTAGTTGGAGTGGTCGCTGTGTCAGCTGTGTGTAGTCGCAGCCGTAGTTGGAGTGGTCGCTGTGTCAGCTGTGGTAGTCGCAGCAGTAGTTGGAGTGGTCGCTGTGTCAGCTGTGGTAGTCGCAGCCGTAGTTGGAGTGGTCGCTGTGTCAGCTGTGGTAGTCGCAGCCGTAGTTGGAGTGGTCGCTGTGTCAGCTGTGGTAGTCGCAGCCGTAGTTGGAGTGGTCGCTGTGTCAGCTGTGGTAGTCGCAGCCGTAGTTGGAGTGGTCGCTGTGTCAGCTGTGGTAGTCGCAGCTGTAGTTGGAGTGGTCGCTGTGTCAGCTGTGGTAGTCGCAGCCGTAGTTGGAGTGGTCGCTGTGTCAGCTGTGGTAGGTCACGTTCGGAGACTGGTGAGTGGCGTGGGAATGAGCTCGCTGTTGTCCAAGGCGTGTGGTCACTCGTCGAGCCTATCACGATAGTGGACTGTCGAGTCGCCGACGCATGCGTGTGCGGCGCTTTGGTCTGACCTGTAGGGAGTCCGTGATATGGAGACGTTGGTGCGGCCTGTGTTAGACGGTGGTTGTGAGTCCTCATGCTCCGTGATAGTTTTGGGGCTTGAGTTGCTCGTGTAGTTTCAGCATGTTACGCTTACCTCTGTCTGGTGGGTGAGTATTAGGAAAAAGATGGTCGCCTGTTGATTCAGCTGTTGTCAGAGATCGCCTAGCCTATTACTCGGAAACCTTGTCCTCGCAAGTGTGCCGCTGTGGGTAGTAGATCCGCAACGTAGTTGGTCTGTGTGGAAGGGTTAGTGTCGCTGTGTCAGTGTGATTCGGAGTCGACACTCGCGGCGTAGTGTATGACTTTTGGTCGCTGTGTTCAAGGCATGTATCCTCGGTTTCGTCGTGGGTGCTGTTTGGGGACTGTCGGCAATGGTCATGCTGTTCTGTCGCAGCCGGTCAAGGGCCAGTTGTAGCGTTACTAGGTTCTGCATGGGTCTCAGTGAGTTTTCTTACGTGTTCCTGGCTGGCAGTGTTGGTGGTAGAGCTCTTCGCTCGAGCTGCAGCGTGTGGTCACACCCCGTAGGGTCGCAGCGTGTGGCTTTTCCCAGTGTCAGCTGTGGTAGTCGCGTACGCCGAGCCGTAGTTGAGTGGTGTGTCAGCTGTGGTAGTCGCAGCCGTAGTTGGAGTGGTCGCTGTGTCAGCTGTGGTAGTCGCAGCCGTAGTTGGAGTGGTCGCTGTGTCAGCTGTTGTAGTCGCAGCCGTAGTTGGAGTGGTCGCTGTGTCAGCTGTGGTAGTCGCAGCCGTAGTTGGAGTGGTCGCTGTGTCAGCTGTTGTAGTCGCAGCCGTAGTTGGAGTGGTCGCTGTGTCAGCTGTGGTAGTCGCAGCCGTAGTTGGAGTGGTCGCTGTGTCAGCTGTGGTAGTCGCAGCCGTAGTTGGAGTGGTCGCTGTGTCAGCTGTGGTAGTCGCAGCCGTAGTTGGAGTGGTCGCTGTGTCAGCTGTGGTAGTCGCAGCCGTAGTTGGAGTGGTCGCTGTGTCAGCTGTTGTACGTCGCAGCCGTAGTTGGATGGTCGCGTGTCAGCTGTGTATCCAGCCGTAGTTGGAGTGGTCGCTTGTCTGCTGTGGTAGTCGCAGCCGTAGTTGGAGTGGTCGCTGTGTCAGCTGTGTAGTCGCAGCCGTAAGTTGGAGTGGTCGCTGTGTCAGCTTGTGGTAGTCGCAGCCGTAGTTGGAGTGGTCGCAGTGTCATCTGGTGGTAGTCGCAGCCGTAGTTGGAGTGGTCGGCAGTGTCAGCTGTGTAGCCGCAGCCCGTAGTGTGTAAGTGGGTCGCTGTGTCAGCTGTGGTAGTCGCAGCCGTAGTTGGAGTGGTCGTTCAGCTGTGGTAGTCGCAGCCGTAGTTGAGTGGTCGCTGTGTCAGCTGTGGTAGTCGCAGCCGTAGTTGGAGTGGTCGCTGTGTCAGCTGTGGTAGTCGCAGCCGTAGTTGGAGTGGTCCCTGTGTCAGCTGTGTCGTCGCAGCCGTAGTTGGAGTGGTCGCTGTCTGTGTAGTCGCAGCGTAGTTGGAGTGGTCGTGTGTCAGCTGTGGTAGTCGCAGCCGTAGTTTGAGTGGTCGCTGTGTCAGCTGTCGTAGTCGCGCGTAGTTATGTCGCGTGTCAGCGTGGCAGCCGTAGTTGGAGTGGTCCGCTCGTGTCAGTTGTGGTAGTCGCAGCCGTAGTTGGATGGTCGCTGTGTCAAGCTGTGGTAGTCGCAGCCGTAGTTGGAGTTGTAGTCGCCAGTAGTTAGTTGGTCGCTGGTCAGCTGTGGTAGTCGCAGCCGGAGTTGGAGTGGTCGCTGTGTCAGCTGTTGTAGTCGCAGCCGTAGTTTGGAGTGGTCGCCTGTTGTCAGCTGTGTCCAGCTGTAGTGGAGTGGTCTCTGTGTCAGCTGTGGTAAACGTAGCCGTAGTTGGAGTGGTCCAGGCTGTGTCAGCTGTTGTAGTCGCAGCCGTAGTTTGGAGTGGTCCGCTGTGTCAAGCTGTGGTTGTCGCAGCCGTAGCTGGAGTCGGTCGCTGTGTCAGCTGTTGTAGTCGCAGCCGTAGTTGGACTGGTCGCTGTGTCAGCTGTTGGTAGTCGCAGCGTAGTTGGAGTGGTCGCTAGTGTCAGCTGTGTAGTCGCAGCCGTAGTTGGACTGGTCGCTGTGTCAGCTGTGTAGTCGCAGCCGTAGTTGGACTGGTCGCCTGTGTCAGCTGTTGTAGTCGCAGCCGTAGTTGGACTGGTCGCTGTGTCAGCTGTTGGTAGTCGCAGCCGTAGTTGGAGTTGTCGCTGTGTCAGCTGTGGTAGTCGCAGCCGTAGTTGGAGTGGTCGCAGTGTCAGCTGTGGTAGTCGCAGCCGTAGTTGGACTGGTCGCTGTGTCAGCTGTGGTAGCCGTAGTTGGAGTGGTCGCTGTGTCAGCTGTGGTAGTCGCAGCCGTAGTTGGAGTGGTCGCTGTGTCAGCTGTTGTAGTCGCGGCCGTAGTTGGAGTGGTCGCTGTGTCAGCTGTTGTAGTCGCAGCCGTAGTTGGAGTGGTCGCTGTGTCAGCTGTTGTAGTCGCAGCCGTAGTTGGAGTGGTCGCAGTGTCAGCTGTGGTAGTCGCAGCCGTAGTTGGAGTGGTCGCTGTGTCAGCTGTTGTAGTCGCAGCCGTAGTTGGAGTGGTCGCAGTGTCAGCTGTGGTAGTCGCAGCCGTAGTTGGAGTGGTCGCTGTGTCAGCTGTGGTAGTCGCAGCCGTAGTTGGAGTGGTCGCTGTGTCAGCTGTTGTAGTCGCAGCCGTAGTTGGAGTGGTCGCTGTGTCAGCTGTGGTAGTCGCAGCCGTAGTTGGAGTGGTCGCTGTGTCAGCTGTTGTAGTCGCAGCCGTAGTTGGAGTGGTCGCTGTGTCAGCTGTTGTACTCGCAGCCGTAGTTGGAGTGGTCGCTGTGTCAGCTGTCGTCGTCGCAGCCGTAGTTGGAGTGGTCGCTGTGTCAGCTGTTGTAGTCGCAGCCGTAGTTGGAGTGGTCGCTGTGTCAGCTGTGGTAGTTGCAGCCGTAGTTGGAGTGGTCGCTGTGTCAGCTGTTGTACTCGCAGCCGTAGTTGGAGTGGTCGCTGTGTCAGCTGTCGTCGTCGCAGCCGTAGTTGGAGTGGTCGCTGTGTCAGCTGTTGTAATCGCAGCCGTAGTTGGAGTGGTCGCTGTGTCAGCTGTGGTAGTCGCAGCCGTAGTTGGAGTGGTCTCTGTGTCAGCTGTGGTAGACGCAGCCGTAGTTGGAGTGGTCGCTGTGTCAGCTGTGGTAGACGCAGCCGTAGTTGGAGTGGTCGCTGTGTCAGCTGTGGTAGTCGCAGCCGTAGTTGGAGTGGTCGCTGTGTCAGCTGTGGTAGTCGCAGCCGTAGTTGGAGTGGTCGCAGTGTCAGCTGTGGTAGTCGCAGCCGTAGTTGGAGTGGTCGCTGTGTCAGCTGTTGTAGTCGCGGCCGTAGTTGGAGTTGTCGCTGTGTCAGCTGTGGTAGTCGCGGCCGTAGTTGGAGTGGTCGCAGTGTCAGCTGTTGTCGTCGCAGCCGGAGTTGGAGTGGTCGCTGTGTCAGCTGTTGTCGTCGCAGCCGTAGTTGGAGTGGTCGCAGTGTCAGCTGTCGTAGTCGCAGCTGTAGTTGGAGTGGTCGCTGTGTCAGCTGTTGTAGTCGCAGCCGTAGTTGGAGTGGTCGCAGTGTCAGCTGTGGTAGTCGCAGCCGTAGTTGGAGTGGTCGCAGTGTCAGCTGTGGTAGTCTCAGCTGTAGTTTGAGTGGTCGCTGTGTCAGCTGTTGTAGTCGCAGCCGTAGTTGGAGTGGTCGCTGTGTCAGCTGTGGTAGTCGCAGCCGTAGTTGGAGTGGTCGCTGTGTCAGCTGTTGTAGTCGCAGCCGTAGTTGGAGTGGTCCCAGTGTCAGCTGTTGTAGTCGCAGCCGTAGTTGGAGTGGTCGCTGTGTCAGCTGTGGTAGTCGCAGCCGTAGTTGGAGTGGTCGCTGTGTCAGCTGTGGTAGTCGCAGCCGTAGTTGGAGTGGTCGCAGTGTCAGCTGTTGTAGTCGCAGCCGTAGTTGGAGGGGCCGCTGTGTCAGTTGAAAAAAATGTTGTTCAACAATTTGCATATGTATGTCTTATAATATGAATGGTAATGATGACAATAAAGAATAGGAATCATTATTATTTCAATAATAATAATCACCCTTTATATTAAGTTTGTAACGATTCTCAAACAGGGACCAGAATTGCGATAAAAAACCTCCACGATCTCATGACACATCCCTATAACTACCGGTGACCCTCTCCACCCCATGCAACAGAGAGGGAGACACCCATTCATTTTCTCAACTCGGTGATCATGTTCAGAAGTTGGAACGTTTTTACTTAGAAAGATATTGGATATTCAATGGATATTCATGCTCTGAAATACATCGGTCCTGCATGGGACACAGCACCGCTGTTAGGTCAATATTTATAATTCTACACATTAGGCAAATTACTAAGTATCCTGCCCTAAATTAGCCAGCTATGTCTTATATTTCAAAATGTCTCCATTCGAAATGGCATTAAAATAATTGGTTAGTGTATCCCGCTAGCTCTGCAACAGTAAAAAGCCAGGAGAAAATCCGATGTGAATGTAACGCAGATAGACTGTACAACCGACAGGTTAAACAGACTTTTTATTGGGAACATCTAAAACGAGTACAGCCATATTCATTGAGATCTGAAGCTGTGTTATTTTGCAATGTCTTCTTCTCTACCCCTACACCCGCAGCACAGCGGCAATATACTGCCCTCATGCGGACCGGGGGAAAACAAGGGCGGTAGTGGAATAAACCATTACATTTTTTATAATAAAACGACTATTCGAATATTTAAAAAATCCTGACCCATTCCCACATCAATTGCAGTGCTGATATATAATTTTTTTGCACAGTAAAATAGTCACAGTCAAGCAATAAAGGCAATAACAGTTTTCTTATTCACAAATTGTAGTTAAAGGTCCTGTAGTTAAGAATAATGACTCCGTTCAGGGCCTACATGTAGGACTTTACAGCACAAATCACTTTAAATTGCCAGTTTGTGAGCAGGTTGTGGTTGAAGTAAAAAAATGAGAGCTTCCCTGACTCTCTCTGTTGTGTAGAACAGCTTTTGGGCTGATTTCTCTCATATTTGAGTTGGGTTGGATTCCGTGGGAAAAAGGAACGAAGTGACATGTAAGCGTGGATAATTAAAAAAAAATATATTTCATAGCTTTTTTTAAATGTGTACAAGGTTTAATTATGATTATGAACTAACATTAGTTTCTCATTGTTATTGTCTCAACCCACGGAGCTCAGAATGCACTGATTCTTACATATAGTACCTTTAAAGATCGCCGGCAGGTGTGCGTTAAAACCGTATAATGCACAAGTAGTTCAGCTCGGGTTTAATAACTTCTAAATTAATCCGCTAACAAACTTGTAACCATAGCAACATTAAAGACCAAAGCTGTCAAACTTAACTGTTATCAACTGCTGCAAGACACGGCTGGATTAACTACTTGATAAACTAACGACCGGGAAGTAAAACACACGCATTGCTGAAGAACAGGACGCAAAATGTCTATTATAAAACGGATAGTTCCCGTCCTTGATTATGATTGGCTGAGCTGCGTTCGATGCCGTGGTAAAATAAAGCCACAGTTTAGGGGCTTAGGACGCTCCCTAGCAGTTCTAAAATCGCGGTAAACCACGGCCTCTTGGGGCTTATTGCTTAACTTTGTACCGAGTTGTGGCGATGGAGCCATGACCTTCACCCCCCTGGCTTACGTCCCCGGTTGGTTGTAAAATGGACTGGTTATTCCTTGTCATGGCAACGGTAAGATCTGTCATCCAAAGCATTCAATTCATATTACCGCAGTGCAAGTAAACATTGTCGTGCCAACTGCTATCGAGATTAATTATCAAATATAAAAGATAGCGATGATTATAGGGCTATAAATGTAGCACCATGGATGCAATAAGAGGACTGTGGAGAAACCAAAATGAAATAAATCACATTCACCCATTCATACACCGACGGCGGTGTCAACCATGCAAGGTAACAACCAACACGTCAGGAGCAGTTAGGGTTAGGTGGCGTCTTGCTCAGGGACACCTCACTACACCTCCTGAGCTACTGCCAGCTTCCATGTCTTCCCTAATTATTTTCTATAACTTTTGAGAAATCACCGCCCTTGAGTAAGTCAACAAGACTCACGAAAACCAATGCACAAAATGGTGTGCTTGAAAGTGTTTGATCTGGGACCTTAATCTGCATATCTACATTTTATGTACATTTTATATTTGATCATTCTATCTAATCCAAGCCGAGATCTCCGTCTCTTATGTAAGCGGACTCTGACTTACAGTCGGCTAATAAAACTTTCAATCATGAGTTTTGTTTCTGGGGAAAAGGAACTAAATGACTCCCTTTCCCTTCAGCACTTTTGTCTCATATTACTGCAGCATGACTAAAAACGTGATTCAATTACATTTACAAATAAACAAACTGTAATATTACATTTCAACTGGTATTGAAGATAACATGTCTCTGAACTGGAGGAAAGGATGTTTTGGCTGAAGCTTGCCCTCTGCCATAGCCCTACTCACCAAAATACCTCACTACAAAAACAAAATACAAAAAAAAACCCTTGTATAGACCCAGACCTTCTGATGGTGTACGTAATATATGTGTCTATGTGTACAGTATATGTGTACTCGGTGATTGATGAGGAATGGATGTCATGTGGTTTATCTGTGCGTATATACGTATATATGTCTTTGTTACCTATGTTTCTATGTACATGCTGTGAAAATGACAATAAAGACTATATCTATCTACCTATCTTCGAGCACGAGATGCTGCACAAATCTGTCTGTCCATCTCCCGCTCCATTTTGCCCTCACTTGTGAACAAGACCTCCTTTGCTTGAGGCAACTCATTCCCAACCCGGAGGGAACACTCCACCGTTTTCCGGCAGAGAACCATGGCCTCAGACTTGGAGGTGCTGACTCTCATCCCGACCGCTTCACACTCGGCTGCAAACCGCCCCAGTGCATGCTGGAGGTCACGGTCTGATGTAGCCAACAGAACCACATCATCTGCAAAGAGCAGAGATGCAATTCTGAGGTCCCCAAACCGGACACTCTCCTCACCTCGGCTGCGCCTTGAGATTCTGTCCATGAAGATCACAAACAGAATCGGTGACAATGGACAACCTTGGCGGAGTCCAACACCCACTGAGAACATGCTTGACTTTGTGCTGAGAATACGGACACAACTCGCACTTTGTTCGTACAGGGACCGAATGGCACGTACCAGCGGCCCGGTACCCCATACTCCCGTAGTACCCCCCACAGGATTCCCCGGGGGACACCGTCATAAGCCTTCTCCAAGTCCACAAAGCACATGTAGACTGGATGGGCAAACTCCCATGCCCCCCCCAACTACCCTGCGAGGGTAAAGAGCTGGTCCACTGTTCCATGGCCGGGACGGAATCCGCATCGTTCCTCCTGAAGCTGAGGTTTGACAATCGGCCGGAGCCTCCTTTCCAGCACCCTGGAATAAACTTTCCCGGGGAGGCTGAGCAGTGTGATACCCCGATAGTTGGAGCACACCCTCCGGTCCCCTTTTTTGAAAATGGGGACCACCACCCCGGTCTGCCATTCCACAGGTACTGTCCCCGACCTCCACGCTACATTGACTAGGCGTGTCAGCCACGACAGCCCGACAATGTCCAGAGCCTTCAACATCTCAGGGCGAATCTCATCCACACCTGGCGCCTTGCCACTGAAGAGCTTTTTGACTACTTCAGTGACCTCTACCAAGGATATGGGTGAGGCTCCCCCCGAGTCTTCAGACTCTGCCTCTTCCACAGAGGATGTACTGGTCGGGTTCAGGAGCTCCTCAAAGTGTTAGATTTTATTTCCCATATTAAGAACTCTCTCTGCTGTGCCACTGAGATGCCACACTATGAAGCAGTCGGAGGTGGCATTTGACATTACACTTATGCTGCATTGTTAAGTTGGAAAAGGACAAGAGATTTCCACTGTGACTTGAACACATGACCTTGGAGTTGCTAACAATGCACTCTGTCCACTGCACCATCAACACATGATTAACAGGACTTAGGGTTAGGGTTAGTGTTAGGGCGTTGACTTAAAAGTACCACTTCATAGTGTCTCGGTGGCACAGCGGAGAGAGTTCTTACCTTCAGCTCTGCAGTCCTGGGTTCACATCCCGTGGAAAGCCTTCTCTGTCTCCCTTCCTGTTCACACTCTACATTTCAGATACAGCTCACAGTCCTGACACCTGTAGAAGTTTTTGGATGACTCTGCCATTGTGGGCTGTATCAGAAAGGGGCAGGAGTCCGAGTACAGGAGTGTGGTGGACAGTTTCGTGGAGTGGTGTGGACTAAATCACCTGCAACTCAACATCTCTAAGACGAAGGAGTTGGTGGTGGATTTCAGGAAGCAACCGACTCTCCCGAAATCGGTCAGCATCAGGGGGACCGAGGTGGACATTGTCGAGGAATATAAGTACCTGGGTGTTCACATAGACAATAAAATGGACTGGACTAAAAACACAGAGGCCCTGTATAAGAAAGGTCAGAGTCGCCTGTATTTCCTACGACTCAGATCTTTCAACGTCTGCAGGACCATGCTGCAGATGTTCTATCACTCTGTGGTGGCCAGCGGCATCTTCTACGCTGTTGTGTGCTGGGGCAGCAGTAGGGTTGCTCAAAATTTTAAATCCCGGGATTGTAGACCCCCTTCCGGGGAAATCCTGGGATTCCCGTGGAAAAAAAAGGAAGTGCCTTTTAATACTAATTTAATGCTAGGCCTATATAAATAAATGCAACAGAACAACACTATTTTATCGCATACAAATGTTTTATTTCTATGAACAACATGCAGCAATTCTGTTGAAATTCTCATGAAGAAAAAAAAAATCCATCTTCGTTACATTCTGTAGCAGCCGGGGGGGCGGGCGGGGGGCGGGGCCACCACATGGCCGCGCGGATGACGTAGGGGGCCACCACATGGCCGCGCGGATGACGTAGGGGGCCACCACATGGCCGCGCGGATGACGTAGGGGGCCACCACATGGCCGGGCGCCAGAGGGATCATGTTATGTTTGCCACGAGGGTATAAAAGGGGGTGATGCCCGGCGGGCAGGTTGTTCATGTGGGAAAAGCACAATAAAAGGTTGACTCTGGGGTCGTGCGGTGTATGGGGACACAGAGCAACAATACAATGCCTTCATACTTGTATATTTTAACTGTAAATTTGTAAATCTGTTAGTTTCTTTTTTATTTTCTTATTTTTTATCATTCTGTTTGTACTGTATCGCTATGTAACCTGGCACAAGAATTTCCTTCGGGATAAATAAAGTTCTATTCTATTCTATTCTACTACACTCCACGTCCGACTCGTCTCTTTAGCTCCTCCGTGGCGTTCGCTACAATTTGTTACATCCGCGCAAGTGATTTTTTTTTTTAGACCTTCTACAGGTAGTACATGTATGCCTGCCTATCTAAACAAGAAAATAATCATATTTGCACAATATATTGAGTATGTATTATTAGTTTAGACTACTAGAAGTTTAGACTATTAATGCAACATAGTTATAAAAAGTGAACAAATACCCCCTCCAAAAAAAAACGGGACCCGTTGCTATTTCCCGGTACTAAAGGGACTGAAGATTTCCCGGGGATCCCGGCGAGCAACTCTAGGCACCAGGGTGAAGGCAGCCAACGCCAACAGACTCAATAAGCTCATCAGGAAAGCGGGTTCTGTCCTGGGAGTGGAATTAGAGTCTTTGGTAGAGGTCTCGGAGAGGAGGATGCTACTCAGGATTATGGACAAACCCTCTCATCCCCTGCACACCACACTGGTGTCACACCAGAGCACCTTCAGCTGTAGACTGAGATTCCCGAGGTGCACCACAGAACGCCACAGGAGGTCCTTTCTGCCTGTGGCCATCAAACTCTATAACTCCTCCCTATAACTCCCCCCTACAAGACAATGAACACAGCAATATAATGTGCAATATTACCTCACAACATCATGTGCAGTTTCCTCAGTATTACGTGCAATATTATTAATATTACTGTCCAACATCATGTGCAATACTCTATCATGTGCTATATTATTATTATTATTATTATTATTATCATGTTGTATCTACATATTTTTAGACATGAGTTTTCTGCGCCTTGTCGTTTTTAAAGTAACCAAACTTGTAACTCTTTGTAACTCTCGTTCCTCACCGGTGTCACTCATGCTGTTGTCCTTTCTTTGCATCGCTGTTGGTACAACCAACCCTAACAGAACGGACACTGCACTGCACTGCACTGCGCGGCTGGTGTGTTGCTGTAGGGCCTAATAGATGCATGTTTGAGACGCTGGTTTTGTAGGTTGTTTCCCTGTTCGATAGTCTAGATCAGGGGTTTTCAACTGGTTTTGTCCCAGGGACCACCATTCTGACTAGAATGTAATCTGCGGCCCACTGATGTGCCTGCGTACCTGTGTGTGTGTGTGTGTGCGTGCGTGCATGTGGATAGAAGGAAGCTTTAACATTTGGTTTTCCATGTTTGTTATATTTTAAAAAACCTCAAACAAATCTAATAACCATATTCCCACCGTGTAAAAAACAACAAAACGGTTGTTTTTCAGTGCCAAGAATGGAAAACAAAACAAAATTGCTGTTTGTAGTTGTACTGCAATCTCAGACTGAACCACCAATGTACATCAATATATAACGTTCATGACTTAAATGTACGACATGTAGCTGACATGTTGAGAAAACGTTAAAATATAACTGATGGAGTAACGGTGATCAATAACAATCAACATAAAACTGGGGCTACGACTGAAGAGGGAAGATGACAAAGTAATGCACAATATGTCACAAATGATTATCATACAATATCACACAACATTGAGGCCGACTCAAGTTTAACCTCATGATCACCAAGCAGCAAATCCCACCTACTGCTAGTGTTGGGGGCGGGGTGTAGTACTTCTACTTAACAGCCACGTGTGGTGTGTGTGTGTGGTGTGTGTGTGGTGTGTTGTTGTGTGTTGTTTGTTGTGTGTGTTGTGTGTGTGTGTGGTGTGTGTGGTGGTGTGCGTGTGTGTGTGTGTGTGTGTGGACAGAGGGGAGACCAGTCAGTGTGATGGTGGGCATGGTGAAGTCCCAACAGCCTGTCTATTCGTGGCGAAATGGTAGACAGCGACCAGTCTCATACTCATCTTCAAAAGTACACGTAGGCGATCTTAACTGCAGATGCTTGTCAACTTCCGAGCACAGACTGTACGTTCTGAATTAACATGCTTATGGCGTGACGTCAGTGACCGCAATGCAATTAAACATGAGCAAGTCCAAGGCTACCATAGACTGGACAGGTGCAAGGCTACATCTGTCAGCGTGAATCTCCTTTATATTATTTAAACATGTTTTTCCTTATTTTAGATATTTTTCACGATATTCAAGAGTAAATCTGGAAATGTGTTGAAATATCAAAGCAAATTTATACAATAAAAAAAATCAATGGTGAACTGATCAACATAGGCCTCGTGTCGCGGACCCCCTGCAATGCCGTCGCGGACCACCAGGGGGCCGCGGACCCCCGGTTGAAAACCCCTGGGTCTAGATAGTCCCTTGGTTTCTGTCATATACGGTAGTCTAATGCGCTTGCGCATATACTGGGGTTATACGGTGTTCCAGGACGCATGAAAAGGAGACACGCGGTGAATCCATTAAACCAGCGGTGGCAAATTAAGAAGCCTCTATTGCCATTGATTTACAGTTTCCAAAAACAAGACTGTTCACACCGCCAAGGTATCTCAGCAACCACGGGCGCAGTGCAGGTCGACGGCGTCCCCGCTGCTGTGTTCACACCTGACTGACTTGGAGACATTTTTGCTGGCCACTCGTTACCCACTCGTGTGCTTAATCCTCAGGTGGGTCTCGCTTGCTATCTAGGGTCCCAAGGTGTGTACCTAAAGCCGCACACACCCTGGCCTGAGGAGACAAGGGCAAAGGCTGATAGGAATCGGTGATATCCTTACAAAATTCTTACCATTTCTAGAAAACTCACTTTTAGGCACTTTGATATGGTTATTTTAATAATGAATTATATTAAATAATTATGAACAGTAATTAGTATAGTAATTACTATGTTAGAGAATAGACAGTACAGACCAGTAAATATACCAGCCAGCAGCCAACATAACCGCTGCAGTCTCAAAGATAAACACAGGCTATAACCCGGGTGTGCATGACAAGAACTACCCAAAATAAACTAAAGCAAAGTCTACAGATTGCTTATTCCAATGTTTCATAATTATGAGAAGGATGTGTGCAGTTTAAGTCCTGTTCTGTTTGTTGAATAATATCAATATTTGCTTGTGTCAGGGTCAAGCTGCTTAATGACTAACTTTTCATCTAACTTTAGTCATTCAAGTTGGGTAATTCAAGGACAGAGGGAGGGTAAAAAAATATTAATAATAATATAATTTTCAAGAAGCCAACATAATGTTACTTATAGCTAGAAGCCATATCAACATCACTGAATATTCAAGCCATTTGCTGCTGCAGGGCACTTTCTTGGAAGAGGTGAAAATGATAAAAGTAAAAAGACAATATGTAGCTATATGCATTTTCGAGTCCAAGACAAGTCCAAGACCATCAAGAGTTGATCCTGAGACAAAGACCAGACTTGAGTTCTCCAGCGTTGCTCGCAATGAATCCATTTCATTTTAAATTCTGTATATTTAAGTAATTTTTTCATCCAGCTGCCCTGACTCACTTGTACATTATACTACTCAATATTCAATCAATATTTCTGGAGTCAACATAACATTACATAACATTTTTTGCCCATTATTATATCCTGTATACTGTGGCTACTTTATCTTTTTTTGTACTGTCGCCTGCCATGTCACAAGAATTTCACTGTTCAGAACCTGAATGATATTATGAAGAACATGTGACAATAAAACGGACTGACCGACTTTGACATACACATACAGGATATGCAGTGATATGAAAAAGTGGCAATGCCCAGCAGAATGTGCAACAGAATACAAATACGGTAATTTTACAGGCATGTTGAAGCACTTTGTAAACCCTGGTTTAAAAAAAGGTTTTTCTACAAAACAAATGTACGCTTATTCATTTACAATACATAAGTGCCTTCCATTAGGTTATAGTAGCCCCCCCCAGCATCTTACCATTGGCGACCAGAACGCAGATGAGCAGAAACGTGATGCTCCACCAATCAGAGGCCATCTCAGCCTGATTCCTTTCTGAAGAATGTAAATGATAAATAATTATATATGGTTTTTCTTTTATGAGAAAAAGTTCCTTGTTGAAGCTTGAGTGTCATCCAGAGCATGTGCACCTGTGTCTCCGGGTTAACACACCGACTTCACATGTAGTGAGGTGCGAACCTGCAGAAGATGACACGGCATTGCGTGTGACCTTTGTGACCAGATAGCGAGGAGTGGAGGCATGCTCCCTTATGAGCACGCCATAAACTATGACTTGGCACCACCGCTCACCTTGACCAAACAGAAGCGCCAATTAGCAACACACCAAGGAATGCAAATGAAAATCTTCTTAACTCCACTTACGAAGTTCCTGGGACAATTCTGGCATTCCTGAATGGTTTCTCATCTGGGATTGGTTCTTAGCTAAGAACAGGATTTAAGAACGCGGAAAAGCAGTCGTAGCGACCTATTTGGAGTGCGCCCATGTTCTTAAGGGCTGAATTTGTGAGAAATCATTGGTGATTGCGTTCACATCAATTCTACAGACATCCTCGGATGTAAATAATTATAATAATAATAAATACGAGAATATTTGTATCATTAACAATTACGTTTCACATGCATAGTCATGATTCTACGAGGCATCGTGATGTCCTAAAATAAATAAAAGCACGACACGAACACTGCAAATGGCAGTGAATAAATAAATAAGCACTCAACTCAATCACGTGGATATAGACATAGGGGAATAGAATTGACACATCTACATTCTGTGAATGAACATGTGAATATCCATAACTAAAATATATCATATGGGCCTACATAATATACATAATATACATAATATACATAACATACATAATATACATAACGATATTATGAAGAACATGTGACAATAAAACGGACTGACCGACTTTGACATACACATACAGGATATGCAGTGATATGAAAAAGTGGCAATGCCCAGCAGAATGTGCAACAGAATACAAATACAGTAATTTTACAGGCATGTTGAAGCACTTTGTAAACCCTGGTTTAAAAAAAAGTTGTTCTACAAAACAAATGTACGCTTATTCATTTACAATACATAAGTGCCTTCCATTAGGTTATAGTAGCCCCCCCCAGCATCTTACCATTGGCGACCAGAACGCAGATGAGCAGAACCGTGATGCTCCACCAATCAGAGGCCATCTCAGCCTGATTCCTTTCTGAAGAATGTAAATGATAAATAACTACATGTGGTTTTTTTATGAGAAAAAGTTCCTTGTTGAAGCTTGAGTGTCATCCAGAGCATGTGCACCTGTGTCTCCGGGTTAACACACCCAAATCCGCCCTGCGTTGGAGGTGGTGATCAAAGTTGCCAAACCCCTCAGACGTCAGCTGCACACAGTGGGACGTGCTCCAAGGGAGAAAAAGAGCGCACCTGGATGAGGGTA
>PIJE02000869.1:203320-208320 GCA_002895965.2 Coryphaenoides rupestris
GCTCCACCAATCAGAGGCCATCTCAGCCTGATTCCTTTCTGAAGAATGTAAATGATAAATAACTACATGTGGGTTTTTTTATGAGAAAAAGTTCCTTGTTGAAGCTTGAGTGTCATCCAGAGCATGTGCACCTGTGTCTCCGGGTTAACACACCCAAATCCGCCCTGCGTTGGAGGTGGTGATCAAAGTTGCCAAACCCCTCAGACGTCAGCTGCACACAGTGGGACGTGTTCCAAGGGAGAAAAAGAGCGCACCTGGATGCGGGAAATACAAAACTTTCTTATCTCACCTTGCCCCGGCTCAGATGATAATGATTGATGATCCTTTGTTAAAAGTTGACATACACCCAAAGTACAAAGGTTTGAAAATTAAATTAAATTTGAGGGGCTTGGCCAAGACCAGACCAAGCCCAGGCGGAGGCCACCCCCGGTTGCAGGCAATTCTGGCCTGAAAACCACATAAAGAAGCATGACACAGATTGCTGAAACTACTTTTCTTTTAATACAGTACATAAAAAATACAAATAAAACAGTCAAACAAAGTGACCTTTCTTATAGACATATGGTAACGGTGACGACCACATGACTCATGCTGTGGATCGCGGGGGATCACTTGAAAAGGCCGCTGTTGATCCCGCGTCATGCGAGGAACACCACCACATGAAAACGGCTTTCACATGCAATGAAGAAGATGGGGGAGAATGCACTACTGTGCCAGATGAGGTCTTCCTACAGACATGGCACAAACCCCCATACCCATCCACCAATATTGACAGTTCACCTAAATCGATATACCGAGTAGCGGTTCATGTTCATGAACACCACCGTAACCCGTGCTGCCCGCTCGTCTCTCAGAACACCAACGGAGATGTGTGGTGCATTCGTGTGACTCCCACCTGGCCAGACAAATCGCCGGACGCAGAGGCGCCGGACACACACACACACACACACACACACACACACACACACACACCACACACACACACACACACACACCACACCACACACACCACACCACACACACACACACACACACACACACACACACACACACACACAGGCTACGTGTGTTTCACCAACAGCTTCAGAGGCACCACGAAAGGGTTGAGAGGACACAGTCCACTCTCAGGCGCTTGTGTCTGAGCCTCTGCCGCCGTAGCGCGGTGGTCCATAGCATGGTTGTCTGTAGCGCGGTGGTCCATAGCATGGTTGTCTGTAGCATGGTTGTCCATAGCATGGTTGTCTGTAGCGCGGTTGTCCATAGCATGGTTGTCCATAGCACCGTTAGCCTCGCCCGGCGGTGTGGGGGCGGGGGCAGAGAGACTGAAGTATGTCTACATGGGGGTTGAGAGGGGGAATAAAAACAGTTAGCAGGGTTAGCAAGGAAGTACATTAGCATGATTGGCCATCCAATCGTGTGGCGGATGTGTCCAAGTCACTTGTTGTGGGTCTATGTTGGCATCATGTATAAATTAATGAATTTGTACCAATAATGGAGAGATCTCTACGTATACATGTACGGAACGCGCACTACTGCACTGCACTGGTGTATCGTTGAGGACCCAAGGAAGTGTGAGCGTCGAGTATGAAGTTGCTTTAAGGTGAGTGGTTCATAAAACATAAGATTGTGCAGGTACACAGCCCCATGTTTGAGTCACAGCCCCATCAGGATTGTAAACGGTGGCATTTAATATGAACGAGAGTTTAGTATCCGCCATCTAGGGCTTGTTTGTATCGATTTACATCCGAGGTTTGCAGGCGATGACACAGAAGTTAAATACCTCGTTACGATGGCTGCCCTTTATGGGCATATTGCTTTGCTTGGAATCATGTTTAATATTTTACAATAAGAGTATAAACTGCGGTGAGTGACGGCATATACAATTACATAAAAGGAAATGGAAATCTGTGTTCAAAGGTTTAAAGTCTGAATGGGGTACATATGAAGACCTCAAACAAACTCATAAATAAGGTTTAATAAATGATCATACCATATCAAACGGGTAGAAAATGAAATCAAGCCACCTGATTGGTTCATAGCCGTGATATAATATATACCATGGCTATGACTAATTCCTTTTACAATTGGTATCACTCCTTACTTTACATAGCATTTGGTCACCTAGCGCGCTGTGATGTGAATGATCTACCTAAACTCATGAGCACCAATACTATACTCATCCTCCAACCTACACCTAGGGAGATTAGCTTCTGGAATCTTGATCGACGTGACTTCCCATTGCGCTGTCACAGTGTATAATATGCTACTGTTCAAAAGTGCATAGTATTCCTATTTCATGTGCTATTGCACCAAAAATTGATAATAGGCATGAGCGATAAGTAACTAACGATTTAACAAATTAATCTGACTAACGCTGGACAGCACAATGAATGGCAAGATACAAATTATACTATATACATAAATAGCCAAATGATGTTAATAAAAACAGTTTGAATTGGAATGTGTCTGTGACCGCTAGTATGTTGCATAACAACACGTATGCAGGCAGCCAGCTATTTCTTTGAACAATGCTTTATGAACATGTTAATAAAAACTATTTAAATTGTAATGTGTCTATTAGCCTACATTCACATTGCCATGCTTGGTGACCTCTGCATCGCATCGGGCCGAAGCCGGCTAAGCAGGGGCCCCCCAGGCTTCCTTCTCCCCAGCCACACTCTCTAGTTCCTCCTGGGGGATCCCGAGGCGTTCCCAGGCCAGACGAGATATGTAATCCCTCCAGCGGGTTCTGGGTCTGCCCCGGGGTCTCCTCCCAGTTGGACGTGCCCGGAAAACCTCCAAAGGGAGGCGCCCGGGGGGCATCCTAATCAGATGCCCGAACCACCTCAGCTGACTCCTTTCGATGCGGAGGAGCAGCGGCTCTACTCCGAGCTCCCTCCGGATGTCTGAGCTCCTCACCCTATCTCTAAGGCTGAGCCCAGCCACCCTGCGGAGGAAACCATTCTGACCAGTATTGTCAACTATGCCTACCAAATATATAATTATACATACATACATATACATACTATACATAATATACATAATATACATAATATATATAATATACATAATATACATACTATACATAATATACATAGAGCCTATAGGGCGTATTGTTGTTGAGGACACTGGTGGGGACATCACAGATATTGCGTGAAGGATGCGCAATTACACTACCGTGAGGCGCGCGTCGGGCTCCGAGTCAGCGTCTCTGGGGGGGAGGGGGGGTGCTCCGTTAATTTGCGGTTGTGATGGGGGGGGGGTGGATATCGCTGGGGACATGTCCCCCATTCAATAATCAGTGATCAATCCAGCTAAGTCTGCTAGGGCCAAGTCTGCACCCTAGGCCTACACACACAATATGGCTCATCTACTGCTGCTGGAAGCTGTCGCTGATCGTGCGCTGAGGAGGGAGCGCCAGTACCATGTGCACACGGTCCTGTTGTTGCCCTTATAAGGAGCTGGCGGGGCGTGTCTGTATGCAAATTCAGGTGTACGAGCACGCATGTTCCATTTAAGAATCAGTGGCATTCCTTATCAGGGGAGCGCAGCTGAGAACACTGGTGGTTTAAGAACACACGTTCTCTTATCTTATCGCCGTTTGTGGCGGTATCACGGCGTCCCTGGAAGTGAACTGAGAGGAAGTGAACTGAGACTAAAAGAAGCGTGTGAAAGCCGCGGTCGCACCCATGGGCGTCAGGATGCAGTCCCGCTGATGTCTCCCCACGCCGGCCAGGTACAGGTAGATCTTCTGGAAGTCCACCGTGAACTTTGACCTCTGCGACCTCCATCTCACACCGCCTGCACCGTCGACGGTGTCCTGAGACAAAAAAAAACAAAGAACAGCCCATCAGATATTTTAAATAAATGGTGTGTTGCATTCTCCTTTTCCAACCAATATGAAACAAACAAAGAAGTGTTTTGATTAATTGTGGTAGAAGGTCAACTTTTTTGTAGCTGTCTGACATTTGTTGCAAGACGCATGAATATTGTTTTTACTTGGGACAACCATATAATGGTTTCACCCTGTTGAGCTTCTAATGTCACGCTTTCACGTGATTATAAATGACCATTGACCGATTTATTACTGGGAATGTTGAAACGTGGCCCATTACACATCATGGCACAATGACAGCCAGTGATAAAAGGCAATAATAGACAGACAGAGAGAGAGAGACAGCGAGAGGGAGACACAAAGAGAGCAAGAGAGAGAGAGAGAGAGAGAATTTTCTCATTAAAATGTTCTTTTCCTTTCATTTAGTCAACTTAAGTCTTAAGATAGTTCAAGTTGTTTATTGTCAGATGCACAGAGAGTCAGACTGGGCACTGAAATTCTTTTTATTTGACGAATGACGAATTTATATGACGAATTCTTATGATCTATTTGTGTCATAAATAGTGGAAATGGTTTCCGATTTGTACTGTTAAAATTAACATATATACATATACATTTGCCTCTATAATCTTGTTCATGTTTGGTGAACAGGAATTTTCAGTTAGAAATATAAATAAGTCAAAACTCAGGTCCCAGCATCATAATGTTACTGGGGAAGCAACATTAGAGAGGAATAATCTCAGACTCCAGCCTTGTGTGCGTGTTCCTCATTTCACCAGTATAATTAAGGTAATGACACATCCGTCCGCCCTACGTTTTGGTCTGTCATGGCCCTCAACCTCAAATGAGTTTGACACCCCTGCTGATGATGCGCGGCGGGATCACTCGCAATCTGTATTAGCAAAATGGCAAAATTAGCATTGGCATCGCATAAAAAGGCACGGGCTCTTACCGCTGCCACGCCCGATGCTTGTGCGGGCTGCGCGGGAGGCGTGGCCGAGGTCCCCTGCGCTGGCGTGGGCGGAGACGCGGTGGCCCCCGGCTGGGAACTGGGGGGAGGAGCCTCCTTGGAGACGTTGTTTGGAGGGAGGCGGCCTACAGAGGAGAACTACCGTTCAGAGAATCCCGGCCAAGGACTTTTGAAGGACTTTCCAGACCCAATTTC
>PIJE02000869.1:213320-216041 GCA_002895965.2 Coryphaenoides rupestris
CCCACCCCTCCTCTTCTTCCTCCTCTGCCTCCTCCTCCTCGAACCAACCCCAACACCAACCCCTCCCCCACCCAACCCCATCCCCGTCTCTCCTCCTCCTCCTCCTCCTCCCCCACTTCCATCCCAGTCCATCCCTCCCCCCTCCTCCTCCTCCCCCATTCCATCCCCGTCTCTCCTCCCCCTCCTCCTCCTCCTCTTCTTCTTCCCCCACTTCCATCATCCCAGTCCATCCCCTCCTCCTCCCCTCCCATATGGGGGGTGAGAGATGTCGGATATATACCGCGTACACGGTTCAAGCACTGTGTGTGTGTGTGTGTGTGTCTGCAATACGCTGCTGACCTCAACATTTATTTATTTGCAGGCGAAATAAAATGAAAGCATTGAGATTAGATGAGATAAGATATGAGATATGAGATAAGATATAGAAAGTTTCAAGTATTTTTTATTGTCATTTCCCAGTTTACACGTGAGTATAAGCAATGAGTGAAAAACCTTGTGTGCAAAACGCCCGACAGCTGACAGTAATTATAAAAGAATACAAAACAGATATGGAACTAACAAAATAGAAGTAGAACTAACAAAATAGAAATAGAACTATGAATATAAATTCTGTGTAAAATCAAAATCAAAATCAAATGAAATATACAACAAAATATCCAGGTGAGCAGTACACATATAAATCAATGTAATAAAATATACATTGTTATATGCTGACATTCACAGAATGTCACAGAATACCTTCTCAGACAGTCAACACAACACTAGCACCAGCAATTGGCACCAGGACTAGCACTAACACCAGTACTAGCACCAGCACCAGCAGTAACACTAGCACTAGCACCAACACTAGCAGTAACACTAGCACTAGCACCCACACACACACACACACACACACACACACACACACACACACACACACACACACACACACACACACACACACACACACACACACACACACACACACACACACACACACACACACACACACACACACACACACTTATATCCGGAAAACAATCAATCACCAGTCAAGCCTCTCCATTAAGTGAATGGAGTTTTGCTTACTTTGGAGGCATTTGGATAAGTGGTCACATATAGACGCGGTTCCTTCCTATACAGACGACTCTGTGCTTCCAGTGCACTGCAGTCTGCAGTACATTCAAACTGATGCGTCTGAATGAGTTTGAGAGCAGACTGGAAACTGTAGTCTCTCTCCCTCTCTGTCTGTCTGTCTTGGTCTCTCTCTCTCTCTCTCTCTCTCTCTCTCTCTCTCTCTCTCTCTCTCTGTCTGTCTCTGTGTCACTTTCTCATTCTCTCTCTCTCTCTTTCTCTCCCTCTGAGTCTCTGTCCCCTTCTCTCTCTCTGCCTCAATCTTTCTCTGCTTCTTTCTCTCCCTCACACACACACACACACACACACACACACACACACACACACACACACACACACACACACACACACACGTAACAATACAATGTAAACGTATATAGTTTCCACCTGAAAGAATGGTGGTCTCTGTAGCAACGTGGGTACTCCTCTGACGAAGTGCATGGCAAGTGAGTCGCTTACGACCGTTACCATGGGAGGTGATGGTAGGGCCTCTGTGGCGTCCGGACAGGGACAAAGGACCGGAAGATCGCAATGTACAGACATAGCTTGCTCAGTCTGGGACAATGCACCACCGTGTATTATTGACTGGTTCATGTGATGGTGTTACTTATTGTCACTATGGTGTGAGCAGAGACGGTTTTTAGCATAGGCCACGTGGCTCACACCATAGTGACTACGGAACGAAATAATGTGGACCAATTCAGTGAAATTGGATCATTTCCCACGGCACACCTGACCTCTCACGGTGGTGCACCAGTGAGCCGCGGCACAGTGGTTGAAAATCACTGACGTAGGCAATCGTCTAGGGGCCCGACACTCAGGAGGCGTCCCCGAAATGCCCACATTGCGATGCCAAAGAGCGCCCCCTCCTGGTGATGAGGACAATGATTTATGACTTCACGACGAAGCATCACATTTGCGTGGCAGATGATTAGCTATTTGTGTTGACATTAAAATATGTTGATAACTTGATCAGATGTGACCCAATGCAATAAAAACTTGGAACATCGGTATGTATGCAGGCCTAACTGGTCAATTCATGTGAGACAGTCAAGGAGACACTTTCACAGATGTAAACTTTATTTATTATTAATAATAATAATAATAATAATAATAATAATAATAAAAACAATGCATTGCTCTTCAGAATGAGGGTCAGCAATGGAAAGATCCACTACCCAAGTCATGCGATGAGCCCTTGGCAGTGGGAATTCTGGTCCTTCAGGAAGGTGGGAGAATAAAAAAGAATATAGTATATGTATATGAAATTAGTTTTTCACAAGAAATATATTTGCATTTATAAAAGATACCAAACGATCCTTGCTGCAGATCAAACAGTCACAAGCTCTACAAAAGTTACAGCAGGATGGAACTCCGAAAAAATGTCTTCAGCCAGAGAATTGTAAATGACTGGAACTCTCTCCCTCAAATCTGCATACATTTTGGCAGGATGAGCAATACCAATTTCCGTGATCAAATTACTAAATACTATATAGGAAGATCGGAATACTAACAGGCATATAGGCCTAATTATTTCCGTATCTATGGTATCAAGGTGTATTTCTAGCTGCGTGACGTGCTTCTTCCCTGCGCCTTACAGAAATGCTT
>PIJE02000870.1:0-127500 GCA_002895965.2 Coryphaenoides rupestris
CTGCCAAGCAGATTATTAAATTACTCAATGTCTCAGTATTTCTTTAGTCTCTAAATAAAAGCACATCCTATAGCCGTCCTATCCTCCCCTGCTCCTTTTGCTCAGCCTCCTCTTCCTCCTTTGAACCCACCCCCACCCACCCCACAGATGGAGGGGCAGGCGGAGGGTGGGTGAAGAGGAGCAGGACCCCGGGGACATTTGGGAGGCAGGCTGTGTGGAGCGAAGGCGAGGGGAAAGTGGTGCAGGTGTTGTGAAGTGGACCCGGTCCCCCAGTTCTGTCTACCCTAGGACCTGGATTCAGAAAGGGGGCTTGGACACAAGCACACAACACCAGAGTCATTAGTACAGAAGCAGCCAACAAAAACAAGATGTAGGAAAGGGCACTCTTGAGTCAAACATTTGCAGTTAAAAGTGTGCTCCACATTCCAGTATACACTAAAAGATTAATTAACAATACATTAGCAAACGTGAGGCCCATGTCTCTGGCAAGTACAAACCGCATACTCAAAAAGCGCACGCACCCAACACTGCTTCCCACCTCTTTCCATGGGCACCACGACACTGGTTCTCTCCCAGGAGTCACTCCGTTGCCATGGGAACTGTTGCGGTGGGAGCAGTTTTGACCAGGAGACTGTTCCAGGAAATGAGGATTTGGTCACTTTGAGCCAATGGATGTACAGCGCATCTCAGCACATGTCACAGCTACTTTGGCATTTGCAGTGCGTATATTACAGTCAGGCGATGGGGTTACTTACCTCAGGGGACTTTGTGGTTTTGGGAGAAGACTTTGGCGAGGACTTTAGGTTGGCTGGCTTTGGGGCACGCGGTGGAGTACCAGACTCTGATGCAGACTCTCTGTGCCATTCTGCCATTGAGCAAACAAAACCAGAACAATTAACCATGGACAAACATGAAAGATTGGCAGTTACTCACAATCATTCCAGTGTGCTGCGTTCTGCGTTCAGTGCCTGCTGCCCCCCCCCCCCCCACCCCCATCAAATTGCTGAAATTCAGCCAGTAAGCCGCAACATTTAACACCATGATAAAACTCTTCAGTGTCACTCAATACTTCAGCCAACAATACATTCAAAAGCAAAAGGGAGCACAACGATGTAATCTTTAAAGCCGCGCCAATGCTGTACATTATGCTTACTTTAGAAGCAGAGGACTCGGAGTTCCTCTGCATGCGGCGCACAGCCTGCCGCGGATGTCTCCGGCATTGGCCATCAGACAGCTCCTCGTCGGACTGTGGGTCCTCGGGGGGCTTTGCATCCGGCGGCTGGTTGCTGTCCACCGGAGGGGCCGCCGGCTGCTGCTGCTGCTGCTGCTGCCCCCCTTCTTCGCCTTGCTCCTCAGTAGGTGGCCGGGGACGGAATTGCCTTCACACAATCGGACATAACATTGCTATACAACACAGGGCCCGGGCGGGGTTTGGCAGAGGAGACACAAAGACATGGGGTCACCTTCGGAAAGGTGGGCGGAAACGGCGCCGCTGTGGCCTCGGCTGGTCACCCTCCGCAATTTCACTGCCCGTGCTGCCAACCTCACCCTAGTTCAGCATTAAAAAGCAAAAACTGATTAAACTGGCAACATTTAAAAGTGTCAATCCAACGGGGGAAGGGGGGGGTGGACTTTAGGAGCCCTTGGGCACCTCCTGGCGTGGTCTGCGGGGACCACGGCGCCTGGGCACCGGACGGGCGGTCTCGTTCTCCGGGCGACCTCGTTCTCCCCCTTCCCCTTCTGAAGGCGGGCCCTGGACGTCGGCCGCCTTGTCTTGGTCCTCAGGGGGAGGGCTGCGGGGGAAGAACCTGCGCCTGAAACGCCGCTTGTTGGGCGCGTAGCGGCTGCCTTTGACCGGTACACCACCGGGTCCAGTCACATTCGCCGCCTCGGACCCCTTTGGAGACGGCAGATGAAATGGCGGCTGGGCTTTAAAACTACAAAAAAATATATATCAGAGAACGACATTGTTTTATTTGAACACTATTCCAACCTTCGGCGCCTCGATTACATCAAACTCCACGACCTCACCGTCTCCGACACTGCGGAGGAACTTCCGAGGGTTGTTCTTCTTGATAGAAGTCTGAGGGCGGACATAAAGACGAGATTGCATACGTGTACAGGACTACTTGTACACACAATTGGGGCAATTTCACTTTGCTTACCTGATGAACAAAGACATCCTCTTTGGTGTCATTTCTGTGGACAAGTGGAATAAACTGTTGGCTGTCAGGCAACTCACAGCACCTGCACTCCAATACCACCATTGGCAAACTTGCCCCATTTTCACAAAGCAAGTGTTTTACCAGAGAACATTGTACCTGTTTATGAAGCCATATCCATTCCGCACATTGAACCACTTCACTGTGCCTTGGACCAATGTGGCTAAAGCATAAAAAAAAATGCTTCAATGCATTTATTGTTCTTGCCATTTTTAATTAAGTATATGCCTACTTGCACGCATGTATAAACCAGACCACAAGCTGGTAATTGCCTAATTGGTTCAGGTTTCATTATGATCAAACATACACCTGCGAGTGAGCAGGTAGGCTACCATCCCTAGTACCACGTGACATTTTAAAGACATGTTTCAACGCAGATAAATGTAATGTCATTATCAACAATAAAAGGATGAACTTCCACGTTTGACACTTCCACTCACAGTGAGACACGTGAAATCTTAAAAGGGATGCGCCACTACTTGTGTCCACTATGAACCAATAGCAGCCTACCCCACTTATCACTGTCTAACTCGAGGCGTTTTTGTACAACCCTACCGATGGTTTTTTTTGTCAGGTTGAGGCTTATCGTCCACCAATGCTGCAGGTGGAGAAGCGCTCTGCGCTTCGTCGTCGGTCATACTTCAGAAGGTTCCTTCTCTCCAGGCTCGGCCAGCCGCCACCGCTTACGTTTTATCCGCAAAGGTTCGCCGGCCGTCGTCCGTACGCCACGCCCACATTGGCGACGCAGCTTTTCATTGGCTGCCTGTAGGTCGGCAATTGGAAGGCTGACCGTGATAGGACACGTGACTATCGACAGAAGTAAGCTGTGGGCTTCAGGATTCATTACATGTGATTAAATATAGACATTGAGTAAATATGTTTATTTAGGCTACTTTATACTACAAATAATAATACAAGTTTTCTCTAGCGTCCCTACTGCTACTTACAGAAAATATTGAGTATAGACTACTACCCTCTATACAGATATTGAGTATAGACTACTACCCTCTATACAGATATTAGAGAATAGACTACTACCCTCTATACAGATATTGAGTATAGACTACTACCCTCTATACAGATATAGAGTATAGACTACTACCCTCTATACAGATATAGAGTATAGACTACTACGCTCTATACAGATATTGAGTATAGACTACTACCCTCTTTACAGATATAGCGTATAGACTACTACCCTCTATACAGATATAGAGAATAGACTACTACCCTCTATACAGATATTGAGTATAGACTACTACCCTCTATACAGATATAGAGTATAGACTACTACCCTCTATACAGATATTGAGTATAGACTACTACCCTCTATACAGATATAGAGAATAGACTACTACCCTCTATACAGATATAGAGTATAGACTACTACGCTCTATACAGATATTGAGTATAGACTACTACCCTCTATACAGATATAGAGTATAGACTACTACATTTACATTTAGGGCATTTGGCAGACGCTTTTATCCAAAGCGACTTACAAAGAGTACATTTGTTGAAGGAGAGGCAGCAATATATCACTGTGGTACCTGAAGATAAGAATAGAGCTGTTTTCGAGCATTCATATTTACGAGACGAATAGAACGAGTTTCATAATTGCCAAGTTGCCTGCATAAGTAGCTGGGCAGGCGTGCAATTCTAAGCATGATACAACATCTGAGAACGAACAACAATGCTAAGTGCCATTAATAAATGTTAAGACATATAAAAAGACTACTACCCTCTATACAGATATTGAGTATAGACTACTACCCTCTATACAAGCCCGGATCATCAAGTTACAGACCCCTGGGCACAAATGTTTGATGGGCCCCTAGACAACTTGGTTTGGTGGCCGGGCTTTTTTCATTCTATATATCACGCATACCATACAGGACATATACGGAATAGTTTTAATTCAATATGGACAGCACTGTACCTCATTGGAAAATGAAAATGAACCATTGAAAGTAACCATTATACCTTGACAAAAAGCCTTAACATATCTGATATTAAAATGAAAATAAAGCAGCCAGAGCTTTTTATAAGTTTAATGTTCAAAATTCTAGATTCCCTTATTGCCATATATAACAGTACAATGGAATGCTTACTCCCCATTCACTCCTAAAGTATTTTTCTAAATATGCATTCTAAAAAACTCAAAACGATAAGTAATAGCACCTAGTAAGTACAGTAAAAACTTTTCTAATTTAACATAGACTAAAACAACTCCTCAGACTTGAGGAGTTGTTTTAGTCTATGTTAAATTAGAAAAGTTTTGGCCATGGTTCTCTGCCGGAAAACGGTGGAGTGTTCCCTCCGGGTTGGGAGTGAGTTGCTGCCTCAAGCGAAGGAGTTCAAGTATCTTGGGGTCTTGTTCACGAGTGAGGGCAAAATGGAGCGGGAGATGGACAGACGGATTGGTGCAGCGTCTGCAGTGATGCGGGCGCTGTACCGGTCCGTTGTGGTGAAGAGGGAGCTGAGCCGGAAGGCTAAGCTCTCGATTTACAGGTCCATCTACGTTCCAACCCTTACCTATGGTCACGAGCTTTGGGTAGTGACCGAAAGAATGAGATTGCGGATACAAGCGGCCGAAATGAGTTTCCTCCGCAGGGTGGCCGGGCTCAGCCTTAGAGATAGGGTGAGGAGCTCAGACATCCGGAGGGAGCTCGGAGTAGAGCCGCTGCTCTTGCGAATCGAAAGGAGTCAGCTGAGGTGGTTCGGGCATCTGATTAGGATGCCCCCCGGCGCCTCCCTTTGGAGGTTTTCCGGGCACGTCCAACTGGGAGGAGACCCCGGGGCAGACCCAGAACCCGCTGGAGAGATTATATATCTTGTCTGGCCTGGGAACGCCTCGGGATCCCCCAGGAGGAACTAGAGAGCGTGGCTGGGGAGAAGGAAGCCTGGGGGGCCCTGCTTAGCCGGCTGCCACCGCGACCCGGCCCCGGATAAGCGGACGCAAATGGATGGATGGATGGAAAACAACTCCGAACAGTAATATAGTACCTAATAAGGACTGTAAAAAGTGACAAGTAAAGTAGTAATACTCTGGCTGTTGGTACAAAAATGTAGTAAGTGTCCACATGCAGTACAGTAATATTTTTATCCTAGCATAAAAATATCCACTCGTAGATAGTAGTAGCAATGATAAAGTACAATGATAAATGATAAGTGACCAGTACAGTACAGTACAGTGAGAGTGCCTGGATGCTATGTAGCCACATTTCTAGTGTAACTGAAGGTCTACTCCTGTAAGTCTAGTGTAATTGTAAGTTCAATAATAGTCCAATAATACAATAGTCCAAAAAAGAAAATAATCCAATGGTGTAAATCCAATAATGGTCCAAGAGAAAAGTAATAGTGTAAGTCTAGTGCAATTATAAGTCCAATAATAGTCCATCAGTCCAATGGAATAAAAAGTGCATTAATTGAGCGATGAGCAGTTCAAGTAGGCCACTGCCTGTGGGTAGAAACTGTTCTTGAACCTGCTTGTCCTGGTTAGAATGCGGTCCTCTCACACACACACATGCTGCTGACTGTCTCTCCTGCTCTACTCGGGCCATCTCATCTTGCTGAACATTTTCCTGTACGACATTCATGTTAACAGCGCATTCATCCTGGTTTTGTGATGTGTCAAATGATGGCACACATCTTAATAGTAACGCTTTCCTCTCCTTCATTTCTAGTGGCAAATTATTGGAGTGGAACTGACTTCCCTTGAGTTTCTTGTGCTTGCAGCGACAACAAGTAAAGTAGGAGGCATCAGTCTCAAAACAAATGGGACTCCTTCTCCTCCACATCACAAGCAATACAAACACAATCCAGAGAACACACATTAGATCTTTGCAAACTTTGATGTATTCTGTGGCCAATCGGGCCATTTCCTCTCAACCTGTCCGTTAAAAGACAGGGCTCACCCGTAGGAGAGAGGATACTCGTGAGCCTAACTACACCTCTCCATCCAAGAAAGACACGCACCCAGCTTCCGGCCGTTTTGTGTTGGGAGGGTCAGTCTGCGCCTCTCTCTGCCCTTGTTGACTCTGGGGCAGACGAGAATTTCATAGACTCCTCTGTGGTACATCGGTTTGGCATTCCCACCGAACCACTGGAGATTCCCTTGGAGGCCTGTGCTCTGGACGGCAACCTTATTAGCAAGGTAACACACTCCACCGTTCCTGTTAAACTGTACATTTCGGGTAATCATGTGGAGGTGATACAATTACACCTTATTGACTCTCCCCATGCTCCTCTAGTTTTAGGTCACTCTTGGCTTAAACACAATCCCCTCATTGACTGGTCTGTGGAATCTATCAGCAGTTGGAGCCCTTACTGTCATTCCCATTGTTTAAGGTCTGCGTCCATTCCCTCCTCTTTGGTCCCGCCACCCCTAGATATTTATCCTAGTCTGTCGAGTGTTCCCCCAGTTTATCATGACCTCAGGTAGGTGTTCAATAAGCAGCGTGCCACATCACTCCCTCCCCATAGTCCATATGACTGTGCCATTGACCTCCTACCGTGGGCCACTCTCCCTGGGGGGCGGCTCTATTTTCTATTTTCTCCCGGTCGACGGCAAAGTCGAAATGAAAATGAGTTGAGTTTGAGTTGCGTGTCCCGCATGTCCCGCCCTCCTCAGGTTCTGCTCCTTCCGATTGGTCTATTTTTGCTTCGTTGAGACATGCTGACACAGAACGGGCTGATTCGACTAAACTCAATATCTGTATAGAGCGTAGTAGTCTATACTCAATATCTGTATAGAGGGTAGTAGTCTATACTCAATATTTTCTGTAAGTAGCAGTAGGGACGCTAGAGAAAACTTGTATTATTATTTGTAGTATAAAGTAGCCTAAATAAACATATTTACTCAATGTCTATATTTAATCACATGTAATGAATCCTGAAGCCCACAGCTTACTTCTGTCGATAGTCACGTGTCCTATCACGGTCAGCCTTCCAATTGCCGACCTACAGGCAGCCAATGAAAAGCTGCGTCGCCAATGTGGGCGTGGCGTACGGACGACGGCCGGCGAACCTTTGCGGATAAAACGTAAGCGGTGGCGGCTGGCCGAGCCTGGAGAGAAGGAACCTTCTGAAGTATGACCGACGACGAAGCGCAGAGCGCTTCTCCACCTGCAGCATTGGTGGACGATAAGCCTCAACCTGACAAAAAAACCATCGGTAGGGTTGTACAAAAACGCCTCGAGTTAGACAGTGATAAGTGGGGTAGGCTGTTAATTGGTTCATAGTGGACACAAGTAGTGGCGCATCCCTTTTAGATTTCACGTGTCTCACTGTGAGTGGAAGTGTCAAACGTGGAAGTTCATCCTTTTATTGTTGATAATGACATTACATTTATCTGCGTTGAAACATGTCTTTAAAATGTCACGTGGTACTGGGGATGGTAGCCTACCTGCTCACTCGCAGGTGTATGTTTGATCATAATGAAACCTGAACCAATTAGGCAATTACCAGCTTGTGGTCTGGTTTATACATGCGTGCAAGTAGGCATATACTTAATTAAAAATGGCAAGAACAATAAATGCATTGAAGCATTTTTTTTTATGCTTTAGCCACATTGGTCCAAGGCACAGTGAAGTGGTTCAATGTGCGGAATGGATATGGCTTCATAAACAGGTACAATGTTCTCTGGTAAAACACTTGCTTTGTGAAAATGGGGCAAGTTTGCCAATGGTGGTATTGGAGTGCAGGTGCTGTGAGTTGCCTGACAGCCAACAGTTTATTCCACTTGTCCACAGAAATGACACCAAAGAGGATGTCTTTGTTCATCAGGTAAGCAAAGTGAAATTGCCCCAATTGTGTGTCACAAGTAGTCCTGTAACGTATGCAATCTCGTCTTTATGTCCGCCCTCAGACTTTCTATCAAGAGAACAACCCTCGGAAGTTCCTTTCCGCAGTGTCGGAGACGGTGAGGTCGTGGAGTTGATGTAATCGAGGCGCCGAAGGTTGGAATAGTGTTCAAATAAAACAATGTCGTTCTCTGATATATATTTTTTTGTAGTTTTAAAGCCCAGCTGGCCATTTCATCTGCCGTCTCCAAAGGGGTCCGAGGCGGCGAATGTGACTGGACCCGGTGGTGTACCGGTCAAAGGCAGCCGCTACGGCGCCCAACAAGCGGCGTTTCAGGCGGCAGGTTCTTCCCCCCGCAGCCCTCCCCCTGAGGACCAAAGACAAGGCGGCCGACGTCCAGGGCCGCGCCTTCAGAAGGGGAAGGGGGAGAACGAGGTCGCCACGGAGAACGAGACCGCCCGTCCGGTGCCCAGGCGCCGCGGTCCCCGCAGACCACCGCCAAGGAGGTGCCCAAGGGCTCCTAAAGTCCACCCCCCCTTTCCCCCCGTTGGATTGACACTTTTACTAAATGTTGGCAGTTTAATCAGTTTTTGCTTTTTAATGCTGAATTAGGGTGAGGTTGGCAGCACGGGCAAGTGAAATTGCGGAGGGTGACCAGCCGAGGCCACAGCGGCGCCGTTTCCGCCCACCTTTCCGAAGGTGACCCCATGTCTTTGTGTCTCCTCTGCCAAACCTCGCCCGGGCCCTGTGTTGTATAGCAATGTTATGTCGATTGTGTGAAGGCAATTCCGTCCCCGGCCACCTACTGAGGAGCAAGGCGGAAGAAGGGGGGCAGCAGCAGCAGCAGCAGCAGCAGCCGGGCGGCCCCTCCGGTGGACAGCAACCAGCCGCCGGATGCAAAGCCCCCGAGGACCCACAGTCCGACGAGGAGCTGTCTGATGGCCAATGCCGGAGACATCCGCGGCAGGCTGTGCGCCGCATGCAGAGGAACTCCGAGTCCTCTGCTTCTAAAGTAAGTATAATGTACAGCATTGGCGCGGCTTTAAAGATTACATCGTTGTGCTCCCTTTTGCTTTTGAATGTATTGTTGGCTGAAGTATTGAGTGACACTGAAGAGTTTTATCATGGTGTTAAATGTTGAGGCTTACTGGCTGAATTTCAGCAATTTGATGGGGGTGGGTGGGGGGGGGCAGCATGCACTGAACGCAGAACGCAGCACACTGGAATGATTGTGAGTAACTGCCAATCTTTCATGTTTGTCCATGGTTTAATTGTTCTGGTTTTGTTTGCTCAATGGCAGAATGGCACAGAGAAGTCTGCATCAGAGTCTGGTACTCCACCGCGTGCCCCAAAGCCAGCCAACCTAAAGTCCTCGCCAAAGTCTTCTCCCAAAACCACAAAGTCCCCTGAGGTAAGTAACCCATCGCCTGACTGTAATATACGCACTGCAATGCCAAAGTAGCTGTGACATGTGCTGCAGATGCGCTGTACATCCATTGCTCAAAGTGACCAAATCCTCATTTCCTGGAAACAGTCTCCTGTCAAAACTGCTCCCACCGCAACAGTTCCCATGGCAACGGAGTGACTCCTGGGAGAGACCAGTGTCGTGGTGCCCATGGAAAGAGGTGGGAGCAGTGTTGGGTGCGTGCGCTTTTTGAGTATGCGGTTTGTACTGCCAGAGACATGGGCCTCACGTTTGCTAATGTATTTGTAATTATCTTTTAGTGTATACTGGATGTGGAGCACACTTTTAACTGCAAATGTTTGACTCAAGAGTGCCCTTTCCTACATCTTGTTTTTGTTTGGCTGCTTCTGTACTAATGACTCTGGTGTTGTGTGCTTGTGTCCAAGCCCCCTTTCTGAATCCAGGTCCTAGGGTAGACAGAACTGGGGGACCGGGTCCACTTCACAACACCTGCACCACTTTCCCCTCGCCTTCGCTCCACACAGCCTGCCTCCCAAATGTCCCCGGGGTCCTGCTCCTCTTCACCCACCCTCCGCCTGCCCCTCCATCTGTGGGGTGGGTGGGGGTGGGTTCAAAGGAGGAAGAGGAGGCTGAGCAAAAGGAGCAGGGGAGGATAGGACGGCTATAGGATGTGCTTTTATTTAGAGACTAAAGAAATACTGAGACATTGAGTAATTTAATAATCTGCTTGGCAGCGCTGGGATATGTTTCCTTGCCCACTCCCACCCAAACTCTATGGTGGCTTTTCTTTAATGGACTCCAATGGGGGGGGGGGGAGGAGTAGTTTAAGTTTAATTGAGGGGCAAGGTCATCGATTGGGCCATGGTGAGGGTCCACGTTCTGCCAATGCCAACACATGCCATCCCCCCCTTGAATTGGTTATGAAATTGGTTGTTTATTGGAATCTTGATTTCTTTTACCAGTATTTATGTTCTGTTTATTTTTGAAGGGGATTAGTGCAATGTCGGTGACAAAATAAATCAAAGTTTGCAAAGATCTAATGTGTGTTCTCTGGATTGTTTGTATTGCTTGTGAGGAGGAGTCCTGTTTGTTTTGAGACTGATGCCTCCTACGTTACTTGTGGTCGCTGCAAGCACAAGAAACTCAAGGGAAGTCAGTTCCACTCCAATAATTTGCCACTAGGAATAATGTCACCCAGATTCAGTTTATGGGGAATATAGATCAACCTTACAAACATGAGGCAAAACGCAAGCCAGTGTTTCCAAGGCCATTTCAAAGTTGATTTCAGCTTTGACAGTTGTCACACTTCAGATATAGTAAATGCTGTTTTAAGTAATACAAATCTACAGAAGGAAGTCACACTTAAAATATTCAGAAAATGCAGAGACCAGCATCTACAACGCAAACTAAAATCCATTTCATTTTTGGGGTTACAAGTAGCCATACATTTTATCTGGATCTAGTTCATTGTAGGCCCATATATCTTGGTACAAATCACGCTAAGCAACATTAGTTAAAATTCCCTTATAAAAGCCATGTAATGGCAGGCTCGGCAGTGAACACTATCACATCGATTTTGATCAATTTCCAATCACTGCGTTGCCTTCTCACCTAATAATGCTTTGTAGATAAAGTGCACAAAATCTCACTCGACCTTTCCATCTTGCAAATATTGCAGCATTGGAATATTTTTTTGCGTCCCTTCCGCTGTGAATGCCTTCCAGGTCTAGATGCATGGTTTTTCCTTTCATCCAGACTCCTCGCGCCCAAGAATGTCTTCAAAGATGTCTCTTCGTGTTGCCATCCCGCCAAACGTCAGCCTGATCCCAATTGCGGTCGTGAAGGGCTAAAAATCCTGTTGATCTCAAAGACCTGCTCCTCCCTAGCCTACACCCCCCCACCCACCACAATAGACCCTCTCCACAGCAGGAAAAACACAGTTGTAGCTCAAAACCTTAATGATGGGTCCATTTGATTTAGGTATGGAAGTGTACTGGTATAGACACAACTAGTCCAGTAAATATACATTGATACCATGCTGGTGCTGCTGAGACAGACATAAATAAAACAAACCTGATGTTAAAATGAAAGGAACAGGAAGTTACTCTCCGCTGCTACTGACCATCTGTGAAAAGGGTATATGACACATCTCTAGAGAAAAAAAAGACAGTTTGGTTGACAGCAGTCTCAAGTATCACAAGTTCCATCGCTCTACCCCCTGGTCTCTCTTTCAAAGCCCACCACCCACCCAGTCCTTCTCCTGTTAAACCATGGCCCTGACCCCCCCCACCCCCCATCAATTCAGGTCGTCTCCCAGGCAATCGAGCTCCGTGCTGATCTTGTCCGCGTCCACACCCAGGTCCATGTCCATGTCCATCATGCCCGCCGCCGGCCGCTGGCCAAAGTTGGCGGAGATCTGGTCGAAGGTCATGCCCCGTGTCTCCGGCACGCGGAAGAATGTGAAGATGAGGAAGAAGAGGAGGAGCGCCGCGAAGATCAGGAAGACGTACGGTCCGCAGAGGTCCTGCAGCGCGACGAAGATGGCAAAAACAAGCGACGGGTTAGGGATGACAGAATGGGTGGAAGTAATGGATAGGACGTTGATCGCTATCGTTCTAATGCTGAAGGTTAGCTGTTAGCAAGACACTGGAGGTTTTAGTTTTTTTTATCAGACTTGGGGCCGAATTGGACACCCATGGACGGCATTGGTATCGGTCAACAGCTTTCGTGATGCGGTTTTTGCTGCTATGTTTTGCCCTTCATTTGTGATTGGCAAGGTGAGGAGGTTTGCATATATGTTCACTTGTATGACACATCTTCACAAAAAGATTCTGATTTCACTAATTAAGATTTTAATGAGATTGATATCAAACATTTGAGAGGCGATGCACAGAATCACCAGTGCAGAACCAGAAACGCAAGCAAATCACAACTTTTAGAGGATTGCAAGCTGACGGCTCAAGTGCTCTCGCTCAATACTGGACCAATTTCAAAAATTGTTTTGCATTAGTCTGCATTAGTGACCTCTTTAAAGATATTCTCCTCCGCCCACCCCAGCCCACCCCAAGTAGTTAAATGTATGGCATTTAAGCCTTGTGTCAACAAAAGCACTCACAGCCACGTATTGGAAGCCCATGCCGACCACGAAGTTGGCGGTCCAGTTGGAGAAGCCGGCCACAGCCATGGCGGCGGGCCGGGGGCCCTGGGAGAACAGCTCGGCCACAAAGAACCAGGGGATGGGTCCGGGGCCCACCTCGAAGAAGGCCACGAAACCAAAGATGGCCAGCATGCTGACAAAGGCGGGAACACTGTCCTGTGATACCAAACATAAACATATATAAATGTATATATATATATACACATGTTAGTCGTACTTATATTGTAATATAACAATGATTATTAAGAACTATTTGTGTAGCACATTTAACATCAACATTTACAAAGTGCTTTAACATTTGGCACAATAAAAACTACTTAAATAAAAACTCAAAGAAATCTAAAAAATATTAATATAATAATAATAATAATAATAATAATATATTAATACATTTGAGATTTGGAAATAAAATGGTATGTTGTCATTCAAATTGCGTGTCCAGTTTGCTAAACATAAGTCACCGTTAGTGTGTGATTAAGTGAATGGCTAACTAGCAATTTGTGCAAACATGTTTAGCAAAAGACGTGGAATCCGTGGTTGTATTGGTGTACCAGAGGGGGGGGGGACTGACCGATAAGGCGAGCGCTATTGTCATGATGACGGCACACACACACATCCCGCCCAGTCCCAGCATGTGGAGGGTCCGTCGGCCCATCCGCTCGACCAGGAACAGCTGTTGGCAACAAGTTCCACAGGTTCAACAGGTTCCACAGGTTCCACAGGTTCAACTGGTTCATGCCCACAATAAGGCAGTTCACTAGTACACACATTGCTCTATTGACAGCACCCATAGATTATGAATGTTACAAGAACATCTTCTATATGAGGTGAGGGGAATGGAGGAAGGGGGGGACAGCGTGATGGAGTACTGACCGAGACCACGGTGAAAGCACAGTTAACGGCACCAGCTCCAATGGTAGCATAGACGGGACTCTGGACACCGGCCTTTATGAAGATACTGGTGGAGTAGTAGAAGATCTGGTCACAAGAGAAGTAGACATGGGATATTTTAGTCTTTCGAGTGTACAGAAGCTCTTGATTTACATCTTTTCCTCATCCACGTTTGTCTCCAGCCCAAAAAGGTTCTGTATTCAAACCTCAATGTCTACCTGTAAAATTACAAGGTGCCCTAACTCCTCCTTAAGTCTCTTTGGATGAAATAACGACAAATCAATAGTCCATCACTGCTGATCAATGACCCACAGCATTGATCCCGGACAGCTGCTGGGAGAGCTGCAGCAGGATGGCGATGGCGATGGGCTGGCGGTAGACGTGCGAGCGGAACAGCTCCCGGATGGACACCTTCCTCTCCATGTCCATCCTCCGTTTCTCCTCCTTCATCTCCGCCAGGAGGTCGCCCACGTCCTGCCGGCCCGTCAGTCTCCGCAGGCCTGCCGTGTGTGTGAGAGAGAGAGAGAGAGAGAGAGAGAGAGAGAGAGAGAGAGAGAGAGAGAGAGAGAGAGAGAGAGAGACAGCGACTTTACTTCTGAAAAGTGGCCGGCTATTGATTTGCCACCAACTGAAAACATTTCAGGTACATTCCTTTTATATTCTCGTGTTTGGCTGTCGGCAATCAAACCAAATCCCTACACCTGTCCCCCGCCACTTCGACCAATCAGCAATCCCCACTTGATGAACCGGCCCGTTCCTGGCGTAGGAACACGTCCACGGGTCAGAGTGGAGGCGTGACGGAGCTCACCGTTCTTGGCCTGGTGCTCCTGGCAGCGCACGATGTAGAGGAATCGCGGGCTCTCGGGGCAGAAGGGCAGCAGCACCATCTGCAGCACGGTGGGCAGCACGGTGATGCCCAGTAGCACCGGCCACAGCTCCTCACTGCCTAGCAGCGCCTCCAGACCCAGGACCTGGGGGACAGAGAGAGAGAGGGGGGTAGAGACAGAGGGAGAGAGAGGGAGAGAGAGAGGGGGGGTAGAGACAGAGAGGGAGAGGGAGAGAGAGAGAGAGAGAGGGGAGAGAGAGAGAGAGAGAGAGAGAGAAAGAGAAAGAGAAAGAGGAGGAATGAATGTGGATTGATGGATGGATGGATGGACCGGTTTGTCAGATAGATGAATGGATGTAGTAGACAAATAGATAGATGGATGGAGTGGGAGAGAGAGAGAGATTGAGTTCCACTCCCTAATTATGTCAATTCGTTAATTGTTTCCTTGTGTGTATTTGAATCCCTCCTACGGCTCTTTGTCTGATCCTGGTCCTATCTTGCTGCCTTGTGTGCCTGATTCATGTCTTGGTAGAAACAAGTCAACATTTTGTGCCGGAACCTTTTACACCACGCCTGCATTCGGGTCTGAATCCCGATCTGGACGGACGGACGGACAGACATGTAGACAGACAGGCAGGCAGACAGACAGACAGACAGACATGTAGACAGACAGACAGACAGACAGACAGACAGACATGTAGCCAGACGGACAGTAGTACCTGGGCTATGAGAATGCCCGTGACGATGGCCAGCTGGTGCAGGGTGCCCAACGCCCCGCGCAGGCTGGTGGGCGCGATCTCCCCCACGTACATGGGGGTCAGCCCCGACGCCAGGCCTGCACAGAGGAAACCCCAGGGGGTCACCACACCCTCTCGCCTTGTGTGTGTGTGTGTGTGTGTGTGTGTATGTGTGTGTGTGTAGGGGGCAGTGTCAGTGTCAGTGTGTGTGTGAAGGCCTACAGAAGCGGCCACTCACCGCAGTAGGCACCGATGACGAAGCGTCCCATAACCATCATCTCGATGGAGCGGCAGATCTTGGACATGCCCATGAGACCTCCTCCGATGAAGGCAAACACGTTGTTGACCAACATGGCTTTCCTCCTAGCAAAACAAACACACACACGCAATTTCAATTTCACTCGAATTTCAAGAGACAAAGATGTCTTGAATACGTCTTAAATGTGACATGAGTAATATTTCCAAGAGGGGATAACTCCACTGATAAATGAATACGTTATTCTGGTGATGAGGGTGATGCAACAACGACAACAGTTGTTGTCAATAGTTATATTCAGTTACACATTTCAGAGTCATTAAAAGAAACGCCCGTTTTTCACGGCATTTATATTTCCCGCCACTAGGGGGCAGTCACATCTAAGATTTCTCAGCAGTCGTAGGCATCTGTCTATCTGTCTATCTATCTATCTGTCTATCTATCTATCTATCTATCTATCTATCTATCTATCTATCTATCTATCTATCTATCTATCTATCTATCTATCTATCTATCTAAACAAAGAGCAGGACAACACAACTACAAACCTACCAATGACAAAGCTGCTTGGCCAACTTTGGTGGGTTAACCAATATGACAAAGACTAGGCTACACATTTTCACTTCATAAACATTTTGCCAGCTCAAACCATAGTCGTTTTTTTCTTTTTTTAAAGAGAGACAGCACAAAACCCCTAAGCAGAGACGGCAGCGCTTGTGGCCCATGGCTGCCCTTTTGACAACCACATGATTTTGGACGAACAATGTCCTCTGGTAGACCCTAACCCTTGAGTGTGCTCGACACCCTCTGCTAATATCCCCTTTCAATCAGCTGGGGGGGAACGGCAAGGGTCCCACGTCTGAGCTTCGGTTACAAATAGAAAACTGTGTTGGCCGATGGCGCATGGCATGCCATCCCACTCACTCTCCCGACTTGCCATCCCACTGACTCTCCCTTTATGACCCCCCCCCCCCAACCATGCGCCGGCACTAGAGACGCATTGCTGTGTCATGACTCAGGACCGTGAAGGCCAAATGTCAGTCCCGTGTCCAACAGCCGCCCCTGTAGCGAGATGTCAGGTCTCGATGGCGGTGCTTGCATTGATGTTCCTGAGTTGGTGATTCAACAGTCCCTCATTCGTTGACACCTGGTGATCTTTATCACGTGTGGACGGACGTGATACCGGAGCATAACTGGTAAATGGATTGCATTTATACAGCGTAATAAACCAAGCGGAAAGTGTGGCAGAAAAAAAGGCCGGAGCAGGCCTGTGTGTAACGACGATGCCTCAGAAATCCTGAGGCGGACACCCGATTGGCTCCCGGCTCCTCTTAAGACCTTGAGGAGCTCTCATCTGGAAGCCATCCATACCGCTAGTGGTGAACCTGAGGTCACCCGTGAAGTGTGACCATCAAGGTGCATTCACTTGCAGGTCCATTATGACACCCATTCCACTCCGAACCGTCCCTGGAAGGAGGGATCCCCCACTCTGCGTTCCTTCTCCAGATTTCTTCCTTGTTCATTAAGGGAGTCGTTTCGAGGGCTAGGGGGGGGGTGTCATAATCACATGGCCCATAATCATATGGCCTGTAAAGCCCTTTGAGACTGTCACTGTGATTAAAGGCTATACAAATTGTACACAATTGTATACAAATACAATTGACTTGACTTGACTTGGGACACTTGAGATCCACTCAAATGAATGTCAGGAAGAAATTTGAAATTGTAAATGTATGTTTCCCATGCCAATAAAGCACTTTGAAATTGAATTGTAATGGCTCAAGAATGACAGCGACACCTACAGGTGGAGCTGAGCTATACAGGAAGTATTACAGGAAGTATTACAGGAAGTAGCCGTAGCGTATTGTCTTCAGAGTAAACGCATTTATTTGTACAATTATTTAGCATTATGTTTAAGGTGTTTAAGCAGACTTCTGTCGCAATGGCAGTGGGGGCCAATTACTCTCCCCTTCCCCTCAACACTCTCAACCCCCCCCACCACCCCACACACCCCCCACCCGTACCTGCCCAGCCACTCCGAGACAAAGCCGACGCAGAAGGACGACGCCATGCCCCCGATGGAGAAGATGGCCACCGACAGCGACCACAGGGAGGTGAGGGAACCGGCGGGGATGTGCTCCCCGTACCGGTGCATCCATGTGGCATTGTAGTCCTGCTCAATGATCTGCATCACGCCCATGGTGGAGGGGGGGGGGGGGGGGGGGGGGGGGGGGGGGTGAGAGACACAGAGAGACAATGGGAGATAGAGAGAGAGAGAGAGAGAGGGAAATTGAACATTTAACCACTATTGATGTAACTAAGGTGTGTATCAGTTACACGTGGGACACATTACAACATAGCTCGACGATGGGAATGCTAGCTTGTATAATTACATTTCCTGCTCTGAAATTTTTGTCGTCAGTACCAATTGAATCACAACTTTCACTTGTTATTATACACAGTTGCATGTGAAATTCCAAAGAAATTGGCAACATTTGAAAGAACTTGCATGATATTTAGCAAGAAAAAAAATTTGGTTGGAAATTTGGTTCCATCCCTGCTTCACAGTGGATTCACCAGTGGAAACATGAGAACTTGTCGGTGGTTTTGGCTTCTTGCACACGACCCATTCATATCCAGTTTGAAATTTGAGTCGCGTAGTGTTGCAGTGAGAGCCAAGGTCAGACACACCGGTCATCTGAGGTCTCTCTGTCTCTCTCTCTCTTTCTCGTACTGCATACTAGTCTGCCAGGGAATTATTTCCTTGTCCCTGGGGAAGGATGGACTCTAGTGGTATTGTCCTCACGTCCAGTTCATTTGTTTCGTTAATAATAGTTACAGTCTAAGATATACACTATATACTATATATATATATATATATATAATGAGAGGAAGCCATTAGTGGGCCTACCGGAGTTTAAAAACATATCCCTTCTTCATCAACTTTTCAAACACTCTTATCTGAACAAGAAATGCCAGCCATCCACATGCTTATGGAGTCCGTTTCCCCTAAACAAGCCTGGGAGGTTTGTATGGAGCTGTTCAGATGGCCGTTCCCCTGGTGGTGGGGCTTTACCTTCTGGGGTGCGTTGATGACACCGATGTTGTATCCGAACTGCAGCGAGCCCAGCACCGCCGTGAAGACCGACAGAGCAAGGGTTCGGGTCACCGTCTGGAGCGCCACAGGAAGACAGAAAGAAAGATAGATAGAAAGAATGAGCAAAAGAAAAAAAGAACGAACAAACGAATGCAGTTTTTCTCTCTCTCTCCCTCTCTCTCTCTCTCTCTCTCTCTCTCTCTCTATCTATCTATCTATCTATCTATCTATCTATCTATCTATCTAAACAAAGAGCAGGACAACACAACTACAAACCTACCAATGACAAAGCTGCTTGGCCAACTTTGGTGGGTTAACCAATATGACAAAGACTAGGCTACACATTTTCACTTCATAAACATTTTGCCAGCTCAAACCATAGTCGTTTTTTTCTTTTTTTAAAGAGAGACAGCACAAAACCCCTAAGCAGAGACGGCAGCGCTTGTGGCCCATGGCTGCCCTTTTGACAACCACATGATTTTGGACGAACAATGTCCTCTGGTAGACCCTAACCCTTGAGTGTGCTCGACACCCTCTGCTAATATCCCCTTTCAATCAGCTGGGGGGGAACGGCAAGGGTCCCACGTCTGAGCTTCGGTTACAAATAGAAAACTGTGTTGGCCGATGGCACATGGCATGCCATCCCACTAACCATGCGCCGGCACTAGAGACGCATTGCTGTGTCATGACTCAGGACCGTGAAGGCCAAATGTCAGTCCCGTGTCCAACAGCCGCCCCTGTAGCGAGATGTCAGGTCTCGATGGCGGTGCTTGCATTGATGTTCCTGAGTTGGTGATTCAACAGTCCCTCATTCGTTGACACCTGGTGATCTTTATCACGTGTGGACGGACGTGATACCGGAGCATAACTGGTAAATGGATTGCATTTATACAGCGTAATAAACCAAGCGGAAAGTGTGGCAGAAAAAAAGGCCGGAGCAGGCCTGTGTGTAACGACGATGCCTCAGAAATCCTGAGGCGGACACCCGATTGGCTCCCGGCTCCTCTTAAGACCTTGAGGAGCTCTCATCTGGAAGCCATCCATACCGCTAGTGGTGAACCTGAGGTCACCCGTGAAGTGTGACCATCAAGGTGCATTCACTTGCAGGTCCATTATGACACCCATTCCACTCCGAACCGTCCCTGGAAGGAGGGATCCCCCACTCTGCGTTCCTTCTCCAGATTTCTTCCTTGTTCATTAAGGGAGTCGTTTCGAGGGCTAGGGGGGGGGTGTCATAATCACATGGCCCATAATCATATGGCCTGTAAAGCCCTTTGAGACTGTCACTGTGATTAAAGGCTATACAAATTGTACACAATTGTATACAAATACAATTGACTTGACTTGACTTGGGACACTTGAGATCCACTCAAATGAATGTCAGGAAGAAATTTGAAATTGTAAATGTTGTTTCCCATGCCAATAAAGCACTTTGAAATTGAATTGTAATGGCTCAAGAATGACAGCGACACCTACAGGTGGAGCTGAGCTATACAGGAAGTATTACAGGAAGTATTACAGGAAGTAGCCGTAGCGTATTGTCTTCAGAGTAAACGCATTTATTTGTACAATTATTTAGCATTATGTTTAAGGTGTTTAAGCAGACTCTGTCGCAATGGCAGTGGGGGCCAATTACTCTCCCCTTCCCCTCAACACTCTCAACCCCCCCACCACCCACACACCCCCCACCCGTACCTGCCCAGCCACTCCGAGACAAAGCCGACGCAGAAGGACGACGCCATGCCCCGATGGAGAAGATGGCCACCGACAGCGACCACAGGGAGGTGAGGGAACCGGCGGGGATGTGCTCCCCGTACGGTGCATCCATGTGGCATTGTAGTCCCTGCTCAATGATCTGCATCACGCCCATGGTGGAGGGGGGGGGGGGGGGGGAGGGGGGGTGAGAGACACAGAGAGACAATGGGAGATAGAGAGAGAGAGAGAGAGAGAGGGAAATTGAACATTTAACCACTATTGATGTAACTAAGGTGTGTATCAGTTACACGTGGGACACATTACAACATAGCTCGACGATGGGAATGCTAGCTTGTATAATTACATTTCCTGCTCTGAAATTTTTGTCGTCAGTACCAATTGAATCACAACTTTCACTTGTTATTATTACACAGTTGCATGGGAAATTCCAAAGAAATTTGCAACATTTGAAAGAACTTGCCATGATATTTAGCAAGAAAAAAATTTGGTTGGAAATTTGGTTCCATCCCTGCTTCACAGCTGGATTCACCAGTGGAAACATGAGAACTTGTCGGTGGTTTTGGGCTTCTGCACACGACCCATTCATATTCCAGTTTGAAATTTGAGTCGCGTAGTGTTGCAGTGAGAGCCAAGGTCAGACACACCGGTCATCTGAGGTCTCTCTGTCTCTCTCTCTCTTTCTCGTACTGCATACTAGTCTGCCAGGGAATTATTTCCTTGTTCCCTGGGGAAGGATGGACTCTAGTGGTATTGTCCTCACGTCCAGTTCATTTGTTTCGTTAATAATAGTTACAGTCTAAGATATACACTATATACTATATATATATATATATATATATATATATATAATGAGAGGAAGCCATTAGTGGGCCTACCGGAGTTTAAAAACATATCCCTTCTTCATCAACTTTTCAAACACTCTTATCTGAACAAGAAATGCCAGCCATCCACATGCTTATGGAGTCCGTTTCCCCTAAACAAGCCTGGGAGGTTTGTATGGAGCTGTTCAGATGTCCGTTCCCCTGGTGGTGGGGCTTTACCTTCTGGGGTGCGTTGATGACACCGATGTTGTATCCGAACTGCAGCGAGCCCAGCACCGCCGTGAAGACCGACAGAGCAAGGGTTCGGGTCACCGTCTGGAGCGCCACAGGAAGACAGAAAGAAAGATAGATAGAAAGAATGAGCAAAAGAAAAAAAGAACGAACAAACGAATGCTGTGACCAGGACAGATTTTTCTCTCTCTCTCCTCTCTCTCTCTCTCTCTCTCTCTCTTCTCTCTCTCTCTCTCTCACTCTCTCTCTCTTCCTTCCTCTCTCTTCTACAAAGCCATGGGAGACATGGAGATTATTTTGTATTTTATGTATGTATGTATACAGTTTATCGTGTGCACAAGCAATAAAAGTGTTTTTAAAAAATACAAGAAAATGCTTGGCATGTTGTATGTTTTTAGATAGAATAGAATAGAAAAATAGAATAGAACTTTATTAATCCCGAAGGAAATTCTTGTGCCAGGTTGCATAGCAATACAGTACAAAAACCACAGATTGATAAAATAACTAACGTATATGCAAATTACAGTTAAATATACAAATATGTGGGCAAGATAAGATATTCCGACGGCGAAAACAGATGTTGGTAGCATGCTCAGAATTGCACGCCTGCCCAGCTACTGATGCAGGCAACTTAGCAATTATGAAACTCATTCTATTCGTCTCGTAAATATGAATGCTTGAAAACAGCTCTATTCTTATCTTCAGGTACCACAGTGATATATTGCTGCCTCTCCTTCAACAAATGTACTCTTTGTAAGTCGTTTTGGGTAAAAGCATCTGCCAAATGCCCTAAATGTAAATGTAAATGTAAAATAAAAATCCCCCCCCCCCTCTCTCTCTCTCTCTATCTATCTCTCTCTCTCTAAGTAAATGGAGGTGAAAGTCGGACATGTGGCCGTCCGTTATAGGGGAGTGGGGCTACCAGGGACCTCACTTGGGGTCACCTGATATGCTAAGCTACAGATATATAAGTGTGCCAAGTGTGACATGTGGTGAGTTTGGATGCTGCCACACATTACCGAAAGCTCTGTGCAGGAGTGCAAGGAAGCGATAGTCAACAGAACAGCTCTTGGTCAACACTTGGCACAGAGCAGGAAGTACAGAGGTCCCGGCAGATGTTAAGATATAGACACAGAGACAGACGCCGATATTGTCATGGTGGTGTACAAGGCAGGAAATAAAGAAGATGGAAATAAGATAGCCTGTCCCATGATGCTCACGTTATTTTACCTCGGGCTGATGAAGTAATAGAATCAAGTCTACAGTGTCTTGTCCCATACCTTCGTGATATATATAACCGGGCCGACTCATAAGAGACCTCATTCATTCGGGATATTATAGTTCACACACAGACACACACACACACACACACACACACACACACACACACACACACACACACACACACACACACACACACACCCTGAACTTTAGCTCCCCTGGCAAGCCTCCTGGCAAGCCTCACGCACCTGTCTCCACGGTGATTGACAAGAAGACCCCATACACACCCCCAACCACACACACACACATGCACACACACACGCACACACACACACACACACACACACACACACACACACACACACACACACACACACACACACACACACACACATGCACACACACACCCAACCATGCACACACACAGACATACACACACACACATACACACCCAACCACGCACACACACACACACGCATACACACACACACACACGCATGCACACACACACACCCAACACATGCACACACACACACCCAACATACACACACACACACACACACACACACACACACAGACACTCTTAACTCAGTTCCGCTTGCTGTCAAAGGCCCCACAATGAATGACACTTTCACACCTGAAATGTGTTCTGAGATGTTCAGTTCCCATGGTGACTTGATACAGTGGTCATGGGAGATAACTCTAACCTAAAGCTACAGTATCTCTGACAAACAGTCTGGATTCCGTCGAAATTCCAGTCTAAATAATTCCATGTGTACAAGTGGTTGATCGAGATCTTAAATATAAACCTGTGGCGATTAGGAGAAAATAAATGTAATAAATGTAATTTGAGTCGAACACACCTACCCCAAAGCTTATCTTGTTCTGCTAACCATTTTAATCTTGAGTTTACAATTTATCTATTGTGTGCCTTGTCATATGACACACACAACATGGCGCTTAACTGCATTCCGTTTTTGTATTTGAATAATTGTTTTGAATTTGGATTTCTTCTCGTTATGGGATTGCTATGAAAGGATGCATCATCAGAGGACGTGGCTGTAATGCAGGGGCTTAGATTGTGTTGAGGTGTGGTTAATATGTAAAAGTATGGTTTGACTTTTCTGTGACCTGTGCGTGTGCATGTGTGTACGTGTGTGTGTATTCATGCATGCATGTATGTGTGTGTGTATGTGGCTGTCTGTCTATTTATGTGTGTGTGTGTGTGTGTGTGATGTGTGTGCGCCCGCGTGCATGCTTGCGTGCATGTGTGTGTGTTGTGTGTGTGTGTTGCGCCCGCGTGCATGCTTGCGTGCATGTGTGTGTGTGTGTGTGTGTGTGTGTGTGTGTGGGAACGGTGTAAACATGTAAGGCATACCAACAGGTCTAAGCTCCATTATATTGTGGAGAAACAACTTTTACAAGAATGAGGAAAAAGTCGCAAAGTTGGATTTTGGTTTCCTTGTTCCGTTGTGGTGAAATAGCACTTGAATACCACAACATGAATGCCATGCATGCATTGGATGGATAGTAATCACATGCATTAGCTAAATGAGTAAAACATTTGCTGTAGAATTGTCTTTCTTTTCAATGAACAATTGTGAACATGCAAATCGCATTTGCAGAACCCAAATCGTTGTTTTTTTTTAAGATTTTCTTTTAACAAAAGATGGTAATGCATATTTTGTTTGAACAAAAGATCCTAATGCGCTCAGAACGGCACGTCTGCTCTTATCCCAGCTATTATGCAAGCAACCTACCAATTATGAAACTCGTTCTATTAGCCTCGCAATTATGAATGCTTGAAACCTGCTCTATTCTTATCTTTATGTAAAACGGCAATATATTGGGCTGTTCTCCTCAAAAATGGTACTCTTTGATAGTTGCTTTGGATAAAAGTGTCTGCCAAATGCCCTGAATGTAACTGTAAATGTAACAACATCTTTATCACAGAGACTTGACTACAAGTGGATTAAGACCTGGGTTTAAAGCCAACTGACCTGCATGGAAAAATTCTATTTATGTTGATTTCCGCATGCTGCCATGACACTTGAGCCATTATTTAGCCACTTAGCCTACACACTTATCTCACAAGTACTAGATTCAGTAACATTTGTCCATCTAAAAAGAATGAGTTATTGGGCTATGTAAGACACTATACTTAATCCATCTACCAGTTAGAAAAGAGGGGGAGGGGGAGGGTAAATTTAGTGGTAAATTGAAACCATGAGTTAAACTGGTGTTTAAGGGATTCTGATTTGCTTCTGCTGACCTCCACACGCACGCACACACACGCACACGCATGCACACGCACACACACACATACGTACACACACGCACACACACACAGACGCACACACACAGACACGCGCACACACACACGCACACGCACACAGAGGCACACACACACACACACACACACACAGAACGCACACGCACACACAGACGCACACACACACACAGACGGACACACGCACACACACACGCACACACAGACGCACACACACACACACCGGCTCCTCAAGGTCACCTTTCACAACTCCGTAGCGTGAAATGTCAAAGTGTTTCTGCTCCAGGAGATCTGTATCTTGTTATCTGAATATTCTCAATAATTGGCATGTGGCTTTAGGGGAATGTGACTTACATCTTTGCTTTTGTTGATCAAAATAAAAAAAATCTTCGTTTAATAACACCATCATAAAAAGCTAATAACAATGCATTTGACATTTATTTCGAGGAAATTTTTTTGCAAGCAGAAGAAAGAGAGAAACCCCATTCATAACCATTGCCATAAATAGTATCCTATTAAAAAATCCAATTCCCTTCGTGCGTAAAACGCGCGGAATCGAATCTCGCCACACACAACACACGCTTGCTTCTGCGACAAGTTCTTCGAAGTCATTGCGTAACAATTGAGACGCACTGAGATGAATTTACAACAACAACAAAAAACCAAGACACCTACCTCCCCCCCGTTCAGTTGCTGGAACCCGACAGGCATGGCTTGGAGTTGGACACCGAGAGAGACCCCCGAAAAGCAGCCGGTGACAGGTCTTATCGTCCCCCTCCTCCCCCACTCCTGCTGAGCCCGGCCAGCAGCACCAACCAGTTGCGCTATACCACGTGGGGGGAAAAAAATCACCACAATAACAATCGCCGTCAGGTGTCTCTAAATGTAGACTCCCCCCGCCTCCCGAGAATATACTGTAGGCTTACGTCACTACAACGTGGAGTTAAAGATTGCTTTTTTCCGCGCGTAAAAAGGAGGGTCGTGTCACGCAACGGCACACGGGGCTGATCTTGAGGCGCCTCAGTAGAGGTCGAGGTCTTTGCCGTATGGACGCAAGCAGGAAGCTCTCTTGCCATTGGCTGCACGGCCAATCGACAGAATGTTCGCTCTGTTGACATAAAACAACATTCAGCACACACACACACACACACACACAGACTCTTAGATAGACTCTTAAAATAAAAGCTTGACACAAATGTATGATATAGCCTACAATGTTTTTTTATTTAATTAAAAAAAGTGTGTCAGGTATTGTATCACGTTACAATGTTTCGAGATTGTGATCTGTGAATTGTGAATTAGTGAATTAGTGAGTGAGTCTGCCATTGTCTGCTTTTCAACAGCAGTAAATCCACGGCTATTTTTGTAACCGCACGCCAGCTAGGAGGAGAAGGGAGAGAGACAGAGAGAGCGAGAAAGAGAGAAAGAGAGGGAGAAGGGTGGGGGAGAGAGAGAGAGAGAGAGACAGAGAGAGAGAAAGAGAGAGAGAGAGATAGAGAGTGAGTGAGGGAGAGACAGAGAGAGAGAGAGAGAGAGAGCGGGAGGGAGAGAGAGAGAGACTAATTCTTCAGAGGGCAACAGGTGGTGCAGGCTCCTGGTGTTTTTTAGCAGCACCACCCGCTTGTGGTTAGCACCATAAAACTTGGCACCAGCATCCAGGCCCATGAGGGTCACTGAGTTCCCCTGTGTGTGAGGCGGGGGATAGGTGGGTGTGTGGCAGGAGGGCATGTGTCATTGGATGGGACCGGCGTGAGGTATACACGCAAACAGCAGAAATACTTCTTTTTTTTTTTCGAGCATCCCTCAATGACCCTGCCCACCTCCCTGGCCCCCTGTCCCCTCCCACACACACACACACACACACACACACACACACACACACACACACGCACTCGCTCTCCTTCACCTCCCCACCCTCCCTCTACACACGTCACTCTAAGACACACCTTCTTCTCACACCCCTCCCTCCTTTCATTTTCCCTCCCTCCCTCCCTCCCTCCCTCCCTCACTCCCTCCCTCCCTTCCTCCACTCTCTCTCCTTTGGTTTGCACTGCAGTTGAAGGGAAACAACAATAAATGGGGATTTGAACCTGACACCTTCCAACCAGAACACGGAACCGAGAAAACCAATAGAAGTTGTCTATTTAAGTCAACAAAGCCAAGGGACATGTGGCGTGGTGCCCAAGAGGTAAGGCATCAGTTTCGTAAACCGAAGATCATGTGTTCTTTTTAAACAAAGAATGCTATGTGGTCTCTGCTTTCTGTTTACACTTATGTGGGTCAAACATTTGCTAAGTATTCGCCAAGCCCATACTTTATACATGGTGCAATCGGCCCACACATATATTGTGCGGATCAAGAGGGTGCCATCGGCCCACACATATATTGTGCGGACCAAGAGGGTTCCAGCGCCCCACACATACACTATATGGCCAAAAGTCAGTGGACACCCCGACTAATTATTGAGTTCAGGTGTTTCAGCCACACCCATTGCTAACAGGTGCATAAAATCAAGCACATAGCCATGAAATCTCCACAGACTAACATTTACAATTCAGAATGGTTCATAAAGAGCTCAGTGACTTTGAACGCGGCACTGTCATAGGATGCCATCTTTGCCACAAGTCAGTTCATGAAATTTCTGCCCTACTAGATGTGCCCCGGTCAACCGTAAGTGCTATTATTGTGAAGTGGAAGCACCTAGGAGCAACGACAGCTCAGCCACAAAGTGGACCACGCAAACTCACAGAGCGGGGCCGACAAGTGCTGAAGTGCGTAGCGCATAATAATCGCCTATCATCTGCTGTATCACTCACTACAGAGTACCAAACTGCCTCTGGAAGCACCATCAGCACAAGAACTGTGCGTCGGGAGCTTCATGGAATGGGTTTCCATGGCCGATCAGCTGCACACAAGCCTCACATCACCATGCGCAATACCAAGCGCGGGTTGGAGTGGTGTAAAGCACGCCGCAACTGGACTCTGGAGCAGTGGAAACGTGTTCTTTGGAGTGATGAATCAGGCTTCACTATCTGGCAGTCTGACGGACGAATCTGGGTTTGACGGATGCCAGGAGAACGTTACCTTCCGGAATGCATAGTGCCTACTGTAAAGTTTGGTGGAGGAGGGATAATGGTCTGGGGCTGTTTCTCAGGGTTTGGGCTAGGCCCCTTAGTTACAGTGAAGGTTATGGGCTAGGCCTTCTCGTCCAACATCAGTGCCTGACCTCACAAATGCTCTTTTGGCTGAATGGGCACACATTCCCACAGACACACTCCAAAATCTTGTGGAAAGCCTTCCCAGAAGAGTGGCCGCTGTCATAGCCACAAAGGGGGGTCCAACTTCAGTGTGGAAAACCATCTGCTGCTGCTGCCCCATTGTCGATTAGATAATGCTATGCCCACCGCTGTCAGGACTGGTACCAAGATCCAAGAGGCCCAATAATGCAATTGTTGAACACATAAGTTGCAGAGCCAAAGTTGTTCATGGGAAAACGTCTGAGAAGTTTAATTAGGGCTTATTAAAGTTTCGGCTTATAGTGCCAACTATGGGCGAATCTGTTCCCTCCTTAGCATCCCTTAGTTATTTAACAAATTATACAATTATGCACATCTATACAACGTGTGACCTTGTCACCTCTGAGATTTTGTCAGGAAAAATACAATCCCTAATACACATGTCCCATGACCCTCTCCCCTCTCCTTTTATTTTTGATGTACTGTGGAGCGTGGCAAGGAGTTTACTGTTACAATAGTGATGTCCGCCAACGCCACCTTGAGGATGTTATATCAAGGAAAAACATGAGTTTCCCCCAAACAACAATATTTATTTCACAATGATAAGCACTGCAGACATCGTGGGCTAAAACAAGATTTATTACATTTATATTTAAAAATGATCACAAATGTAATTTAATGTACTTCTAAAACAGGATCCGAGAAAACCTGGTGCTTTATCACTTCTGTGCAAAGATAAGATAAGATAGAACTTTATTAATCCCGAAGGAAATTATTGTGCCAGGTTGCATAGCAATACAGTAAAACAATAGAGAAATAAACGGAATAATAAAATAAAATAAAAGATTTACAAATGTACAATGTTACACTATTACTGTCCAACATCATGTGCAATACTCTATCATGTGCTATATTATTATTATCATGTTATCTATAAATAATATCTGTAACACTACCTCTCATCTCCTCTCATCATCATGTGTAATATTCTTAATGTCATGTCCAATAATATTTCACTTCAATTATGCCAAATTGTTTACGCCGTCGGAATATCTTATCTTGCCTACGTATTTATATATTTTAACTGTACATTTGTAAATCCGTTGAGGGCGCACACAACAAGATGGGTCTGCGTCAACTGGACTCACTACTTCTCCGCCTGCTGCGGTCACACTACGAGGACGTCCCGGATTACAAGGTCAGCAAGGTCAGAGGCCAAGAGAGCCGTATTGTAATAACTCCAATAATAATAATAACTGCAGGTGAATGCATGTTGCCATTTTTTGGGGGTTTGATCTGTGTTGTTTGTTAACATTGGTTCTTGATCAGCTGTTCCAGTTCCATGATCAGGCATGCGAGAGGACTCTGTCTTTGATGGAAGATAAAACATGATAAAGTGTCCTTTACAGTAGTTTCAAAAAACCTGATACTGTGCAAGGCATTCCGATCACTCAGGCATTAAACCCCTCGAAAATAATATATTGTTGATCAAAAACACAAACACGTTTTGGGTCCTCCGTGTGACATTCAAGCAGCAGAAGAACCCAAGTTGCCTCACATGCATTTTGTGTGAACTAATTACTACTAATATTGATCACATTTCATCATCTGGAAAGTAAACAACAGATTTGAGGAACACATTTAATTTTTTCAATGATTAAGAGATGTACTTTGAATGTAAAGAGTGCCAGAGTGCATTAAAAATTGGTAAAAATAAAGCTTTCCAGTGTGGGTGCCCCACGGCATGCAACTGGTGACCCTTTCATTGTCCTCACCCCTGGCGCTCAGACAGCCTGAGTCCGCCACTGTTAACTAATACTGTTGTTTAACAGCAATTAGTGACAACTTTGGTCACTAATCAGTGATTTCTAATCAGTAATAATCCATAACATGTCTTATCACACGCCCTAAAGTAGCATTTTGTCAGTTGGGGGGGACGGGGGACGGACCCATATGATATCAGATAATAGACAGAATCCTGGACATCCAGGATCAAACGTTGTGGACCACCTAGACACCTGTAACTGGCTGATACCTGTTACTATGACTCAGTTGGATCCCAAAGCACTGCTTGAATGTGAAATAAGTGAGGGATGTTGTTTTGTTTGTTTGTTTTTGTTTTTGTTAATACCCCCAATTGCCTAGAGATGATACTTCTGTTTGTATCTGTGTGGTTATACTACTACCACTACAAATGCATTCTGTACACTACAGTACGTTGTTGTTATGTTATTACAAACTAATCGTGATATTTTCTCAGGCTAAATTGATGCTGAGGGGAGGGTGATGTATGATAAACAGCTTAAAATGCCAATATAGACATGAGTCATGTACTCAGTTGAAACAGATTATTTATCCCCACATTGCCCACTTCTGCTGTTCTGAGGTTCATCAGTGACGACTAACGTTGTTGATTGTAAATTGTTAAAACATGTTTTTATTTTATTGATCACTGTCAATGGAATTCACTTTTTGTTCTGGTCTACAAATAAAGCGGTATACATGGGCCATGATCTATTATTGTATGTATAGCATGGCTATGTTATACACGGTGTTTACATTAGTTGGACTGCACATAAGGATTCATTCAAATACATGCTGTGTAAAAACAGTTGAGAATAAATACATTTGACAGAAAACAAACATAGTTAATGTTCATCCGGATAACTAATTAATTAGGCCTATGTAGACATTTTCTTTTTTTAAACATTTCTCTTGGCGTTTTGCATGAAAAAGAACTGCGAAGACGAAGAAATTATGTTCATTTGGAGGGTTTTTCACGTCGTTTTTCTCACCACATGACTTAAACTTACCAAATAGCAGCGTGATTTATATCACGTCGCTCGCGCTCCTACACGCCACGTCACGTGACTGATATTCTCTCTGCACGCGCACCTGTTTTTTTCTCGTCACGTGACTTAAACGTTAAGAACGGTTACACAGACAGAATATCAGTCATATCTTAGAAGCAGCGCGTTGGAGAGGGAGCAGCTTCTGGAAGGAGACAGATCTTTGTCTAGACACGTCTTTGGTGGACGATGGACATGGACGGTGAGTAAAGCAGCTTTATTGTGGGAGGGGGGGGGGGGGGGGGGGGGGTGGGTGGGGGTTTGTAGGACGGCTCAACACCGCCACCGTCAGGTGAAAGTGAGACAAGCCGTTACCCTCAATTTCGTTCGATTTCGACATGAGAGCTCTCGTAATCGAATGTTGCGTTTGATTGTGTTTCTAAACTTCTGACACTTTCTGAATGCCGTGAGTGATAGAATATCGTGTCTTAATTGCGTGTCTTTCTCTCAATTGGTGGCATTGAAACACAGATCTCCTTGTTCTCTCTCTCTCTCTCTCTCTCTCTCTCTCCCAGATACAGACGTGTGGGTGTCCACAGGAGACGTCATCCACACACCATCTTTCTCCTACCTGGTGGAAGCCTTCATCGGGGAAGGAACATTTGGGAAGGTGGTCAGATGTCTGAAAACAGCCACCACTGCGGATACCGGTTATAGGGTGGCTGTTAAAATATACAAAAAGAGCACTATATTACCTGAGGAAGAGGAAGAGGTAAAACAATGTGAATTAGTTAATAAATAATGTTACTTTAATATCTTATGTTTCTTATCGGTACATGTTTTTTCATTGTATTATGATATTTCACAATGTAAAATATCTCTTTAACCTGCTATTTATTCTCAGCTTGACATGTTAACTGGCCTCCGATGCCTGGACCCAGATGTGAGTGGGATCGTGAGATTTCTGGGTCACTTCAACCACGGTTCCCACATCTGTCTGGAGTTTGAGCTCCTCGACATGTCTCTTAGAGATCTCGTCCTGCAGGCAGAGCACAACAGGCTGCCTCTGATGCAGATCAGGAACATCCTGAAAGAGGTACGGTTGGACTTCAACCTCAACAACATTTTGCATGATGTTTGATCAACTGTCGTTGCTCTGCAAACAAAACAGACATTGTTCTTTTTTCAGAACTAGTGTTTCATGAGTGGTTCTGATTGTGTAAAAAACATTGGATTAGTCAACACACTTTGCTGACCTGAAGGAAAATGATAATCTCGACAGATTTTGATGAATATATATGTTAACATAGCCAACCTTATCAGTCATAAAATAATGATGTATGAATGTATTTTCAGATGGCCACAGCGCTGGAATACCTTGGCCACCTCAAGATCATTCATGCTGACCTGAAGCTTAGAAACATCATGGTGTCAAGACAGGGTCGATTCAGACTCATTGACTTTGGCTCATCCATGTATGAGTCCCAGGCTAAAACTGGAGTCATCTGTCAGACCATCTGGTACCGGTGAGTAAATGAAAGCAATCCTGACCTGGTTCTTATTGGTTACTGATTACAATGGTTACTCCAATGTCCTGTCTTTCTTTTATTCCAGATCCCCGGAGATCATGCTGGGGCTCCCGTTCACAGGACAGATCGATATGTGGTCCCTGGGTTGCATAGCGGCAGAATTATTAACTGGTCGTCCAATGTATCTGTGCAAAACCGAATACGATGTGGTAAGTGGAACAGTATAGTTCAAAGTGAATTTACTAAAAACCGTTTACACTAAGACAAATCCCTGAAAAAAATAATCTATTGTAAGATATGATGGATGAAGGTATATTATAGTTGAGTGCTAACTGGGAGGAGGCATTCTGTTGTGTTTCAGTGGCGATGCATCCTCCAGACCCATGGGGAGCTTCCTGATGCTATGCTGGACAATGGTACCAGGACCCAGTCTTGTTTCACCAAAGGATCTGGAGAGGCCTGGAGACTCAAGGTATCACTATACATGTCTGTCTGTCCGCCTGTCTTACTGTATTTACGGGTCAATATAACTGAACTAAAACAGAGGCTCTTTTTCAGTCACCACAGAAGTATGAGGAGAGCAAAGGGGTGAGGGGGCGCCTGCCCCACCAGATACCTTTCGAATCGCTGGAGGCATTTTTCCAAGTAGGTGTTGATCCATTAACGTTGTGGACTTACATGAAGCAGCCTTGTTGTGTGCCATCATCTCAATCATTTAACTTTTCACTTTTTACCCCAAGGCAGGGAATGTGCCAATAACCTCCAGCTTCGCAGACCTGCTGAAGAGGATGCTCGAGCTGGATCCTGACAAACGCATCACACCAAGCAAACTGCTGGAGCATCCCTTCATGAGATGGGAGAGTGAGGACAGCTGCTCCAGTGAGTCCAGTGGGGACAACCCCAACAGACCCATTGTACAGACCAAGAGGGTGTCATCGCCCCACACATATATTGTGCGGACCAAGAGGGTGTCATCGCCCCACACATATATTGTGCGGACCAAGAGGGTGTCATCGCCCCACACATATATTGTACAGATCAAGAGGGTGCCAGCGCCCCACACACCCATTGTGCAGACCAAGAGGGTGCCAGCGCCCCACACACCCATTGTGCGGACCAAGAGGGTGCCAGCGCCCCACACACCCATTGTGCGGACCAAGAGGGTGTCATCGCCCCACACATATATTGTGCGGACCAAGAGGGTGTCATCGCCCCACACACCCATTGTGCGGACCAAGAGGGTGTCATCGCCCCACACATATATTGTGCGGACCAAGAGGGTGTCATCGCCCCACACATATATTGTGCGGACCAAGAGGGTGTCATCGCCCCACACACCCATTGTGCGGACCAAGAGGGTGCCAGCGCCCCACACACCCATTGTGCGGACCAAGAGGGTGCCAGCGCCCCACACACCCATTGTGCGGACCAAGAGGGTGTCATCGCCCCACACATATATTGTGCGGACCAAGAGGGTGTCATCGCCCCACACATATATTGTGCAGACCAAGAGGGTGCCAGCGCCCCACACACCCATTGTGCAGACCAAGAGGGTGCCAGCGCCCCACACACCCATTGTGCAGACCAAGAGGGTGCCAGCGCCCCACACACCCATTGTGCAGACCAAGAGGGTGCCAGCGCCCCACACACCCATTGTGCAGACCAAGAGGGTGCCAGCGCCCCACACACCCATTGTGCAGACCAAGAGGGTGCCAGCGCCCCACACACCCATTGTGCAGACCAAGAGGGTGCCAGCGCCCCACACACCCATTGTGCAGACCAAGAGGGTGCCAGCGCCCCACACACCCATTGTGCAGACCAAGAGGGTGCCAGCGCCCCACACACCCATTGTGCAGACCAAGAGGGTGCCAGCGCCCCACACACCCATTGTGCAGACCAAGAGGGTGCCAGCGCCCCACACACCCATTGTGCAGACCAAGAGGGTGCCAGCGCCCCACACACCCATTGTGCAGACCAAGAGGGTGTCATCGCCCCACACATATATTGTGCGGACCAAGAGGGTGTCATCGCCCCACACATATATTGTGCGGACCAAGAGGGTGTCATCGTCCCCACACATATATTGTGCGGACCAAGAGGGTGTCATCGCCCCAACAGCTGCTCCATTGAGTCCAGTGTGGACCACCCCAACAGCTGCTCCAGTGAGTCCACCAGCTTGACCCACAGGTGGATGGGATTCCCCAGAGCGTCTGGTTCCTCCCAAGGTTTCTCCCTCAAATGGAGTTTTTCCTTGCCACAGTTGCCCCCGTTTCTGTGCCTCGCACCAGATCAGTTTGTTGGGCCATAAACTGACCTGGTGCTATGGCCAGACCCTGTGCTTGCTCTCTGGGGGTAAAGGGTAAAAAAAAAATAAAAACATAATTTACCCATTAAAAAACGTTTTCTGTATTCATTCGTCGTCTTGTACCCTTAATCTGTGAAAAAAGCTGAAATATTTCGCCTTACATGTCCGTCAGTACTCATTATTATTATTAAGTGACTATTCACTACGCACAGAGACTTAAAAAACTGTTAATTAATTAAAAACTGTCACTGTCCTCATCACATTCCTCAACTTGTATCTGAGCTTCTTTCTTCTCTTCTCTCTCCTCTTCCTCTTCTTCCTCCTCCTCGTCTTGCTCAGTGGTTTCACCTTCGTGCTCCGGCTCGTTCTTCCTGTGGAACTCGCGGTAGATCCCCGTCAGAGCCTTGGCCGCCTCCAGGGACACCTTCAGCTTACCGATGGAGTCTCTCTCCTCGTCCACGCTCACGACTAGAACACACACACAGACACACACGCACAGTCATACAGTAACTGCACGACAGCGATACGTATCTCTTTAAATTGTCTTTAACACATCGCAAACTTGTCCTCTGTCAAAATGTGAAAGAAATCAAATTTGCGCGGCAAAAATGTGGCAAATCCAAAATGACACCCACTGTCAATTTCACGTTCGACAACATCATTTCCTGTGAGCAGCAGTTCCTGCAGGTTGAGGAAGGCGTGGCCCACGTCCACACACTCCTCCTCGTCGTCCATTGGCTCACTGACCACGGTGAATTTTAACCTTATTGTGGCACACATGCACACACACACACACACAATTATTAGCACTTCCAACGTGCTTGGGAACTACGTTATCTGGAAGAATGATGGATGGATGGAGGGATGGAGGGATGGATGGAGGGGTAGAGTACCTGCCCTGGCTGGGGTCGGTTCCCTCCAGCATGGTGTACAGATACTGCCTGAGGGGGGCCGCCTCTGATCCATCCACATAGATCACTGAGAGAGAGAGATGTAGAGAGAGAGAGGGAGAGAGAACAGAGAGAGAGTGTGAGATGTAGAGAGAGAGAGAGTGAGAAGCGACGCACACACACTCAAAGTGGAACCATAAGACAACAAACTCAGAGAGTAACCTGCATCCTCTGTCAAAGCTAAATATGGCCGAACGGCATAGCGCCTCCCCGCCTCACCTCGTGTGAAGTTGTAGTGGATCTCCTCCCCCTGGGCGGGCTTGCGGAGGGACGTGGGTGTCTCAGTGGTCGCCATGGCAACGCCCAGCAGCCGGTACTCCACGTAGACGCGCTGCACCGATTGGTCACAGGCCACGTGGGAGGAGGGGCCAAAGGTCAGGGACAGGATCTCCACTCTCAGCTTGTTTCCCTTTCCAAGAAAACACACAGGTGGCGGTTCGGTAAACACACAGGTGGAGGTTCGGTAAACACACAGGTGGAGGTTCTGTAAACACATGGTGGAGGTTCTGTAAACACATGGTGGAGGTTCAGTTCACCGCAATATCGTGACATGGCATAAGTGTTTATTTTCCTGGGTTTAAAGGTTTTTTATTTTCAGATGCTCTAGATGCCTTTACCCATTTAGTAATTATATCCACCTTTTTCATAATTACTGATCAAAAACCTCATTGTGTATACAAAAATAGGATTTTCAATGTGGTCATTTCATACAGGCTTTTTATTTCTTGAATTTGCCCAAAGTGCTATGTTGTGTTATATATCATTATCGAGATATGAAATGACCTATATCACCATATAGGATGTTGGCCATATTGCCCAAACCCTAACTCTAACCATGACTTTTTCTTACTTTTGGGTAGTCATTCAAGTAGTCTAAATCATGCTGTACCTTTCTGATTTTACGCTTGGGAGGAACAATGACGCCGTCGCTGTGGGACGAGGTGCTGGACTCCGCGGCGTCGCTGTCGCTCACGCCTGAATTACACACACGAAGAAGAAGAAGAGACCAGACAGTGACACGCGTCCCTCGGGACAACACTTCACCCAAGTATGCACATCGATGATAAGCCTAATTGTTCAATTACTTTTGAACTCCATACTCGATGTCCATTGGATTGCTGTCCTGATTGTCGGACAATCCATAATGTGCTGGGTATAGACGGTGTAGATTGTACTGATGAGCCTGCTGTGTATACTGCAGGTCAGTGGTTCTCAACTGTGGACCCACGTGTGTCATTAGTCGTGAAGTCACGACCCAAAAAGGGAAAATGTATTGACCGATATTGCAGTCCTCAACAATGCCTCTGTGTACTTTTAAACACATTAAGCTCCAGCAATTGGGGCTTAACTCAATTAAATAGTAAAGCCATTGAAACGTGAATTAGCATTGAAACATTAACGTTAATTCATGGGCTTCTTTCTAAACCCGCCACCCATTTTGACCGACTCAAAATGGTGGGTCGTCGTGAGCCACCATTTAGTGAAAAACTGCAGTAAGGCTTTACCATGTGTCCCCTCCTCGTGCTCCTCTTGCTCCAAGTTTCTGTCGTCCTGGGGAGATAGAGGATTTGATATGAACTCTTGATATGATCTCTACACAACACACATTGCCATGCACTCCTTTCCTATTTATTCGTAATGAATCAAGATGGTAAAAAGGAAAGAGAGAGAGAGGCTGCATTCAGAAAGTCATTATTGCTGAGGAAGTTACCTGACTTAAAGTGAAATGACCCAGAAGTATCTAAGTGGCAGCCGTGATAAGAGCTGTTTGATTTCTATAAATGCTAAGGAAAGGTGCTTCGATGCTTCCTTTCTGATCTCCTTTAGCATAGGGTACACTGGCGCATCCTTTAGGAAAGGAAGGGAGATAGTGCCGTCCCACAACTCCTTATGGCAGCGGCATTTAAAGCGACGCATTATCACTTAAACAATAATACTAATTGGGATTCATGTATGAGCGGAGAGGAGGGTGAGAGTCAGCAGCCATTCGCAATGTGACAAGCATTTTGTTGCACATTTTTTTACTGGTAGCTTATTTGCCTTTCTTATTTCAATACCGTTCTTGGTATTTCAATACCGTTCTATTTTTCACGCATGAAACAACACGGTTTTCCATCGAGGAGGAGAAAAAGTGGTTGGGAAAAGACATGGGACATACTTCTTTTTACTTTTTGACTGCAACCGAGAGAGAGAGAGAGAGAGAGAGAGAGAGAGAGAGAGAGAGACTATGAGTTTCTACCTGACTCTTTGCGTCGCTGACAGAGCTTGTAGCAGAATGTGTAGAGTCTCTTCTCTCTGAAGACCTTGAAAGACCGGAGAGCCAATGCATTGAATGTACAATGTTATGTCCATTTATTAACATTTTATTAACTATTAACTTATCATTATATTATACACATTTCCCGTGATAATGTCTAAATATCTAACATCATGAAATCAAATTTCTAGTTAAATATGACAAAAATTGTGTTTTAAAGCGTTTTCCTACTAACCATTTATTTGTAATTGACATTCACTACTATGAGTAACTATATTAACATTAACAGTTTAAGCTGTTTTATTAAGTTGTCATCTTCATCAGAAAAATATAAATACATTTCAACACAAATCGGACAAACGTACTTCTGTGCAGTGGAACGAGAGGGCGTGGCCTGGGAGGAGTCAGGTGATCTCTTGGTGGTTCTTTTCCTGCTTGGCGGAGGAAGGGGCGTGGGCGATGATGTCACAGTGGTGGGCCCGACTAACTGACTCTCCTGGGGTCTTCTCTGCTTAACTGGCACCAGTTGTGGCTTTAGGTGACAGTAGGCGGGGCAATACGGTTTAAATTGATATACATATTTGCAGAATTGCACGTCTGCTCTTATCCCAGCTACTTACGCAGGCAACTTAGCAATAACGAAACTCGTTCTGTTAGTCTCGTGAATATGAATGCTCGAAAACAGCTCTATTCCTATCTTTAGGTACCACAGCGATATATATTCAACAAATGTACTCTTTGTGAGTCGCTTTGGATAAAAGCGTCTGCCAAATGCCCTCAATGTAAATGTAAGGACTTTGTGTGCGCGCGCGCGTGTGCGCTTAATACCTGAGAGTTGGAGACCACTGCTGTGGTTTCTCTTATCTCAACTGTGTGAATCTGTGACAGAGACATTTTTTGCATTTGACTATTTTTACTTATTTCTTGGGATTATTATTTCATCATTATTCAGATGCTTTTATCAAAGCGATCATTTTGGAGGGCATTAGGGTATCTTGCGCAAGGGTGCCTACAGGTTAGACTGGGGTTCAAACCCAGAACCTTTTTCGTCGGGGAGACAACAACAAACACACAAGCCTGGCGACACCAGCACTATATAAATGCAATCCATTTTCCATTTACTGCAACGCATGAGATGTCTGCCCGGCCTCACCTTGACTCTGGGTTTGGCCACGGGTCTCTGGATCTGGATTTCCTTGCGCTGCTCCTCCTCCTCCCCCTCCTCCCTCCTCCTCCTCCTCCTGGTCTCTGCTGTTCCACCGCCGCCACCCTGTCTGTCCGTCTCCCTCTCCATCACTCTGTCCATGGGCTGCAGCCAGGCCGCACCCGCGCCCGCGCCGGGGGAGCCCACCGGTGGTTGGAAAGGGTACCGCCATTTTAGGAGCACGCGGACCATACCGCGTGGCCCCCCGCCAGCGTCTCTCAGGACATAATCGCCTGATGGGAGAGTAACGGAGAGACAGAGAGAGAGAGAGAGAGAGAGAGAGAGAGAGAGAGAGAGAGAGAGAGAGAGAGAGAGAGAGAGAGAGAGAGAGAGAGAGAGAGAGAGAGAGAGAGAGAGAGACATTGAGCCCCTTTTACACTGTCGTTTCGTTGCATGAATGTTGCGGATTTATTCCGCGCTGCTCGCACAAATAATAATAATAATAATTTTTCTCAAACTTTCCTCCCCACCTCTGATCTCCCGGCCGGCCGCCATGGTGCGGAGAGGTACAGGGGTCTTGGCCAGGTAGACGGGTGGCACCTGATCATCACTGTCGTCAAACACGTACACCCACAGACTGCCTGAGCTGGGAGAAAAAGTCCAAGTATTATGCCATTGTTCATTGTTCTCCGAGGAAAGTGTTTTATTGTCCATCATGTACATCATAACACTGAACAGTGAAATTCTTGTCATGACAGTATGCAAAAAAAGTAGGCAAAAAAGATCAAATAACAAGACGAGAAAATGTTTTATTTATATTTATGCATTGAAAATATACACATTTATCTATATATATACACATGAAAATATATATACACACATATAAATTACAATTACATTTACATTTACATTTAGGGCATTTGGCAAATGCTTTTACATTTACATTACATTTACATTTAGGGCATTTAGCAGACGCTTTTATCCAAAGCGACTTACAAAGAGTACATTTGTTGAAGGAGAGGCAGCAATATATCACTGTGGTACCTGAAGATAAGAATAGAGCTGTTTTCGAGCATTCATATTTACGAGACGAATAGAACGAGTTTCATAATTGCCAAGTTGCCTGCATAAGTAGCAAATCCAAAGCGACAAAGAGTACATTTATTGAAGGAGACAGCAATATATCGCTGTGGTACATATTCATAGTTCCAAGGTTAATAGATCTCGTAGCGACCACGGGTAAATAAATAAATACATAATATCCAAAGTAATATTATTTTAATACGGTAAAAAGTGAAAAGCAACAACAACATTTTACTTAACTTCTCGTTTTTGGCTAACTTTTACTTCCCGCCTACCTGAGGTACTGCAGAACATCCGCTGTGACCGCTAGTGGGTAGCTAACGGTGTCGTTGAAGGCGGGGTCGGCGCAGCACTGCACTGTCGACGACACGTGAGGCGGAAGGTCGTAGAAGCGGTACGTCATGTAGGCGTCGGGAAGTAGTCCCGGCCACCTCCCACTGAGGCCCACGCAGCGCTCCACCGATATCACCAGCTCGTTGGGTATCCCTCCGCCGTAGTCAAACAACTCCTAGCACAGGGGACGGTTGAAAGTATTGATTAAAGTACAGCAAAAAGTTAGCATAAACTTAACAGCAGAGGTTAGCACGCAGGATTTCTACTACTTCTTCAAGCCATGACCCACCGGTCCGGGAACCAAATAGTTTGTGAGATGATTTCTCTGTGAAGTAGAGTTTCGCTACAGTTTCGCTTTTAGGTCTTCAAACATACTAATGAAATAGAAATGAAACAGGCAAGTAGGCATGCATATAAAAATGCAATCGAAAATTCTGAAGATTATTCATGAACATTTAATAATATTGCGACCATCATGACGTCCCAATTGACGTCTAAGTGCGGATAATGGCAAAAAAATATCTGTTCTGTCCTAACTTTTTAATTTGTACAATGTTCATTTCAGATTAGAACTTACATTAGTTTAGGATTGTTATTGTCACGACCCACGGAGCCTGCACTCCGGTGCTCTGAATGCACTTAGAGCTCCAGCAGGCTGCAGTTCACTTACCGTTTAAATTACATTTCCGACTCTTGCACATTGCACCTTTAAGAATGACAGAAGGGTGACAAAATCTGGGAGGACTTTTACCCCCGGTGTAATGTCCTGCCAGCCCAGGAAGAGTTGCCTGGCGCCCGTCTGCGTGGCAGGCCCTCTGAGCGTCATCCTGTCCGGTTCTCTGCCCACCGGGACGTCCACGGGCTCCGCTGGGTGATACAGACGCACCCAGAAGTCAAGCATGCCTACGATGTCCCCCTCAGGGCCTAGAGAGTGACAGAGATACAGTGAGAGAGAGAGGGAGAGAGAGAGAGAGAGAGATAGAGAGAGAGGGAGGGAGAGACACAGAGAGGGAGGGGGGGAGAGAGAGAGAGATATACAGAGAGAGAGAGAGAGAGAGCGAGAGAGGGAGAGACACAGAGAGGGAGGGGGAGAGAGAGAGAGATATTTTTCAGACTAACTAAAGTGTTTTGTTTGTTCACAGAGGCTTGTTGGACTAATTCAATATACTTTGTATTTATATCGTACATAATACATGGAATATCGTACAATGTAGTAAGTAGTAAGATCAGATGGTGCTTAATTAATCCCAGATGAGAAATGTAGGCGTCACAGCAGAAAGGACAGAATTCATTGTAATCATTGTAGAAATTAAAAAGTAAGACAACAAAAAGTACTTCTTTTGTTGTTTTACAAACAACCTCACCTGTCAGATTGACAGATCCAGCGAGTCGCTCCCCTCTCCTCTCCAGCGCACCCGCCAGCCCCATGGCGCCACTGCCCAGCGTGGAGAACCTGACCCCGCCCACCGCCTGGTGCAGCTCCACCCTGACCTTCGACCCCGCCTCTCTGACGTCGGGCCCTCCCCCCCGCAGCCGGGCCAGGTCGCGGGCCGACAGGGCGTAGCGGGACGTGAAGCCGTAGGCGGGCCGGGTGCCCGAGACCAGTGGGGTGCAGTGCACCTCGTAGTCCAGCAGGGCGTAGGTGCAGAAGGTGACCGGGTCCCGGCCCTGGTCCCGGCCCTGGTCCCCCAGGGTCCGGAGGCCCCCCGGGGTGAAGGTGGCGGCCTGGAGGAAAGATAAGATAAGATGACGACAACCAAAATGGCAGACAATCTAGCATATTATATTATTATTCATATTCATCTCTGGGACCTTCAAGTGAATCTCCAGCATGGACTCCCCAGGCCTGAGTTGGGAGAAGGCTGTGTCGTCCTCGATGGGCTGTACCACCTCCTGGTCGCCCCCTGGCCAGGTGTACTGGATTGGTATGCTCCGCTTGTAGTTCTTAGGGCTGTATGCTAACTCTTTCAGTTGGGCTTTTGGAGGAGGGTGAGGAAAAAACAACATACATTCTCAACCAACTTATTGAATAATTCAGATTCAGATTCATGTCTCATAAGTGATTCCAATGAGGTTCTGTGTTATACGTCACTGCTAACGTTGAATGATGAAGAATGAAGCATATATCTATTTGTAGTTGCCAGAGTTGCCAGAGCTGTTTTTAGCTTGAAGTTTTCATGATGCCCAGTGTGAATATATACATATGTGTGCACCGTGAACTTGGCGTGTTCCACAGAAGAGATTGGTACTATTAATTACATATTGATATTTCTATTGATACCTTGTAGGGTATTGATCTGAAGGGCCCTCTTGGACAGCAGTTTGTCCTTCTCTCCCACTCTCCCCCTGCTCTCCTGCCTCTCTGTCTCCCTCTTGTGGTTCACAGTGTTCAGCTCCTCCTGGGAGGCAGGGACAAGTGAGAATTTATGTATCTCTGCATGTATACATGTATGTACTGTATGTATGTATGTATGTATGTATGTATGCATGCATATACCGTATGCATGTATGTATCTATGTGTGTATGTATGTAAGTACATTATAATGCATATGTATTTATAAGTACAATACGATGTATACTATGCATCGTCCACCTGCAGGCCAGTGTTGATACGGTTCTCCAGCAGCAGCAGCTCCCGGGTCTTGTGCAGCTCCAGGACGGTCTCGGCGTGCGCGGCCTGGACCTCCCCCAGCACCCGGCCCAGGTCTCCGCCCCCGCCGCCGCCCTCTACCTCCTCCAGGAAGCCCAGGCCCCGCCTGCTCTCCTGCTGCAGCCGGAACGCCTGTCATCAGGGGGGGGGAGTTAGGAGGCAAAACGCCATGACATGACAAGACACTAAGTTCGTAAGTTACGTTACTTATGGGCGTAAGGAGCCGTAATTAACCTAATACACATGTTTTTGTCAGTCACATGTTTTTCTCATCTATACATACATGAACACAAATTAAAGGGGACATATCATGCCACCAGGTGTGAGCGTGATTAGCCATTGCAAGCCGTTTCACAGTTGCCATGTGACTACCGTCTAGTGACATCACAAGTGGAAATGTTCACCTGGATGTATGCTGCTGACTAGATCAGTTTACCTGTCGACACAGTCCACTGGGTAGGCTGGTAGACTGATCTGGTCAGCATAACCACAGCTAGGCTAACATACCGCTCCAGGTCAATGGAAGCGGCTAACGGAACGCAAATGCTAACCCCGACAAACTCTCCCTCCGTCTCGACGCACAATGATGACTTTGGAATGAAATGACGTGTCAAATGTACACAATGTACACAAATGTACACAAATGTACAATTCGCAAATTCCCTTTAACACACACACACACACACACACACACGCATGCACACTACTAGGGAGCAGGACAAACCTTGATCTGCAAAAGGGTTTCACTCAGGTCCTCCACACTCATGTCAAACACCTATGAGACAGTGGACAACACATACCATCACAAAAGACAAAAAAACATTAATAGGCCAAACATTGAGTCATTTAGCGCAGTGGTCCTCAAATGGGGTTACGTGTGCCCCCAGGGGTACTTGAAGGATTACCTGGGGTATACCCGGAACATGAACAAAAAGTATTTAGTTTTAATATTGGTTATGAACACTTAAATTTAAGTAAAATAATTCAAAAGTTAAGTAAAATAATTCCACCTTAAGAAAATTAATGAATACCACTTTAATGCAATTTAGTAAATCGGAATAGTAACATAATAACAAGTTCAGTAAGTCTTTCCAATAAGAGCATATCATTTTAGCTTTAAAGGAGTACTTGGCTGGAAAAATGTCTTTGAGAGGGTACATTAGTCCAAATAGTTTGAGGACCACTGATTTAGCTTGAGCACTGATTTAACACTTTCTAAAGCACCTTAAAGAAACTCAGTCCAATGTGAAGCAGAGCACAAGGGCATAACAGCTTCATAGAAGCTGTTATATATTCTCCATTCTCCCCAGACCCACCTCTTCCAGCCCCCAAAAGATAGACATTAAAAAAAATGCTCTAAACTCCACACACACACACACACACACACACACACACACACACACACACACACACACACACACACACACACACACACACACACACACACACACACACACACCTGAGTGACCGAGTCCAGGCGGCTCTGAAGGAAGGTGACTTGTTGTTGATAGTGCTGCAGCTCTGTGTGCAGAAGATCTCGCCGCTCCCTCAGGACCTCAGAGGACCCTGGGAAGAGACAGGGTGTGTTTGACAGCATCACAATGAGCGCAGAGCTTGGCTCAGTCCCCAAGTGATTGCCATGATGTGAATATGTGCCGCAATATCTTATTACGGTATCATCATGTATTGCCATGTAAGCAACGAGGCTGAAGTTGGCTCCTTCTTCGAATTTTCAGGTCCACCTGAAATGGCCGCCATTCTACTATTTGGCCTGTAGGTGGCACTATTTCGGTGACTAGAATCTCTGTCCTGGACTGTAGAACAGGGGTGTCAAATATGCGGGCCCGGGGGCCAGATGCGGTCCGCGGGCTGATCCGCACTTGGTCTGTTCTGGCCTCAACCTCAAATGAGTTTGACACCCCTGCTGTAGAAGGCTCTATATTGACATATTTTTTAACATTTTTTGTAATGAACAGAGAAAACCAGACGACGAACCAATGTATTTATTTGAAATTTCACACAAAGTCTAAAAAAGACAAACGTTGACAAGAGTGTTTTCAAGGAACGCACCTCTTGACATCTCTCTCCGTTCCGCCGAGGGCCTCCTGCTCCTCCCTCAGGCCCTCCCTCTCCTCCTGCAGCCTCCTTCTCTCCTCCGCCACCAGGTGGAAGCATCTCCTCCTGCCTCTGCGCCTCCTCTTTCCTCCTCTTCTTCCAGATGTCTTCGCTTTCTTCCGCCGCGGCCTCACTTTGTTTGCTTTGGCGCCCCCCTCTGTCCGACAGGGTACTGCAGGGAGCGGCGAGGAAATGTCGATATTTTAGGATTCTGGTCATAGTAATAATAATACTATTGTCTATCTGTGTCATGTTCTTAAACCTGTAATAGTGTTTTCTGCATCTCCCCCCGACAAACAAAACAAATCTAAAAAATAAAAACGGTGCGATATGAATGTTCCGTGCCTCTTCAGCAGTGTGTCGTAGCTAGCCTTCAGCAGATTCCTCTCTCCCTCCAGGTCGGACAGTCGCTCCTGGAGCTGGGAGGCAAACACACCATCATCAGCATAGTTAGGATGATGATCACCCTTTCCCTGGAAGTGTGTGGTTGTGTGTGTGTGTGTGTGTATGCATGTATGCCTGTGTGTGTGTGTGTGTGTGTGTGTGTGTGTGTGTGTGCATGTATGCCTGTGTGTGTGTGTGTGTGCATGTATGCCTGTGTGTGTGTGTGTGTGTGTGCATGTATGCCTGTGTGTGCGTGCGTGTGTGTGTGTGTTTGAGTGACACCTCGCCCAGGCTCTGCAGTTCCAGAGTGGCGGAGGTGAGCTGTCCCTCCAGCCTCAGCGCCCGCTGCCTCTCCACCCGGAGCTCCTCCCCCAGCTCCCGCAGTCGCGCCACCAGAGCTCCCTGGCTTTCCTGTACCCCCTGCTGGCTCTGACACACATTCACACACACAAATGATACAATAACACACACACACACACACACACACGCACACACACACACATGCACACACTTTAGAGAAAGATCTGATTAACCGGACTGGTCATATTTATGTAGACAAGCTATTGTGTCATGAGTGTGAGTGTGTATTTGTGTGGGAGTGTGTTGTACTTATGTCTGGGTTCTCACCTCCTGCAGTCGGTTCTCATAGGCCTACCAGGGGAAAGGAGGCAGCATTAAGCATTTAGTGTTTAATTCAACATGTTGACACCAACCACCAAGAAGGTTCAAAGCTTGATGCAAAACGCATCATCTGGTGTATAAAAGTGTGGAGCGAGGAGATCTGGGTGCAGTGCAGGCAACATGGAGGAAAGGTAAACGTTGTTCATTTGCATCCATTGCTATCCACATCGAAATGATCCCCTCGCCATGAAATACTGATGTCATGTCTCATCATTCATGGAATCAATGTTTTGATGAATGAATTAATAAATAAACATGGATGGATGGATGACTGGATTAATTGATTGACAAATTCAGTAATTAATGACTGGATGGAACAATGACAGGATGGAACAATGACAGGATGGATTAATTAATTAAAGGGTGAATGGATGGATGGGTGGATGAACTAATGGATGAATGGGTGAATGGATTAATTAATGAACAAATGCATTAATGAATGGGTGGATGGATGGTTGGATGGGTGGATGGATGACTGGCCTCTTGCAGGTCACGGAACTTCTCCTGCGTGACCCTTAGGGCGGCGCTCTTCTCCGTCAGCTGCTTCTGGAGCCGGATTCAAGTCCACGTTGTCCCTGATGGTCGCCCTGACAACCACACACACACACACACACAAAAACACACACACACACACACACACACACACACACACACACACACACACACACACACACACACACACCACCACTTCGTACTCGTGCTGCCATCGAATCTAGCGGGACTCAAGGTGTGTTCGCTTGAGACGCGACACACACTTTTTTGCTTTAGACACTTAATTAGTGTTAATTAGAGCACAGCTGTGTAGGTCCACCACACAGGGTCCGCTGCTGGCGTCCTCACCTGTGGCCGTGGACCTGCAGCCTCCTCGCTCCCCGCACGGCCTCCTCCGCCTCCTCCACCTCCTGCACCCCCACCTCCCTCTCCTCCACCTTCTCCTTCTCCTTCTCCTGCAGTTTGTCCCTGAGGACCTGCACCGCCACCTGCTGGCTCTCCCATCACACTGGACCTGGTGAGGGCGGGTGGGATGGAGGTAGGTGTAAATGGATTGTAGGGTGAGGGTGGTGGGGGTAGGGCGCAGTGCATGAGTGTAGGGCGGTGGACGGAGGGTGGAGGGCGGAGGGAGGTAGGGTAAGGGCGGTGGTAGAGGCGTTTGAGAGTGGGAGGGTGGAGGTAAAAATACAGGAGTATTAGTAAGGGAGATTGAGACCATATTTGCAGTCCTAACTGGACGGTTTCATTGTGTGGTTAATGCTGTGTATGCAGTTAAGTCACTAACCTGAGCAGGGCATGTCTGTCGAGGTGGGCAGGATAAAAAGACAATATAAGTTCATCATTTACATGCACTTTTAGGAGACACATTTGTCCAAAGCGACTTATAATGAGTACATTTGTCCAAAGGAAATGAAAATATATTGCTAGTGTTACAGATTTGAATAGAACAAGTTTCAAGCACCTCATGAGTTCGGTGAGCTCCATGCTGGTAAACAGCAAGATAGATGCTAGGATAAGATGCTAAACGATGCTAAGCACTATTTTAAGTGGCATAAGAACATGCAAGTAAGTTGTAAGGATCCCAAGAGGGTATGGGATTCAAACCCTGGTTAAGGTAAAGTGAGAGTGGCCTCATAGCCCAAAACAGATTAAGACAGCACTGCAGCATTGTACACACCCACACGCACACACACACACATGCAAACACAGTAACGCACGCACGTAAACACACACACACACACACACACACACACACACACACACACACACACACACACACACACACACACACACACACACACACACACACACACACACACACACACACACAACATACAGTCTCTCTATCTCCCCCCGGGTGTCGTCCAGCGTAGCCCCGTAGCGAGACGGGGCCGTCTGGGCCGCCCTCCTGACTCCGCCCTCTCCGTCCGCTCCACGCCCTGGGTCGGTTATTCCGGGAAAAGGAAGGAAGTTATGCCCAAGCGCGGAAAAAAATGTCTGCTCTCTCATAACTTTTACGTTTCAAAATGTTTATTCATGATTAGAAATAACATTAGTTTATGATTGTTATTGTCTCAACCCACACTCCAGCAGGCTGCAGTTCACTTACCATCCAGAGATGGCCAGTAATGAGAAGGAATTGCTGATTCTTTAAAATTACATTACTGGAAATTAAATTACATTTAAAAGCAAAGGAATTTCCTTGAAGTACATCAGCTCAGAACAAGACAACACGTAACAAATAGAACAGTAGAACTGTGGTTTTCTAACTATTTTTTACAATTGTAAAGTACTTCAAGTGATTTGCTGTTATTGGGAAGATTTAACAAACTTGTTACTATGGTACTATTCAGATTTACTCAATTGTATTAAGGGGGTATTCATTCATTTTCTTAAGGTGGAATTATTTTACAATTGTTCATAATCAATATCGTGTTATATACAGTACATGTATGTATGTATCAATATGTTCCGAGCACCCCCTGCAATCCTTCTACGTACCACTAGGGGCACACTTTATGAAACACTGTGGTCGAAGTCCGAATACTGTACAGCTCAGTTGTGCACCTTTGCCGAGTCGGCCATGGCTGCGGCCCCCAAGGTCCAGCAGGTGTTGGCGTGCCAGGCTGAGTTTGCTCTGTAGCGCCCCCTTCTGGCTCTCCAGGGTGGCCACGCGTGTCTCCAGGTCCTGGATGGTGTCTTCCATGTCCCTCTCCCTGAACCCCTCGGTGCCGCGACGCGACTCCTGCAGCCGCATCAGCCTGGTGGACATCCTGGTGGGCAACGCCAGGATAACCGCTAAGCCTCTTGCAACTGGTCGGGTGTTTCTATGTCATGTGTTTGTATGTTTGCATGAGTGCGTGTGCGCGTGTGCGCGTGTGCATGTGTGTGTGTGTGTGTGTGTGTGTGTGTGTGTGTGTGTGTGCATGTATGTGTGCATGTGTGTGTTTGTAACCTGCGTAGCCTCTGCTCCTGGGTGTGTGCGTGCTGCCTTAGCACAGCGTTCTCCTCCTGTAGACGCAGACACTGGTCCTCCAGGTGGTCCCGGGGAACCCGGAACAGACGCTGGCGGTCTGAGAGAGAGAGTCAATGTCAAAGTGAGAGAGAGACAGAGAGGAGAGAGAGAGACAGGGTCAGACATAGAGGAAATAAAGAGTTTAAAAAAGACAGAAAGATAATACAAAACAAAAAAGTCCTGGCAGGCACTTTGTTGTCTATCTATTGTAATGCAGTTTCCATTGAGCTTCAGTAGATTTCACCTTTAATCTTCATGATTTGGGGTTTCTTCCAGGGTTTCACCTCACGGACAGAGTCTGAGGAGAGACCACTGTAGCTTAGCTTAGCTTAGCATGCATCCACATTATTAGGTTGTTCAGTTGTAGTTGATCTCGCATACATTTTCAAACAAAAGGCTGCATTCAAAACACACTACACCACACACACACACACACACACACACACACACACACACACACACACACACACACACACACCTGGCCCGCTAGGCATCAGCCCCGCCCTCGTCAGCCCCACATCCTTCACAGGGAGGTCCGAGGCCGTCTCATCCACCGCCAGTGACATCACAGCGGGCCCGCTCAGACCGTTGTCCAATCAACAGCCCTATAGCGACATCAGATGGACCACAATGTCACATCTAGGGAGGTGGGGGGGGGGAGATGGAGAGAGAAGAATTGTGACAAAAACCTGATGCCATTCCTTTAATCCTTAAATTTACCTTTAATTGTATTATTTAATCTATTTTTTGTACATTTATTTTTGCCCCCTACCCTGCCTCTTCCCTTAAGAGGGTAGGGGGCAGCAATAACAATGAGAGAAGAGCTTAATGTACACAATACTGTAGGCCTACACCAAGAAAACCGAGTCTTTATTGTTGGTGTCATAATTAGTTGATAATTAGTTGATAAAGCGAGTACATTTGAAAGCCCCAAGTGAATACATATGTGCACTTGTATGTATCCAAATGACTTCCAGTGAACTCCCAGGTCACATGTTATTCATGAGCAGGTAGGGCTGAGGGGGTATGCTGCTCTCTGGTGCCTGCAGAACCCAATACCTTTTTCCGAAGAGCCACTAAACTACCCTGAACACCCATCAGATCAGAGCCCCTGGACACATACAACATGGAATCCTTATAGAAGCAAGCAAACATAAGTCCAATGCACACACACACATTTCAACAGAGGCACAGAATCACAATGTACTCACAGAATCCCACCACGCCAACAGAAGCGTCTCTGTGAACAAACCCGAGGCCGGGTGCGTCCGGTCGCTGTAGCGCAGTGGAACACGACGGATCTCAGTCACCCAAAACCACAGCCCTTGGAGTTCTAATCGTTCTTTATCCCTCTCTCTCTCTCTCTCTGTCTCTCTCTGTCTCTCTCTCTCTCCCAGCTCTCCTAACTCAGGGGGTCCAGGAGAGGGTCTGTGATGGATTTGAGGTGGGACAGCACAAGGCGCTCAAAAGACTTCATCACCACAGAGGTCAAGGCAACGGGTCTGTAATCATTAAGTCCTGTGGTCCTTGGCTTTTTGGGGACGGGGATGATGGTGGAGGACTTGAAGCAATCGGGTACATGGCAAGTCTCCAGAGAAGTGTTAAAAATGTCTGTGAACACCGGGGACAGCTGATCAGCACAGTGCTTCAGGGTGGATGGCAAAGAAAAACATTAATAGGCCAAACATTGAGTCATTTAGCGCAGTGGTCCTCAAATGGGGTTACGTGTGCCCCCAGGGGTACTTGAAGGATTACCTGGGGTATACCCGGAACATGAACAAAAAGTATTTAGTTTTAATATTGGTTATGAACACTTAAATTTAAGTAAAATAATTCAAAAGTTAAGTAAAATAATTCCACCTTAAGAAAATTAATGAATACCACTTTAATGCAATTTAGTAAATCGGAATAGTAACATAATAACAAGTTCAGTAAGTCTTTCCAATAAGAGCATATCATTTTAGCTTTAAAGGAGTACTTGGCTGGAAAAATGTCTTTGAGAGGGTACATTAGTCCAAATAGTTTGAGGACCACTGATTTAGCTTGAGCACTGATTTAACACTTTCTAAAGCACCTTAAAGAAACTCAGTCCAATGTGAAGCAGAGCACAAGGGCATAACAGCTTCATAGAGGGACGTTGACATGAACAAATAAGAGATATAAAACATAAGAGCTATTTTTTTTTTATATATTCTCCATTCTCCCCAGACCCACCTCTTCCAGCCCCCAAAAGATAGACATTAAAAAAAATGCTCTAAACTCCACACACACACACACACACACACACACACACACACACACACACACACACACACACACACACACACCACACACACCACACACACACACACACACACACACACACACACACACCTGAGTGACCGAGTCCAGGCGGCTCTGAAGGAAGGTGACTTGTTGTTGATAGTGCTGCAGCTCTGTGTGCAGAAGATCTCGCCGCTCCCTCAGGACCTCAGAGGACCCTGGGAAGAGACAGGGTGTGTTTGACAGCATCACAATGAGCGCAGAGCTTGGCTCAGTCCCAAGTGATTTGCCATGATGTGAATATGTGCCGCATATCTTATTACGTATCATCATGTATTGCCATGTAAGCAACGAGGCTGAAGTTAGCTCCTTCTTCGAATTTTCAGGTCCACCTGAAATGGCCGCCATTCTACTATTTGGCCTGTAGGTGGCACTATTCGGTGACTAGAATCTCTGTCCTGGACTGTAGAACAGGGGTGTCAAACATGCGGCCCGGGGGCCAGATGCGGTCCGCGGGCTGATCCGCACTTGGTCTGTTCTGGCCTCAACCTCAAATGAGTTTGACACCCCTGCTGTAGAGGCTCTATATTGACATATTTTTTACATTTTTTGTATGAACAGAGAAAACCAGACGACGAACCAATGTATTTATTTGAAATTTCACACACAAGTCTAAAAAAGACAAACTTGACAAGAGTGTTTTCAAGGAACGCACCTCTTGACATCTCTCTCCGTTCCGCCGAGGCCTCCTGCTCCTCCCTCAGGCCCTCCCTCTCCTCCTGCAGCCTCCTTCTCTCCTCCGCCACCAGGTGGAGCATCTCCTCCTGCCTCTGCGCCTCCTCTTTCCTCCTCTTCTTCCAGATGTCTTCGCTTTCTTCCGCCGCGGCCTCACTTTGTTCGCTTTGGCGCCCCCCTCTGTCCGACAGGGTACTGCAGGGAGCGGCGAGGAAATGTCGATATTTTAGGATTCTGGTCATAGTAATAATAATACTATTGTCTATCTGTGTCATGTTCTTAAACCTGTAATAGTGTTTTCTGCATCTCCCCCCGACAAACAAAACAAATATAAAAAATTAAAAACGGTGCGATATGAATGTTCCGTGCCTCTTCAGCAGTGTGTCGTAGCTAGCCTTCAGCAGATTCCTCTCTCCCTCCAGGTCGGACAGTCGCTCCTGGAGCTGGGAGGCAAACACCACATCAATCAGCATAGGTTAGGATGATGATCACCCTTTCCCTGGAAGTGTGTGGTGTGTGTGGGGGGTGTATGCTGGATGCCTGTGTGTGTGTGTGTGTTGTGTGGACTGTGTTTGTGTGGTGCAGTATGCCTGTGTGGTGGTGTGTGGCAATGTATGCCTGTGGTGTGTGTGTGTGTGTGCATGTATGCCTGTGTGTGCGTGCGTGTGTGTGTGTGTTTGAGTGACACCTCGCCCAGGCTCTGCAGTTCCAGAGTGGCGGAGGTGAGCTGTCCCTCCAGCCTCAGCGCCCGCTGCCTCTCCACCCGGAGCTCCTCCCCCAGCTCCCGCAGTCGCGCCACCAGAGCTCCCTGGCTTTCCTGTACCCCCTGCTGGCTCTGACACACATTCACACACACAAATGATACAATAACACACACACACACACACACACACGCACACACACACACATGCACACACTTTAGAGAAAGATCTGATTAACCGGACTGGTCATATTTATGTAGACAAGCTATTGTGTCATGAGTGTGAGTGTGTATTTGTGTGGGAGTGTGTTGTACTTATGTCTGGGTTCTCACCTCCTGCAGTCGGTTCTCATAGGCCTACCAGGGGAAAGGAGGCAGCATTAAGCATTTAGTGTTTAAATTCAACATGTTTGACACCAACCACCAAGAAGGTTCAAAGCTTGATGCAAAACGCATCATCTGGTGTATAAAAGTGTGGAGCGAGGAGATCTGGGTGCAGTGCAGGCAACATGGAGGAAAGGTAAACGTTGTTCATTTGCATCCATTGCTATCCACATCGAAATGATCCCCTCGCCATGAAATACTGATGTCATGTCTCATCATTCATGGAATCAATGTTTTGATGAATGAATTAATAAATAAACATGGATGGATGGATGACTGGATTAATTGATTGACAAATTCAGTAATTAATGACTGGATGGAACAATGACAGGATGGAACAATGACAGGATGGATTAATTAATTAAAGGGTGAATGGATGGATGGGTGGATGAACTAATGGATGAATGGGTGAATGGATTAATTAATGAACAAATGCATTAATGAATGGGTGGATGGATGGTTGGATGGGTGGATGGATGACTGGCCTCTTGCAGGTCACGGAACTTCTCCTGCGTGACCCTTAGGGCGGCGCTCTTCTCCGTCAGCTGCTTCTGGAGCCGGATCAAGTCCACGTTGTCCCTGATGGTCGCCCTGACAACCACACACACACACACACAAAAACACACACACACACACACACACACACACACACACACACACCACCACTTCGTACTCGTGCTGCCATCGAATCTAGCGGGACTCAAGGTGTGTTCGCTTGAGACGCGACACACACTTTTTTGCTTTAGACACTTAATTAGTGTTAATTAGAGCCACAGCTGTGTAGGTCCACCACACAGGGTCCGCTGCTGGCGTCCTCACCTGTGGCCGTGGACCTGCAGCCTCCTCGCTCCCCGCACGGCCTCCTCCGCCTCCTCCACCTCCTGCACCCCCACCCCCCTCTCCTCCACCTTCTCCTTCTCCTTCTCCTGCAGTTTGTCCCTGAGGACCTGCACCGCCACCTGCTGGCTCTCCATCACACTGGACCTGGTGAGGGCGGGTGGGATGGAGGTAGGTGTAATGGATGTAGGGTGAGGGTGGTGGGGGTAGGGCGCAGTGCATGAGTGTAGGGCGGTGGACGGAGGGTGGAGGGCGGAGGGAGGTAGGGTAAGGGCGGTGGTAGAGGCGTTTGAGAGTGGGAGGGTGGAGGTAAAAATACAGGAGTATTAGTAAGGGAGATTGAGACCATATTTGCAGTCCTAACTGGACGGTTTCATTGTGTGGTTAATGCTGTGTACGCAGTTAAGTCACTAACCTGAGCAGGGCATGTCTGTCGAGGTGGGCAGGATAAAAAGACAATATAAGTTCATCATTTACATGCACTTTTAGGAGACACATTTGTCCAAAGCGACTTATAATGAGTACATTTGTCCAAAGGAAATGAAAATATATTGCTAGTGTTACAGATTTGAATAGAACAAGTTTCAAGCACCTCATGAGTTCGGTGAGCTCCATGCTGGTAAACAGCAAGATAGATGCTAGGATAAGATGCTAAACGATGCTAAGCACTATTTTAAGTGGCATAAGAACATGCAAGTAAGTTGTAAGGATCCCAAGAGGGTATGGGATTCAAACCCTGGTTAAGGTAAAGTGAGAGTGGCCTCATAGCCCAAAACAGATTAAGACAGCACTGCAGCATTGTACACACCCACACGCACACACACACACATGCAAATACAGTAACGTACACACACACACACACACACACACACACACACACACACACACACACACACACACACACACACACACACACACACACACACACACACACACACACACACACACACACACACACACACACACACACACATACATACAGTCTCTCTATCTCCCCCCGGGTGTCGTCCAGCGTAGCCCCGTAGCGAGACGGGGCCGTCTGGGCCGCCCTCCTGACTCCGCCCTCTCCGTCCGCTCCACGCCCTGGGTCGGTTATTCCGGGAAAAGGAAGGAAGTTATGCCCAAGCGCGGAAAAAAATGTCTGCTCTCTCATAACTTTTACGTTTCAAAATGTTTATTCATGATTAGAAATAACATTAGTTTATGATTGTTATTGTCTCAACCCACACTCCAGCAGGCTGCAGTTCACTTACCATCCAGAGATGGCCAGTAATGAGAAGGAATTGCTGATTCTTTAAAATTACATTACTGGAAATTAAATTACATTTAAAAGCAAAGGAATTTCCTTGAAGTACATCAGCTCAGAACAAGACAACACGTAACAAATAGAACAGTAGAACTGTGGTTTTCTAACTAAGTACTTCAAGTGATTTGCTGTTATTGGGAAGATTTAACAAACTTGTTACTATGGTACTATTCAGATTTACTCAATTGTATTAAGGGGGTATTCATTCATTTTCTTAAGGTGGAATTATTTTACAATTGTTCATAATCAATATCGTGTTATATACAGTACATGTATGTATGTATCAATATGTTCCGAGCACCCCCTGCAATCCTTCTACGTACCACTAGGGGCACACTTTATGAAACACTGTGGTCGAAGTCCGAATACTGTACAGCTCAGTTGTGCACCTTTGCCGAGTCGGCCATGGCTGCGGCCCCCAAGGTCCAGCAGGTGTTGGCGTGCCAGGCTGAGTTTGCTCTGTAGCGCCCCTTCTGGCTCTCCAGGGTGGCCACGCGTGTCTCCAGGTCCTGGATGGTGTCTTCCATGTCCCTCTCCCTGAACCCCTCGGTGCCGCGACGCGACTCCTGCAGCCGCATCAGCCTGGTGGACATCCTGGTGGGCAACGCCAGGATAACCGCTAAGCCTCTTGCAACTGGTCGGGTGTTTCTATGTCATGTGTTTGTATGTTTGCATGAGTGCGTGTGCGCGTGTGCGCGTGTGCATGTGTGTGTGTGTGTGGTGTGTGTGTGGTGGTGTGCATGTATGTGTGCATGTGTGTGTTTGTAACCTGCGTAGCCTCTGCTCCTGGGTGTGTGCGTGCTGCCTTAGCACAGCGTTCTCCTCCTGTAGACGCAGACACTGGTCCTCCAGGTGGTCCCGGGGAACCCGGAACAGACGCTGGCGGTCTGAGAGAGAGAGTCAATGTCAAAGTGAGAGAGAGACAGAGAGGAGAGAGAGAGACAGGGTCAGACATAGAGGAAATAAAGAGTTTAAAAAAGACAGAAAGATAATACAAAACAAAAAAGTCCTGGCAGGCACTTTGTTGTCTATCTATTGTAATGCAGTTTCCATTGAGCTTCAGTAGATTTCACCTTTAATCTTCATGATTTGGGGTTTCTTCCAGGGTTTCACCTCACGGACAGAGTCTGAGGAGAGACCACTGTAGCTTAGCTTAGCTTAGCATGCATCCACATTATTAGGTTGTTCAGTTGTAGTTGATCTCGCATACATTTTCAAACAAAAGGCTGCATTCAAAACACACTACACCACACACACACACACACACACACACACCACACACACACACACACACACACACACACACACACACACACACACACACACACACACACCACACACACACACACACACACACCTGGCCCGCTAGGCATCAGCCCCGCCCTCGTCAGCCCCACATCCTTCACAGGGAGGTCCGAGGCCGTCTCATCCACCGCCAGTGACATCACAGCGGGCCCGCTCAGACCGTTGTCCAATCAACAGCCCTATAGCGACATCAGATGGACCACAATGTCACATCTAGGGAGGTGGGGGGGGGAGATGGAGAGAGAAGAATTGTGACAAAAACCTGATGCCATTCCTTTAATCCTTAAATTTACCTTTAATTGTATTATTTAATCTATTTTTTGTACATTTATTTTTGCCCCCTACCCTGCCTCTTCCCTTAAGAGGGTAGGGGGCAGCAATAACAATGAGAGAAGAGCTTAATGTACACAATACTGTAGGCCTACACCAAGAAAACCGAGTCTTTATTGTTGGTGTCATAATTAGTTGATAATTAGTTGATAAAGCGAGTACATTTGAAAGCCCCAAGTGAATACATATGTGCACTTGTATGTATCCAAATGACTTCCAGTGAACTCCCAGGTCACATGTTATTCATGAGCAGGTAGGGCTGAGGGGGTATGCTGCTCTCTGGTGCCTGCAGAACCCAATACCTTTTTCCGAAGAGCCACTAAACTACCCTGAACACCCATCAGATCAGAGCCCCTGGACACATACAACATGGAATCCTTATAGAAGCAAGCAAACATAAGTCCAATGCACACACACACATTTCAACAGAGGCACAGAATCACAATGTACTCACAGAATCCCACCACGCCAACAGAAGCGTCTCTGTGAACAAACCCGAGGCCGGGTGCGTCCGGTCGCTGTAGCGCAGTGGAACACGACGGATCTCAGTCACCCAAAACCACAGCCCTTGGAGTTCTAATCGTTCTTTATCCCTCTCTCTCTCTCTCTCTGTCTCTCTCTGTCTCTCTCTCTCTCCCAGCCTCCATTGCTTCAAGTGTGTGTGTGTGTGTGTGGGGGGGGGGGGGGGAGGGGGTCTCTGTGTCACCTCTGATTGACATTGAGTCTAATTGCAATAACGTGGATTGTTTACTGTTATTGTAACAAAGTGCACTTATGAGTGTGTGTAGAATAGAATAGAATAGAATAGAATAGAAGAATAGAATAGAGTGTATGTGTGTGCGTGTGTGTGTGTGTGTGTGTGTGTGTGTGTGTGTGTGTGTGTGTGTGTGTGTGCATGCATGTAGATTCAATAATCTGTGTGTGTGTGTGTGTGTGTGTGTGTGTGTGTGTGTGTGTGTGTGTGTGTGTGCGTGGCTTTCTCCCAATCCGTGGACGCTGCAGTCCCACCGGCCCATCTGCCACGCGGCACTAATTCCATCTCCGTCTCTAATCTGATTAGCACAACAAGTCAGCTACTAACAAGCATGGCCCCCCAGTCAGCTCCTCTCTCTCTCTGCCGGGTTCGGGGCCGGTGCTACAGTGCCGGTCCACGGTTCGTGATTCCAACTTGTGAACCTCCTCAGAACCGGTTTGCCATTTCCCACAGGGCTAGGGAGCCATGTCATTATGTCACCGTCACCATTCTTGAGGCGTGCCCCAAGCTTACTGCCCTGAGAGCGCAGATAAAAAAGGGTAGCCTAAAACAGCAAAGTCCCTACCTGCAGTGTTCAAACTGGACTTTCCTACCAGAGATGAACTGTCAGTCCCAGGTGTGACAATATACAGGGGCCCTCACAGCTAGTCCCTGCGGTGCTAAGGAAGCAGCTTGTCGACCTGGCACATGAAACCCACCAGGGTGTCGTCCGCACCAAGCAGAGTCTGCGAGACTTGACGTACCAGACGACCGATGAGAGTGCCAAGATGCATGCTGCCCCACTACAGCCATTTCCAATGTTAAATGGTCCGTTGCAGAAAGTGGGAATTGACGTCGTCTGACCGTTTGAGTCAGCAAACATGTCAGAATCAGAATCAGAATCAGAATTTTCCCAAGTAGTTTTCACATACGAGGAATTTGCTGTGGTTGTTGGTGCATACAGACAACATAAGAATAATAATAATAAGAGTTAAAAAGCATTAAAAAGCAAGTAGTGCAAAAACGACAAGAAGCATAAATATAAATAGTATGAATGGGTATATACAATACAGAATGATTTCTGAATGATGAGATATTTACAATACAGAATGATGAGATATTTACAATACAAAATGATTTTTCAGAATATGGAACGGGTGTGGGCTGTGCGTTAATGTCATGTGTACTGTCTATGGAGGCGGGATAAGAGTCTGTGTCAGTGGGGGTCCCGGGCCTTGTTAATGAGGCTAACTGCAGATGGGAAGAAACTGTTTTTGTGGCGAGAGGTTTTGGTCCTGATGGACCGCAGCCTCCTGCAAGAGGGAAGTGTTTCAAACAGTTTGTGTCCGGGGTGAGAGGGGTCGGCCACAATCTTTCCTGCACGCCTCCGGGTCCTGGAGGCATACAGGTCCTGGAGAGATGGCAGATTGCAGCCAATCACCCTCTCTGCGGAGCGGATGATACGCTGCAGTCTGCCCTTGTCCTTGGCCAGATGGTAATGGAGGAGGTGAGGATGGACTCGATGATGGGAGTGTAGAAGTGCACCATCATCGTCTTTGGCAGGTTGAACTTCTTCAACTGCCGCAGGAAGAACATCCTCTGCTGGGCTTTTTTTGTGATGGAGCTGATGTTCAGCTCCCACTTGAGGTCCTGGGTTCCCAGGAAGCGGCAGGACTCCACAATATCGACTGGAGAGTCTCTCAGGGTGATGGGGGTGAGTGGGGCTGGGTTCTTTCTGAAGTCTACAACTATCTCCACTGTCTTCACAGCGTTGAGCTCCAGGTTGTTCTGACTGCTCTGAGATTGTGACTGCAGTGTTGTATTTACTAGAGTGACCAAAGAAGCAGGTGATGTACATAGTTTCCACTCCCGTAAATGGCAACTGTTTGTGTGTGTGTGTGTGTGTGTGTGTGTTCAGGGGTCAGCATTTGTTATTTATTTTACTGTGATGCATGTGAAGCAAATAATACCGAAAAAGACGAATAATTCATATTAAATTAGTAGTCCTGGACCAATATGCTTAGTCACAGCGTTGATCGCGGAAATGTGTCAAGAGATCCTCCAAATAAACCCCCTGCCTTCTATTCAGGTTGAACTGTGCCTTTGGTTGTACTGTACTGTACTTGGTTATACTGTGTTCATTCTTCAGTCTCTCTCTCTTTTAGTCTCTTAGCGGTGGTGGTGGTCGTGGTGGTGGTGGTGGTGGTGGGGGATCAAGCAACAACCGCCTGGCAGCTCACTGCATGTGTGAAGGGGGCTAGGGAAGCTCGCAGGCCTACCAAGACCGCAGGCAGGAGTCTCTTCGAAGTGGACTCTGTGGTGTAACAGTGGTAGGAGACCACTAGAAGGGCAGTGCAGTATCACCGGCGCACAGGCACCTCCATTCCCTCAGTGGTGCAATATTTACTGTAGGCCTATATAATATTGATAATATTCATAGTAATATAATGATTCCAATCATTTCTATGCCTCATTACTAATTGTTGTTGTTTTTTATCATTAATATTAGCGGCAAATAGGGTAGTATTGTCAGTTATTGTATAATAAATCAATGTTACTATATAACGACCACTAAAATGCATGGTTTATTGTCGTTGTTAATAATGAGAATATTATATTTATACGTTTATTTTTCTCCCTTCAATACTATTGATTTCTTATGATTATTATTCGTATGATTCTTATTCTTATTTGTATAATGAACTATAATATAATCGCACTAATTGTAGGAATGCATGGTCGTTATTTTGCCACGAAATTGTAATTCATGTTATTATTAATTTGTGCGTTAATCTGTGCGTGGTGCGTCGCGTAGTCGTATGTTTTCGTGCGTTCCTTATTTCCCTGTTTAAAACCCCTCCGCGCGGGGCGTGGCCAGGCGCGGCGTGCTCGCTGATTGGACGCGCGTCATCGCAGGCTCCCTCCCCCATTCAAGTTTTTGTCGGAAAAGCCCCCGAAGTGTCGAAGAAAAAAAATATTTTGACTCACGAGTTTTCCACCACGACCACTACCACGACCAGTGACTCACTTGTTGTATCCCACTGGACGGTGGGAAACGAGGTAGCCGTCCAAATTTCGTGCTTTAATCACCCGACGTGTTCGTAGCGTCACCGGAGGAATTCGCCCGACGACGTTAACGCGACGCAACACGCGTTCCTAGCTTCTTCAACAGTAGCATTCAGCGCCCAGTCCTGGGGTTCGGCGGGGGGGGGGGGGGGGGGTCGCGTCTCGATGCGCTTCCACGGACGTTTTACGGACGTTTTCCCATCAATGCATCGTAAACTCGGACCGCTATGTCGTGTCTTGGTGCAGTGAACCGACATCATTAGCAATAAGTTGATGATTTTTCGCTCCGATTCCTGGTGGGCCTTGCTAATCGGCGGCGTGCTCATCTGTTGTTGTTGTTGTCGTCGTCGTGCTCGCTCGTTGTTTTGTATTCACAACGCGAAATCCTTTCATCATCGCATTGTGTTCGATTAGACGTGCGTGATTTATCTACTAAATGTCGCCATGCGTGTTAAGATGTGTATCAACGTTGTTTCGCTAACGCCTCATGGCCTAGTTATTTATTTTTATTTCCTTGCCACTGCTATTCTATCTTATTTCCTGGGCGCATCCACCTTCAACGCACTGCTGCCAACTGCAGTTAGTTAGTTAGTGTGATAATAATCAACGTTTCTGTGGATGTAGTATTGTTTTAGAAAGTGTTTCTTTTGGGGTTTGCGGTTACATGTTAACTTTGCATGCCTTGTTTCAGTGACACCATTGTTGCACACCACACACACACACAGAGTTGCATGTTCCATTGTATGCTCTCAGTCTGATCAGCACAGTGCTTCAGGGTGGATGGAGAGACAGAGTCTGTCCCGGCTGCTTTGCGGGGATTCTGCCTGTTGAAAATCCTGTTTACATCTCTTTCCAGTAAGGACAGAGGTGTAGCTGAGGTGGGGGGGGGCTCTGAGATGTGACTGCAGTGTTGTATTTACTAGAGTGACCAAAGAAGCAGGTGATGTACATAGTTTCCACTCCCGTAAATGGCAACTGTTTGTGTGTGTGTGTGTGTGTGTGTGTGTGTGTGTCAGGGGTCAGCATTTGTTATTTATTTTACTGTGATGCATGTGAAGCAAATAATACCGAAAAAGACCAATAATTCATATTAAATTAGTAGTCCTGGACCAATATGCTTAGTCACAGCGTTGATCGCGGAAATGTGTCAAGAGATCCTCCAAATAAACCCCCCTGCCTTCTATTCAGGTTGAACTGTGCCTTTGGTTGTACTGTACTGTACTTGGTTATACTGTGTTCATTCTTCAGTCTCTCTCTCTTTAGTCTCTTAGCGGTGGTGGTGGTCGTGGTGGTGGTGGTGGGGATCAAGCAACAACCGCCTGGCAGCTCACTGCATGTGTGAAGGGGGCTAGGGAAGCTCGCAGGCCTACTAAGACCGCAGCAGGAGTCTCTTCGAAGTGGACTCTGTGGTGTAACAGTGGTAGGAGACCACTAGAGGGCAGTGCAGTATCACCGCGCACAGGCACCTCACATTCCCCTCAGTGGTGCAATATTTACTGTAGGCCTATATAATATTTGATAATATTCATAGTAATATAATGATTCCAATCATTTCTATGCTCATTACTATTGTTGTTGTTTTTTTATCATTAATATTAGCGGCAATAGGGGTAGTATTGTCAGTTATTGTATAATAAATCAATGTTACTATATAACGACCACTAAAATGCATGGTTATTGTCGTTGTTAATAATGAGAATATTATATTATTACGTTTATTTTTCTCCCTCAACACTATTTGATTTTCTTATGATTATTATTCGTATGATTCTTATTCTTATTTGTATAATGAACTATAATATATCGCACTAATTGTAGGAATGCATGGTCGTTATTTTGCCACGAAATTGTAATTCATGTATTATTAATTTGTGCGTTAATCTGTGCGTTGTGCGTCGCGTGTCGTATGTTTTCGTGCGTTTCCTTATTTCCCTGTTTAAACCCCTCCGCGCGGGGCGTGGCCAGGCGCGGCGTGCTCGCTGATTGGACGCACGTCATCGCAGGCTCCTCCCCCCATTCAAGTTTTTCGGAAAAGCCCCCGAAGTGTCGAAGAAAAAAAATATTTTGACTCACGAGTTTCCACCACGACCACCACCACCACTACCACGACCAGTGACTCACTTGTTGTATCCACTGGACGGTGGGAAACGAGGTAGCCGTCCAAATTTCGTGCTTTAATCACCCGACGTGTTCGTAGCGTCACCGGAGGAATTCGCGCGACGACGTTAACGCGACGCAACACGCGTTCCTAGCTTCTTCACAGTAGCATTCAGCGCCCGTCCTGGGGTTCGGCGGGGGGGGGGTCGCGTCTCGATGCGCTTCCACGACGTTTTACGGACGTTTTCCCCATCAATGCATCGTAAACTCGGACCGCTATGTCGTGTCTTGGTGCAGTGAACCGACATCATTAGCAATAAGTTGATGATTTTTCGCTCCGATTCCTGGTGGGCCTTGCTAATCGGCGGCGTGCTCATCTGTTGTTGTTGTCGTCGTCGTCGTCGTGCTCGCTCGTTGTTTTGTATTCACAACGCGAAATCCTTTCATCATCGCATTGTGTTCGATTAGACGTGCGTGATTTATCTACTAAATGTCGCCATGCGTGTTAAGATGTGTATCAACGTTGTTTCGCTAACGCCTCATGGCCTAGTTATTTATTTTTATTTCCTTGCCACTGCTATTCTATCTTATTTCCTGGGCGCATCCACCTTCAACGCACTGCTGCCAACTGCAGTTAGTTAGTTAGTGTGATAATAATCAACGTTTCTGTGGATGTAGTATTGTTTTAGAAAGTGTTTCTTTTGGGGTTTGCGGTTACATGTTAACTTTGCATGCCTTGTTTCAGTGACACCATTGTTGCACACCACACACACACACAGAGTTGCATGTTCCATTGTATGTGGACGGGTGACTTGTCTCTGGTCTGGTTTCTAGTCTTAACTGAGCACCGTGTGTTCTGTCGCCCCCCCCCCCAGATCCCACCACCTCTTTGGACCTGACCACTCCTCAGCATGGATGCCCCCGATGAGCCGGCCTTTGAGAGTCTGCCACTGAGCCAGGACTCATTCCTGTACATGTGGGAGACTATGTGAGTCTAACCGAGCAGCTACAACATTTAGAAAATTATTCTAGACAAACCCTACACTACCAATGCAAATTATGTTGACACTAAATGTTGTTAACTAGTTTAAGAGAGAGAAGATCTTTATTGGTCCACACATGTAATGGTCACACAACACACAGCGGGAAGTGGTTGATTTGATTCTTGGCCGACACCAAATGCAGACGTCATGGCATTTATGACACATTCAGACAAAAGCACTGATTTATGGAACCGTAAGTTCCCACCTAATGCACTAGTGCAGTGGTGGGACCCCATCGTTTCTAGCGCTGTTGTGTTGTTTTCGACCCCAAACTTTACCCAATCAGCATTTGCCGGTGAATGCAATCACATCACTCCACTGCACAAACTAATGGGTTTGCTCGTGGCTATGAATCATGAGTCACTTCGTTAGTATATGCAGGCTGTCTATGAGAAACAAAAATGGTCTGCTAAAATGGATCAGGCTATAAATATAGCTAATGTATCAAATATCTAGAGCGTCTGTCAGCAGAAATCTACTGTGACCCCATATGCATATCAGGGGACCCAGATTGGGCTCCAGACTCCAAGGTTGGGAACCCCGGGGCTAGTCGGTGGAAACGCAACATGAGCCACTACAGAAGTCACCAATTTCCCGTTTCCACATCCTGTTGATACTAAACTTTGAAATTGATTTTAGAGATCACATTTGAAGTTATTTGTTTTTCTTTAATATTTCCCTGTGTCCATAGACAGCCGCCCCATCTGGCAACACTGCCCAACGTGGACATTAACAACTGGCTACCTGATGTAAGAAACTCTGTTGAATTCATTGTTTTTTTTAAGGCTCAGTTAATCGCAAATACGGAAACGTGAACAAAGTTCTCCTGCCGGCCCTCCCTCCCCTCCCCCCCCCGCTCCACAGCTTCCTGACGCTGCTCTCACTGGGCTGGATAACCTCTTCGCTTTGGCCCCCAACGAGCCTGTGGTGCTAGACAACCTCCCGATGCCCCCCGCCTCCACCGTGCCCACCACCTCAGACTACCCGGGGGAGTACGCCTTCCAGCTCCGCTTCCAGAAGTCCGGAACGGCCAAATCGGTTACCTCCACAGTGAGTGCTCCTCCTCCTTGCCGACTGAGTTCTCATCCCAATAGTGTTATCTGATTTTATGAGAGATCAATGGTACGGCTAAAACCTGAGTTGAGTGGCACTTAAATGTGTTTTAAATTTTTTTAATGTTATTATGGCAAGGTCAAGTTCTCTGGGTTGCCGAGTAAAATAGAAAAGACTTCTCTCTTTGTACTTAAGTTTCCTTGTCTGTGTGTGTGTGTGTGGCTAGCAGAACAATGGAGGGATGGGAAACACTTAAGTGTACAAAGTTTCACAAAACCTTTAAATGTCCAGCATTTACATCGTCTAAACATGGTGATTTGGGGAAAAAATGGGAAAGACTATTTAATAAAAAATGGGTTTTTAATATTATAGTAATTTTATTTTTCGACCGCTTTTCAAGATACTCAGTTTACAAAAATGATAAAGGAAACGACATACTAAAAGTATAAAATGCACATCATTAATCACATTAAAAGCAGTTCCGAAGAGGTGAGTTTCGAGTAATGATGAATATTGTTCTATCAAATAAAAAAAGAAAGTTCGAAAAGTGTTAAAGTTTAGAGAATTACAGTTAAATTCTTACCTTGGCGCTGTCCCAGAAGTATTCAAGTGGAAACTCATTCATTGCCGGAGGTTTGCCGAAACACACGGGCTGAGGTGTCACTCACCCTTCCCACAGCAAATGGCTGCATAGTTTCCCCGGTGACTCACCCGTCTTAATCACACGATTGGCCGGCAGGGGTTAAAGTTAGGCTGTAGAGGCATCTATGCCCCGCCCCCCCTTGATGACTGGTCTCCTGGCTCGCTGCTCTGTGGGAGTGTTGCTGGCTGGTTGCAAGACTGTGTTCTGACATGACGGGGCATGTTCCTCTGCTCCAGTCAATATGGGGTTAAAAACCTGAACCAGAGAGGGAGAGCAGGCAAACCCAGGACACTTCTCCCGGTCTCCTCCACAGTGTGTTATTCTGTCCAGGGTTAGGTTTTAGGTGACCGTTTTATTGTCATTCTATTTAAAGTCTTCGGTAGCCTTCCGTTCTCTGCGTCTTTTCAGCTCACCGTGGCCCCAGGACTTTCAGACAGTTCTTTAAAAACTTTTTTTTACATTTGTACCTTTTTTGCCCTGGCTAGTATTCCCCATCGCTGAACAAGCTGTACTGCCAACTGGCCAAGACGTGCCCGGTGGAGGTGCTGGTGGAGAAGGACCCCCCGCCGGGCGCCGTGCTGCGCGCCACCGCCGTCTACAAGAAGACGGAGCACGTGGCTGAGGTGGTCCGCCGCTGCCCCCACCACCAGCAGGAGGACGGTGAGGAGGGGAAGAGTGAGAGAGGGAGAGGGTCTCAGAGAGGGAGAGAGGGTCAGAGAGAGAGAGTCTGAAGGAGTGTGTGTGTGTGTGTGTGTGTGTGTGTGTGTGTGTGTGTGTGTGTGTGTGTGTGTGTGTGTGTGTGTGTGTGTGTGTGTGTGTGTGTGTGTGTGTGTGTGTGTGTGTGTGTGTGGAAGGGGAGAGAGTGTGAGGTTGAAAGGGAAATAATCCACCAGTCTTATGTAGCCTTCCCTAAGAAGTTTGTTTGTTTGTGTATTATTATTATTATTATTAACAACTAATCCTGTGTGTGTTGTGTAGTGGTGGAGCACAAGAGCCATCTGATCCGTGTGGAGGGGAGCCAGCGGGTCCAGTACCTGGAGGACCTCCACACCAAGAGGCAGAGCGTCACGATGCCCTACGAACCCCCACAGGTAACCCCCTCTCTGTCTGTCTGTTTCTGTCTCTCCCCCTGTCTGTCTCTCTCTCTTGCTCTCTTTCTTGGTCTCTCTCTGTCTGTCTCGCTATCTCTCTCTGTCTGTCTGTCACTCTCTCTCTATCTCTGTCTCTGTCACTCGCTCTTACATAACATGTTGCTGGTGTGTTTCCCTCTCCCTCCCCACAGCTGGGCTCGAGCCACACCACCCTGCTGCTCAGCTTCATGTGCAACAGCTCCTGCATGGGGGGCATGAACCGCCGGCCCATCCTGGCCATCCTCACCCTGGAGACCCCTGAGTAAGTCCTCCCTCTCTGTGGCCTCGCCATGGCAGAAGCCTGGGTGCTAGCTAGGACCCGCTGGCCAGGTCTCTAACCTCCACCCTCCACCCTCCTCCTGCTCCCCATCCCCCGGCAGGGGCCAGGTGCTGGGCCGTCGCTGCCTGGAGGTGCGGGTGTGCGCCTGTCCCGGGCGCGACCGCAGGCTGGAGGAGGCCAACGGGACCAAGCCCACCAAGAAGACGACCAGTGAGTGGATGAGACGGCCTGGTGGTCTGTCTCTCTGTCTATTTGTTTGTCTGTCTGTTTCTTTCTCTTTGTTTGGCTCTGTTTGTCTCTGTTTCTGTGTCTGTTTCTGTGTCTGTTTCTCTGTCTGTTTCTCTGTGTCTGTTTCTCTGTGTCTCTGTTTCTGTCTCTGTTTCTGTGTATATTTCTGTCTGTTTGTCTCTTTCTGTTTGTGTGTCTGTTTCTGTCTTTGTTTGGATCTGTTTGTCTCTGTTTATGTGTCTGATTTTGTCTGTCTATTTGTTTCTGTCTGTCGCTTTGGATAAAAGCGTCTGCCAAATGCCCTAAATGTAAATGTCTGTTTCTGTGTTTCTGTTGCCATCTGTCTGCATCAGTTTCTGTCTGTCTGTACCTGCTTCTGGTAACGTGTCTCCTGGTCTTCGCAGAGACCAGCACCCCCACTCTGGCCGTGCCCGTCACCCCGGCGCAAAAAATCAAGTCTGCCTCGAGCGCCGAGGAGGAGGATAAGGAGATCTTCTTCGTGAAGGTAAGCACACACACACACACACACACACACACACACACACACACACACACACACTCTCTATAACAAGTGCTTCTGTTTGATTGACAGGTCCGTGGGCGGAAGAGATATGAAACATTTACACAGCTCAACGAGGGCCTGGAGCTCATGGACAAGTAAGTCTTGAAATGTTTCTTTTAAAAATGTCCACAGAGGTGGAATCTACTACTACTAAGATGGTCAGCCATTTTAGCCTTTGTTGGGGAAACGGGGACTTCCTGTGTTGATGTCTAGAGGTTGTCTGTCTCTCCACAGACAGAGACAGTCCAAGCGTGAGATGACCGGCGGGCCATCTAGAGGGAAGAGGCGATGTGTGGAGAAAACCGACGATTGCACAGACTGAGAGCAGTGTTTACTTTTTTACTTTTTCTTTCTACGACTCTGCAACACTGCCGCATGTTTTTCAGGCACTTCCTTTTTACTCCACTGCCAAATTTTTATTTTACATTTACATTTAGGGCATTTGGCAGACGCTTTTATCCAAAGCGACTTACAAAGGGCGCTTTTCCACCAAGGCGTTTTCAGGGCCGGTTCGGAGCCAGAGCCTAAAACGAACCAGTTCTTCCTGTTTCCACAGACAAAGAACCGGCTCCCGGGCAGAAAAACTGGTTCGTTCTTGGCTCCAACTCTTTGGGGGGCCAGAGTTGAACCAACTAAGAACCGACTACGTCAGAGGCTGGGGGCGGGATTAGCAAGTCCGCCAAAAACTTTCTGAGCTCCATTTCACAACAAACCCCGACAATGGAAGTGACTACTCCGATACAACCGCACCGATACCACTTTGGCAACGCAACGTTAACCTTGTAATATTCTTAGCCAAGGAATATTGAAATAAAGAGATGCAACCGAGTTGGCGTTTATGGATGTTTAATAGAAACTGCGCATGGTACGAGCTATGGGTGTAGAATTTAGTGGGGACGCTGGGGACATGTCCCCACCAATTAACGGAGCACCCCCCCATCAGAACGGCAAATTAACGGAGCACCCCCCCCATTAGAACCGTGAATTAACAGCGCACACACCCCCCCCCCATCAGAACCACGAATTAACAGCGCACCCCCCCCCCCCATCAGAACGGCGAATTAACAGCGCACCCCCCCATCAGAACGGCGAATTAACAGCGCACCCCCCCCATCAGAACGGCGAATTAACAGAGCACCCCCCATCAGAACGGCGAATTAACAGAGCCCCCCCCCCATCAGAACCGCGAATTAACGGAGCAGCATTGGTTTTTTTCTAAATAAACATTTTGTTAACATGTCTGCTTCAGTATACTTAAAGAACAGAGAAACAAATAAGATTCAGTTTTTATTTGAGTTATGACAGAACAGGTAGTCACAAAATATACAATTACAAAAACAAGATCACTCGTATCGCGATGTAGTCCGCCATTGTTCTTGTTGTGCTCGCGTTGCTGGGAAGGCGGAGACTTCTACAGACGTACAGTGACGTCATGACGTGGGGGCGGGTTGGCTCTCGAGGCTCTCTAGCCGGTGGAAAAGCAAACCGGTTCTTAAGTTGAACCAGCTCCGAACTGGCACTAGCACCAGCCCAGAACCAGCTCTCGGTTCACTTTGGTGGAAAAGCGGCTAAAGAGTACATTTGTTGAAGGATTTTCCATTTGTTGAAAGATTTTCCATTCGTCATCTTTTCTATTTTATTTTTATTTCAATTTTCATAGCTTATTTTTCAACATAGTTTTATATGCGACATCTTTGTCATGTTTATTTTTCATGTTCTTTTCTCTTTTTTTAAATAATAAAAAAAAAAAAAATATTGTTCTATTTTTTACGCCTGTATTTTTCTCAAAAGGCCATATTAAATAAAAATGTCGACAACTGAACGTTTGTTTTGGTTTTTGTTGTCATGTGAGCCGTGTCATGCGTTACGTTTTGGTTGAACACAAACCAACAAAGCTGTCTTTCAAATGATGTATATATGCATACTGTGCCACTTTTGGAGGTAGTCGTCGGTTGGCAATGCAGGCACATTCATTTCCTCCACCTCTTTGCATGCGTGTCAGGACACATGCAAAACCAGGCAGAATATGAACCTGCTTATTTGTCTACAGCATAGATAATGAAACAGTGTTCTCCAATTTAAACCGTGGGCATAAACTGCACTGGGCTATCCAGTGAGTGACATGCATGTAAACTGTCGGTGTCAGACATTTTTTGTACGGCAAAGCAAGAAGCTGGAGATTTCTAGAAGTTCGTTTCATTTTGATGCCGAGTACCTTGAGTGACCTGACACAGCCAAGATGGATGCAGTACCTATATTTATTATTATTATTATGGGTAAGTTAACATCAGTGGTAGATTTTTCCATTAGAGATTCTAACTTTTTAAAAATGTTTCATGTCATTTGTTTTTTTATGAATAGACTTGACACAACTAATGAGAACTATTTATATTTATTAAAATTACATTTTCAGCTCCACTGCTGTTGCCATGTTTGTCAGAGAGGGAAAACTTCCTGGTACCCGATGCGGCCACCTGGGACAAGGCCAGGGAACACTGCCAGGTAGAGCACTGCACTGAAATGCCATTTTAACTGCTACTCTGAAACATGACTCAAAAGGGAGCCAATGACGTTGGCGAATAAAATGTTTATTTACTGGGCCTTGAGACAATACCAGAATAGATTACGTTTAAAGGGTTATGAAATTCAATGCTCCCATCTCTGGATTCTGTTGTCTGATTCGGGTGCTATATGGTTCATGAAATTTATATTATTTTCCAAAAGATTTTGGGATACCACTATTCTCAGTTGTAACTCAAGGTAACTTACTCTACTGTACTTGAAAAAACAAATTTGAGGTACTTTTATTTTTTTCTATGCTTTATACTTTTATTCCACTACAACTCAGAGGCAAATATTGTACTTTTTACTCCACTACATTAATCTGGCACTTTTAGTTACTTGTTACAGAATAAAATATACTAAAAACATATATGAGGATAGTATGTCAATAAGGCTTTATTGGTCCCCAGAGGAAAATTCACAAGCTACCCAGCAGAATGTAAAGTAATAGCAATCAATGCTTTTACTTTGGTACTTTTAAGTGTATTTTGTCTTTTGTACATAGACTAAAGTAACATTTTGGCAAACACAATGGAGGGCTTTTACTTGTAACAGAGTATTTCTACTCCAGTAAAAGATCTGAATACTTCTCCCACTGTTGCCTAGATGTGCTACGAGGACCTGGTGACGGTAACCTACGGCAACATCCGGCAGCTGGTGGGCTCCATCACGCAGCAGCACTGGATCGGCCTGCGTGAGAAACTGGCCGACGATCCCTGGTCCTGCTGGGCCAACGGGGACCCCCTGATCTTCCAGAACTGGCACCCCAAGCAAAGGCAATCTGCCGCCCCCACCACCGCCATCCCCGCCGACCCCACCACCCCCACCACCGCCATCATCGCCCGCCCCACCACTGCCATCATCGCCCACCCCACCACCGCCATCACCCTCACCGCCGACCCCACCACCGCCATCACCCTCACCGCCGACCCCACCACCGCCATCACCGAGACCCCGAAGACGACGCCTTATCCCCGTGAAGACGTTAAAGAGGATTGTGTTGTGATGCTCCAATTTGGGCCCTGGGTGGAGATCGACTGTACGTCGTTGCTGCCTTATATCTGTTATGACGGTAAGGATAATATCTGGCTCTCGACATTTTTAAAAGTAATTTCTCCAGTTTTTGAAGCCGCTTGGAATGGCTAATCACGCTCAGACCTGCTGGTGGCATAAATGTCTCCTTTAAATGTAATTAATTAATTTATTTCAATTTTCTACACAAAGAAAAAAAGTGTTGTGGGTTGCTGTGGGCACCGTTTATACTGTTCAAATGTGGGATGCTGACAGTTAATAACAAAAAATTCACAACTTAATGACTTTTATTGTATACTTTTATATTTATGTTGTCCTCCACCTAGAGCGATTCGATGGCAACGCCTCGTTTACCATGACGACCGCCAACACAACGTTGCGCTGGTCCCCGGCGCCGGGGAACATCAGCCACTACAGGGTGGTGGTGCGGGGCGGGGTCAACATGACCGTCAACGTCACTGGTTTGACCTACAACCTAGGACCCCTGACCCCGGGCACCCTCTACGACGCCCGGGTATATCCGGTCAAGTGCGAGAGGGACCTGAACCCGCAGAACGCCTCCTTCTACACCAGTGAGTTACTGGTGTTAGAACCAGTGAGATACTGGTGTTAGAACCAGTGAGTTACTGTTGTAGAACCTACTCAGGCTGCTCAACCAGCACTTTAGTCAATGATCAATAATCAATAAATAGCCAATGAGTCGAGGTAATCTACCAAAACAGCATCCAAAGATGTATGGTAGCGCTCAACGGCTTGGGATGGAAATGGGAAATGGGATGGAGACTTTGAGGTGAATTTACCCAATACATTTTGGCGGTCAAAAACAAAACATGGCAACGTTTCAGCCTAAGGAAAATCCTTGAAGATCTGCCTCCAAAAGTGGTCAGTGACGTTGGAATACCTCCAACCACGAGTTAAACAAACACATGACTACAACTTCCTGTTCTGTCTCTCTCTCTCCACCAGAACCGCTGGCCGTGCAGCAACTGGTGGCCAGCAACATCACAGAGAGCTCGGTGGTGCTGTCCTGGGAGCGGCCAGCAGGGGGCCTGCACTCGTACCACGTGGATGTCCACGGTGGCAGCCGCAGGGACAGCCGCAGGAACTGCACCCTGGCCGAGTGGGCCGAGGTCACGGGTTTGACCGCCGGCGGCCAGTACACACTGACTGTGTTCAGCGTGGTGAAGGACGGGTCGGCGTGGAGCGAGCCCACCAACATCACCCTGTTCACCAGTGAGTGTTGCGGCCGGTCACATCACAAGACACATCATCTAGTCGTGGCGATGGGGTGAACGTTTATCCAAAGGAGGTCACTGATTCAGCTGACATGATTTCCTTGTAACAGTAATGAACCTTGAGATCCGTGTCTTAAGCTCTGCCGTGTTGGGTCCTTGAATTGAGGGAATTAGGCCTGCATGGAAAGTCCTTGAGAAGTGGGAATGTGGGAAACCTGGTTTTGTGTTCGTTTAATTAATCGTACCCTCCCCCCTCCGTCCCAGAGCCACACAAAGTGTATGATGTTAGCGTCTCCAAGGTCACCAACCAGTCTCTGATGCTGAATTGGACCCACAAGGGGAACGCCACGGAATACCACGTCGTCGCCAAGGACATCAACAACACGTAGGGGGTCGCCCACTTCATTATCTTTTCGCCACATTCACCGGCACTCTCCACAGTTCCGTTTTTCCAACCACAAGCAACAAATGCAATTTTGAATTTCGAATTCAGTTTTGTGTTTTTTGGTTTTCTTTTCTTCTTCTTCTTCTTCACCCACAGCGTGTTATTCAATAATAAAAAGGTGCCGCACACCGAGCGGAGCGTGAAGGTGCAGCTGGTCCCGGCGGGCATCCAGCTGTGGCTGACGGTGACGGCGCGTGCCAACAACCTGGAGGGTGACGGGGACACTGCCCACAGCTTCACCGGTGGGCAGAGAACCATTGCCCGGTCCTTTCACAAATTAATTTTCTTCTAATTTCAATTTCTTTAATTCTTTCATACAAAGAGTTCCGCTGCTGTCCTTTTTGGTGCACTTTATTTTTTTATTTGTTTCCTAATTTGGCAGTGGTGATTTTTTTAATTAGATTTTTTTTTATATTGTGAGGGAATGTTCATAGTTGTAACAATTTTCGGGGTGATTTTATGTCTCAATTCAGATTGGTCTGCCGATTGGTAGTAACTCCCTCCCTCCCTCCCTGCAACCCTCCCTTCCTCCTGACCCCGCCTGACCCCTCCTTCCCTCCCTACACCCCTCCCTCCCTCCCCCGGTCCCCCCCCCTTACCCCGCCCCTCTCCAGCTCCAAACCCCATCCCCTGGATGATTCTAACCTCCAACGCCAACAGCATCAACGCCAGCTGGCCGCGGCCCAGCGACTACGAGTTCTTCGCCGTGTCCGTCCAGCTGGCTGGCTCGGGCAACCACACGGCCAAGTGCAGCACCACGAACACCACCTCGGTGGTCCTGAGGGGCCTGTACGCCGCCGCCAATTACACAGTGACCGTCACCACCGTGGCCGGCAGCCGCCGGAGCATGTCGGTGGCCGACGTCTGCGTCACCAGTGAGTGGGAATTGTTAAATTGAAAAGGGGGCGGGGCACTTTCAAAGAAAAGTTGGCAGGTGATTGGATGAACCATCATCTGTCTATCGTCCATTGTTGTGTCTCCGGGTCCGGACAAACGGTTGCTTCTCTTATCGATCTGTCCATCTATCTGTCCATCTGGCTATCTATCATATGTTTGGGTAGACACTTCCACGTGTGATGTCACAAGTGGGCAGATATTGAATTGGCTGCCCTTGTTAGGGACCATTTCTGAATCGGTCTGACAAATGCCCTAAATGTTCAATCTAAATGTAAATGTCCTTAAATCTATATCATATTGTTAACATTTGTGTATGTGTACGTGCAGAGCTGATCATGCCCACCAGCGGCAGCATCACCTCCTTCAACAAGACGCACGCCACGCTGGAGTGGACCGCACTGGGCACCGCCGTGACCACCGAATACCGGATCACCTATAACAGCAGCTTCTGGAATGAAAGAAAAGAGTTCTCTGTGGCCGACGGCAGCAACCGGCTGAACGTGAACGGGCTGAAACCGGGCACCATCTACACGTTCCAGGTCTCCACCGTGTCCGTGGAGGGGGTGAGCCCCCCCTACATCGTGAATCACGTCACGGGTGAGGCTAGTTAGGGTAAAACTCACGCACGCGCATGTATGCTGTTGGTGTATGTGCACTTATGTTGGGTTTTATATTATTTGTTTTAGCCTGACACCCTCCATTTTCCGTTTTTGCATAGTTGTGTGTGTGTGTGTGTGTGTGTGTGTGTGTGTGTGTGTGTGTGGTTTACCTTGTCTAAAACACTGCACACAAATACACAAAACAATACAAATTCAATAGTAAGTATTCAATAGTACTTCTTCATCCAGTTTTCTTTGTATGTGTGCGTGTGAGTGAGTGGTGAGAGAGAGAGAGAGAGAGACTGTTCTGTTTTGAGTTTTGATCAACTTTACAACCTCACAGAATGCCCAGAGTCATGCAAATGATTCCTGATTCCTGATTCCTAACTTCATAACTCCTCTGTTCTCAGACTGGGACAGGAGTAATATCACCCTGTCCATGCTGTGCTCTTCGTCACTGAAGCTCCACTGTGACCACGAGAACATCCATGTGGAGGTATATCAGAAGGTATGTTGTCGCCGGACCACAATGTGCTACAGGCCCAGCACAGACAGGCCGGTGTGTCCCTGTCCCTGCTAACCCCAGTGTGACTCTGGTTTTGTTTTCAGTTGTGGGAACACTTTGACCGCGTGCTCAATGGTGTAAGCTGGACGCTGAAGAGGGAAAAGAAGTGAATGTGTTTGTTCTCCGATGTTAGTTTGAATATTATTGTGTGGAAAAAAACCAAAACGTTGATACTGACAAGTAATTTGGCAAGAAATGTATATTTTTTAATTACTATCAGTTTTCTAGATGAATCTTTGCATGTGTTTTTACTGGGAATAAACGTGTAGCTGCAGCAGGTGTCCACTGGAGGGCAGCATTTATGCTTTTGGCCAGAAGACTCCAGAAAGTGGAAAATGTCCAGTTATTTCCACAGGATAAGGCATGGGAGTGTATCCACAAACTCAGTGCTACCACAAATGCGTATTGCTTACATAATTTGGACACTAGGTGAATAATTTTCACTGGGATTACATCTGTAGTTCCATCAGATGTCCACTAGAGGGCAGCGTTCTCCTTCTGTTCGAACAAACACTGAACGATTATCCAAGGAGGAGATAAAAAGTGTGTTAAGTAGACAACATGGTGCGTTATTTTTCAGGATAAGGTCTGAAAGTGGCAAACAATAAACTAATTTGACCACGAATACATGTCTAAAGTGTTGTCTGTTAATGTATTTTGGACACTGGATGCATCATTTCTTGTGTTTTTTTTACTTGAGGTATACAAGTGTAGTTCCACCAGATGTCTGCTTTGGACACAAAGGTCTAATCAGCAGAGGATCAGTAGAAAAACAAACACTGGTAGATCATCCCAGGAGATACAAGTTGAGCATACACCATAAAGACAGGGTAATTTCTCCTAATCAACAGTCTCACATAGGCCTATATTTGCTTGCTGCTTATTTGCCTATTTCCTTGCTGTTTATTTGACTTAACTATCTTTTTACATCAAGTTTCTTCTGTGGACAAATAAGTGACAATGTAAATACAGTATGCTTTACTGGTTTAAGTTTGCTTTAATTTGGCAATAGCCAAATTCATTTGATTGTGTATTTAATTTGAAGAGAGTGAAAGGACTGCAATTGTTGTCATTTATTTGTTAACATAAAAAGCATTTCGATCATAAAAGTGTCAAAGTGCTTATGAAAATATACATTATATATTATTTTACATTTAGATTGTTTGTATATAATACATACATGAATAAATTAACACACTATTTTATAGTGAGCTTTCTCAAGCGCTGTTTACCTTGCTTATTAGCCTGTAAGAGTCAATGGCTGACGATGTGTGACAATGGCTGTCCTTTAGTCTCCACCACAATCCACAAGAAAGAAAGTGAATATTTAATCTTTTAGAAAATTTGATTAAATGTTCATTGAACAGGAAAATGTCTCAAAATGAGACATTTCAGCATTGGAGAAGCAAGCTATTAACTCGATTCAAATCTCTCCATGCCATAATTCTATTGAGCATTTTGCATCCTAAACATCTCAGCTGTTGCCAAACGTTCGCATCGATGAACTGTGGAAAAAATCCCCACTTTCCTTCAAGCCACACTGCAACTTAACGCGGACACATTACGCCACCAGGTGTGAGTGTGATTAGCCATTGGAAGCCGTTTCACAACATGTGACTACCGTCGAGTGACATCACAAGACGGGAAAAAAAAACGTCACTCTCCTCCCGCGGAGATCTGGTGCGGTGGGCGCACGGTGATACGCGTGCGTCCGTCCAGTGGCGCGAACATCGGGTACACCTTGCCCCGGAAGCTCGCCGCGAACGTGAAGACGTGCGTCTGTGTCTCGGCATTGTAGAAGGACAGCTGGCCCTCGTCGTGGTCCAGGTGGATGCCCAGGCGGCGCGGCGCCAACGCCACGGGCAGCGGTATAGCCTCGGGGTCGGTGCACGCGTAGAAGCCGCCGGTGCCGCAGCGCCACATCGCCCAGTAGCCCCGCCGCGGTGACATGGCGAAGCGGCCGCCGCGGCGCTTGGCGTCGGCCGCCGTCACGCCCACCCGCCAGTGGCCCACGGTGCCGGTGATGTCCACCTCCCAGTAGTGGCGTCCGCCGCCGTAGCCCTCCCAGGCCGTGACGGCGGGCCAGCCGTCGAAGCGCTGCGGGCCGTGGGGGAGGTTGGCGTCCTCGCTGCGGCCCTCCTGGACGCCGCGCCGGTCCTCCGAGAGGTGCAGCCATGGGTGGTGGGTGCCGGGGTCGAGGGTCACGTCCGCTGTACGGCACGACCGCAGGGGGATAGACGGTTGGGTTGGTGGGTTGGAAAACCAAGGAACGTGTGACTGTGGAGTGTGTGTGTGTGTGTGTGTTTGGTGGCTGGTTTAAGCATCCTCACTTGGCCCCGAGTCAGGCTGGTTAGACTGAATCAGGCTGGGTGAGGCTGCACACCTGTGGTGGTGTATTGGCCAATCGATGTACACAGGATAAACCGGCCGTCAACACACACACTCAGGGAGCGCTAGCATTGTACCATCTGCTCTGTCTAAAGACGACGACAAACTCTGCAATGAACCGATTTTATTCAACAGACACACTCTGTCTTTAACGTTTGTGAGCGCAGGGTCTGAGGTGTCGGATGGTCGATTTAGAAACCATCTTAGCAAAAGGAGGGCATTCCCGGGAATTGGGTGTAGTGTAAAGTAAATGATTGAAAGCCGTCAATTTGAAGATGCCCTTCTCATGATAAGGTAAGCTAAGGATTTCAAGCTTATTTGCTATCGATCTTTGCATTCAGAGGGTGAAATAACAAAACACACCCCATCAGTTAAAGTGTGTCTTGGTGTCAATATTTGTTTGAGACTTGATCTTACCTCTGGCGCTGCAGATCCAACTCCACACTAAAATGTAAAAAAAAGAGAACAAAGAAAGACCCACGTCAGATCTTGTTGCCACCGACGACAGCGTTCTACTGTATGGGGTGGTTTGTCGGTAACGGAACACACACCTGAGTTCGGGATGTATCTGGGAACGCCTGCTTGCCAGGAACGCTGCTTGGCCAGCAACCACACCTGGGGCATCGTTTTCTGTGAGAGACAAATCCTGATTAAAACAAGTTTTTTGTTGTTGTTGTTGTCACGTTAGCCATTTGCTGTATCTGGGCCAGAGCTCCTTGGATGCAGGTTGTTGGACTAATTGACAGCATAGTCGCTGTTAGCACTTAGCAAGGCCATTGTTCAACCCAAAAATAAAAACAAATCTTCCTTAATTGTAAAAAAACAACAAACAATTAAAGCTGGCATACTTTTCTTATGGCCTCATTTGTGCCATAAGTTAATGACCATCTGAGACCAGGGTTCATGCTTGTTGTTTGGGATGGGCGAGCGAGGCTGTTGCGTAACTTGCTGTATGCTATGATGTCAGCAACGAGGGCTCATTATCCTCACGACTTCTCAAGATCCTTGACTCCAATTAGAGTTCACCTTCACCTCTACATCCACTTGTCAAACTTTGATTTACCTTGTATTGGAATTATGTGACTCTTACTAAAGTGCAGTGTGTGTGTGTGTGTGTGTGTGTGTGGAAAGAATTAAGAGGACTTGGTCAACTGTGTGCGTCTGTGTGTGGAACGAATTAAAATAACCTGGTCAACTGTGTGTGTGTGTGTGTGTGTGTGTGTTTGTGTTTGTGTAAAGAATTAAGAGGACCTGGTCAAGTGTGTGTGTATGTGTGTGTGCGTGTGTGTGTGTGTGTTTGTGTAAAGAATTAAGAGGACCTGGTCAAGTGTGTGTGTATGTGTGTGTGCATGCATGTACACATGTGCGTGCGTGCGTGCGTGTGTGTCTCACCATGCTGTCCTCCCTCAGCAGGGACCAGGTGATGAACTCCAGCAGGGGCAGCAGGTGCACCAGCCTCCTCTTCCTCAGCCCCAGCAGCCTCAGCATCTGGCCCAGCTCCTCCCTCTCCACGCCACAGTCCTGCACCCGGCCCCACGCACAAGGTCACGCGACCGTAAACGAACCAATAGGATTTGTTTGTGTTGATTTGTATTGTGTTGAGCGCTCACCTCCGAGGCGTCCTGCAACTCCTTGGCCCAGTGCATGATCCTCAGCTGAGACTCCTCGTTCACCTCCTCTCCTCCCTCCTTCTTCTCCTTCTTCTTCTCCTCCTTCTCCTCCTTGTCTGTGACACTCTGTCTCGTCAGCCTTGGCTTCTCCCTGAGCAACTGAACACACGGCACAGAGCAGAAGTTTCGTTTACACGTACAAACGCTCACATCTTTAAAATTTACTTTTCAGTTGAAAACTAACATTTTGGTGTCTCAAAGTGCTCATAACATTCTTTGTAAAATGGATTTTACTACTTCTGGGAAAAAATACTTCTTTTTTTTTTTTCCAGTATGGTAGTTTTCTATTGGCTACCACATGCGAGTGACGTGGGTTTTGGCGACATGTGACCACTGACCACGCCCCTCGCACCTGCTCCTAGGGAATCCAATGTGTTTTTTCTAAAACCTTTACAACTCTCACGACTGCTCAGATCACATCGAAACTCGTGGGCTGAAGTTCTCCTATACTAGAACGGGGGTTTACTTAACCTTTGACTGAAATATTTTAAATTGTCTAAAATAAAAAAAATGGACATTTGAAATTTCCATTCAAAAAAGGTTTTTCCCCCGGATTTTAGCTGAACGGCATTACCGTCTTGCCGGTGGTCAGGCAATTAGAAGTTTGGAAAAAAACCGCCTCACCTTGTCAATGTGTTCCAGCTCGCCCGGCCCATTCCCAGATGAGTTTACGGCTCTGCTCCAAACTGCGCTCGGCGCATCTGTCGAAACTGCCCGCCTTGCTCTCGCTAGCGGCGCTGTCCTCCGTGCTGGGAGGCCCGCTGCCCTGCTGGGATAAAGAAGTCACGCGTAAAGTCACGCACCGCATTAGTTACTTCATTATCATCACACACACACACACACACACACACACACACACACACACACATACTCGTATACTGGTCATAGTGATGCCCACGTGGCTAGCCATGGATACACCGCGTCACCCATCCCCTCTAGGGATAGATTTCCCTCTCCTAACCCTAGCACTAACTTGCGTGTTTGTACGTCTCTGCATTATTAATAGTACTTAGCATTGTGTAGCATATTGTATGTACTTAGATGTTGGTAATGTGCTCAGAATGGCACCTCTGCTCTTATCCCAGCTATTATGCTGACAACCTCGCAATTATGAAACTCGTCCTATTAACTTTGCAATTATGAATGCTTGAAACCTGCTCTATTCTTATCTTTATGTACCACAGTGATATATTGTCTGTCTCCTTCAACAAATGGACTCTTTCTAAGTCGCTTTGGATAAAAGCGTCTGCCAAATGCCCTAAATGTAAATGTAAATGAAATGATCGCTCTTAAATCTGAACCATACAGCACCTTTTTTTTTTAAATAGACGTCTTGTGAATTATTTAGTGACTTTTTAACGATGTTGTACTTTAACCTCTTCGTTTGCCACACTTCAGTCTCGTTTTTCAACACCACCGATGCGCTCCATCGTTTCCCGGAAAAAAAGCCCCCCCCCGCCCACACGTAGCACGTAGCTCGTACAGCTAGCACAGTCTCATGCAAGGAGCGGGCAAGCAGGCCTCATATACCACGGGGCCGTAAACCTGCAGCAGCTCTTATCAGTGGCTTGGCGCCCGCCCTCTCTCTCTCTCTCTCTCTCTCTCTCTCTCTCTCTCTCTCTCTCTCTCTCTCTCTCTCTCTCTCTCTCTCTCTCTCTCTCTCCCTCTCTCCATGAACCCATCTTATCTGTCCATACGCAAACAGCAAAAACAGTGTCAAGGTTTTCCAACATTAACGTTTATGTTTCTGCTCCTTCGCAACCTAGAATACATTTCTGTGTTTTTACGACTTACGTCACAGACGTTATCGTCATATGCTTCTCAACACACCCGCTGAAAGTGTGAAAACGTACGATAAAGGGGTTTTAAGAGATTTTATTTGTACTCCACGATGATTTGTATACACATTTATATATACTATATACCGTCAACGATGACTTTTATTGACGGAAACTCCGAGCCACATACTGGTACGGTCCCCGTGTGAGGGCGGGAAACTCCCCTACCTTGCAGACTTGGTCCACCTGGGTCTTCCAGTCGTTGATGAACTGAACACACTCCTGCAGGCTCCGCAGGTCCTTCAGGCTGTTGTGCTGGGAGGACACACACACACACACACACAGTGGGCCTTTAGTGCCTTTAGTGTAAATATCTAATTATGGAAACGTAAATATATATACTGCATATATCTTTGTATTTTTTTTATACATATATATTTTTTTATCGTTATAATAATATATTGTTATAATAATATATTGTTATAATAATACTTTTTCCATTTAGCCACAGGTAGAGAACACATTGAGATATAAAATCAATTTTGCAAGACTAAATGAGATGATAATGATAATTGATGATTGTGTTGTGTGTGTGTGTGTGTGTGTGTGTGTGTATGTCTAGCGGCGTATAGCCTACCTGTGTGTATGTGTGTGTTTATTTCTAGAGGCATGTAGACTACCTGTGTGAGTGTGTGTGTGTGTGTGTGTGTGTTTCTAGCGGTACAGACTACCTGTGTGAGTGTGTGTGTGTGTGTGTATGTCTAGTGGCGTACAGCCTACCTGTGTGAGTGTGCGTGTGTGTGTGTATGTCTAGTGGCGTACAGCCTACCTGTGTGAGTGTGTGTGTGTGTGTGTATGTCTAGTGGCGTACAGCCTACCTGTGTGAGTGTGCGTGTGTGTGTGTGTGTATTTCTAGAGGCGTGTAGACTACCTGTGTGTGTGTGTGTGTGTGTGTGTGTATTTCTAGAGATGTGTAGACTACCTGTGTGTGTGTGTGTTTTTCTAGAGGCGTGTAGACTACCTGTGTGTGTGTGTGTGTGTGTGTGTGTGTATTTCTAGAGGTGTGTAGACTACCTGTGTGAGTGTGTGTGTGTGTGTGTGTAGCAGCTTGTAGCGTACCTGTGTGAGTGTGGTGGTCTTGAGGACGTTGCTGGGGGCGGAGCTGTGGGCCTGGATGTACTGGTCGTTCTGAGGCCACCGCACCGCCCCTATGGAGCTGCTCTGGGTGGAGCCCTCCCCCTTCAGATCTGAGGGGGCGGAGTAGAGAGGGTTCACATCAAACACAAAAATCTTTTTGTATGTATTTTTTGTATTTTTGTACTTTATTTTTCTATAATTTTATCCATCCATCCATCCATTTTCGTCCGCTTATCCGGGGCCGGGTCGCGGTGGCAGCCGGCTAAGCAGGGCCCCCCAGGCTTCCTTCTCCCCAGCCACGCTCTCTAGTTCCTCCTGGGGGATCCCGAGGCGTTCCCAGGCCAGACGAGATATATAATCCCTCCAGCGGGTTCTGGGTCTGCCCCGGGGTCTCCTCCCAGTTGGACGTGCCCGAAAAACCTCCAAAGGGAGGCGCCCGGGGGGCATCCTAATCAGATGCCCGAACCACCTCAGCTGACTCCTTTCGATGCGGAGGAGCAGCGGCTCTACTCCGAGCTCCCTCCGGATGTCTGAGCTCCTCACCCTATCTCTAAGGCTGAGCCCAGCCACCCTGCGGAGGAAACTCATTTCGGCCGCTTGTATCCGCGATCTCATTCTTTCGGTCACTACCCAAAGCTCGTGACCATAGGTGAGGGTTGGAACGTAGATGGACCAGTAAATCGAGAGCTTGGCCTTCCGGCTCAGCTCCCTCTTCACCACAACGGACCGGTACAGCGCCCGCATCACTGCAGACGCTGCACCAATCCGTCTGTCCATCTCCCGCTCCATTTTGCCCTCACTCGTGAACAAGACCCCGAGATACTTGAACTCCTTCGCTGGAGGCAGCAACTCACTCCCAACCCAACTATTATTTTATATTTTTCGTTTTAATCTTTTTTATTTTAAATTTGCAAGATATACATTGTGTAGACTACCTGTTCAGAGTTCACCTGGACTCTACATAACCCCGCCTCCAGCACTAACCTGCGTGTTTATATGTCTTAACATTTATTAAGACACTTAGCATTGTTGTTCGTTCTCAGATGTTGTATCATGCTTAGAATTACACGCCTGCCCAGCTACTTATGCAGGCAACTTGGCAATTATGAAACTCGTTCTATTCGTCTCGTAAATATGAATGCTAGAAAACAGCTCTATTCTTATCTTCAGGTACCACAGTGATATATTGCTGCCTCTCCTTCAACAAATGTACTCTTTGTAAGTCGCTTTGGATAAATGCGTCTGCCAAATGCCCTAAATGTAAATGTAAATGTAATACATTGTCATTTTTCAAAGCATTTTAAAATTATTTTACCAGAAAGTGCTCTAGATGGGACATACAAAAAGCAATTGAGGCGGATTTAATGAAACACACATGCTATAGACGCACATTGATGTGAAGGCCAGCTTGTTGTGCTCCAAAGACAGCATTCTGATAAGGTAATCTGGGTAATCAACATTTTTCATAATGCTTTATAGCTGACCCTATAAGCAATAAATGACTACTGTATATAGGATGGGAAGGAATATGACTTTGTAACCTACTTTTCTTCTTCAGAATGCTCTTCATCGCAAAACTGGGGTTGCTGTATTCCTGTAATGAGAGATAGAGAAGAGAGAGAGAGAGAGAGAGAGAAGAGAGAGAGAGAGAGAGAGAGAGGAGGAGAGAGGAGAGAAGAGGGGGATAGAGAGAGAGAGAGAGAGAGAGGGATAGAGAGAGAGAGAGAGAGAGAGAGAGGGGGATATATATATATGCGAAAGTGTCTGATGGCGAGGTATAGACCAAGCAGCTCCCGGTCGAAAGTGCTGTACTTCCGCTCGCTGGGGCGCAACTGACGGCTGAAGAAAGCAAGCGGCTGCCAGGCCCCGCCTACCCACTGCTCGTAGACGGCACCGACAGCGTAGTCGGAGGCGTCCGAGGTGATGGCGATGGAGGCTGTGGGAGAAGGATGTGCCAGCATGGTGGCGTTCGCCAGGGCTGCCTTAGTGTCAGCAAAGGCCTTGACCCTGCTCTCAGTCCAGTCCACAGCGTGCTTGGGTTTACCTTTCAAGGCCTCGTGCAAGGGCCGCATGAGCTGGGCGGCTCGAGGGATGAAGCGGTGGTAAAAATTCACCATGCCGAGGAACTCCTGCAGGGCTTTGACAGTGAGCGGGCGTGGAAACTGGGCGACCGCCTCCACCTTTGATGGGAGAGGGACTGCACCGTCCTTAGTGACTCTGTGTCCCAAGAAATCAATGGTGGAGAGACCAAACTGGCACTTGGCGGGGTTGACAATTAGCCCATGTTGGCTGAGCCGCTCAAAAAGTGTTCGGAGGTGCGCCAGGTGCTGAGATTTGGACGTGCTCGCCACCAGGATGTCGTCCAAGTACACAAAAAGAAAAGGCAGCTCCCGTAAAACCGAGTCCATGAGGCGTTGAAAAGATTGAGCCGCGTTTTTAAGGCCGAAAGGCATTCTCAGGAACTCAAAAAGACCAAACGGCGTGATCACTGCTGTTTTGGGAATGTCCAGTGAGTGTACAGGCACCTGATGATATCCCCGGACGAGGTCCACCTTGGAAAAAATCACCATACCAGCCAGGTGTGTGCTGAAAAATCCTGTATGTTCGGGACTGGGTATCGGTCAGGTGTCGTTGCCTCATTAAGCCGCCGGTAGTCGCCACACGGGCGCCAGCCGCCACCAGGTTTGGGGACGATGTGGAGGGGTGACGCCCACGGGCTGTCGGATCGGCGGACTATACCCAGGCGTTCCATGTTTGCAAACTCAGCCTTTGCAACGGCAAGCTTGGTCGGGTCGAGGCGCCGAGCACGGGCGTAGACGGGTGGACCAGTAGTGGCGAGATGGTGCTCCACACCATGCTTCACGGCAGACGCAGAGAAAGTGGGCTGAGTGAGAGCTGGGAACCCGGCAAGTAGACGGTGGAAGTCATCTGAGGCGGAGAGCATGCTAGACAGTCGGATGGAGTTAGCCCCGCTGAGCGTGCACGTATAAGAACAAAACGTGACGGCATCAATCAAACGGCGGTTCTTTACATCCACCAACAGTCCATGTGCACACAAGAAATCGGCGCCGAGGAGGGGAACGGCGACCTTTGCTGTAACAAAGTCCCAGCCCAAACCGATGCCCCTCCGAAACACAACTCGATGTAACCTCGTTCCATATGTGCGGATGGGGCTCCCATTAGCAGCTTCCATAGGGGGGCCGTGGCTGTCGGTCACCATGTCCAAACGGGATGCAGGCAGGACGCTCCTCTGCTCCCGTGTCGCACAGGAAACGTCGTACGGAGATGCTGTCGCGGATGAAAAGCAGCCTCCACGTGACCGACGCTCATGGCCACTACTGAGCGCCGGCCCCTGGCGCGTTCCCCAACCCAGCCGAAACTGCATGGCGAACGGCATTTAAGAGCCTTTGGTCCAAACTTTGCATGGTAAAAACACAAAGCCTGAAAGACTGCTGGGGGCCTGAAGACTGCTGCGACCTGAAGACTGCTGCCGATGAGAAGTGGTTGCAGCGATGAGTGTCGTAGTCGTCCAGGTCAAGGAGCGATGTGCGCGGGAAGAAGCGCGGCCATGACACAGTGCCCTTGACTCGCCAGGAAAAATGTATCAGCCTCTTCAGCCAGTCTCCGACAGTCAGTGATTGTGGTGTTGGCCAATGCAGCTCTTACTTGGGAAGGCAGCTGACGCAGGAAAAGCTGGATGAAAAGGAAATCGGGTCTGTGCTCGCCCAGGAGATCCAGCATACGGTCCATGAGCTCAGACGGTTTGCTGTCACCCAGTCCTTGAAGGGAGAAAAGCCTGCTGGCTCTCTCAGTGTCCGACAGTTCAAACGTTTTAAACAGGTGGGCTTTGAGTGCTGCATACTTCTCAGTTGCCGGAGGATGTTTAAGGAGGCTCACCACTCTGGATGCTGTTGAATTTCCGAGAGCTGACACAACGTAGTAGTATTTTGTTGTATCCGCGGTGATCTCACGCAACGCGAACTGCGCTTCGGTCTGGGCGAACCATGCCGACGCCGACGATTCCCAGAATTCGGGGAGTTTGAGGGTAACAGCGTTCGCGGTCATGGTCGTGTCGTGTCTCTGGATACGTCCAGAAAACTAACGTCGGGGTCACCAGTGTGGAAATTGCATCAAAAAGCAAGAGACAACTTCTCACGTTGAGCACACGAGTTCGTGTGTCGTTTAATTTGAATCGCAAAAACCAGAACTACAAAGATGGCGCTGCCCCGGAACCAAAACAAGCATGGGGCTCTACGTCATCACACACACAGATTAGTTAAAGGGACCACGATCCCGAAACAGTCAAACTTGCATGCATAACACATAACATTAAACAACTGCATGAAATAACAGTGCGTAGAACCACACTAGAGAACAAGGGTGAATTATGTCACATTCACTACAACATTGTCATTTTTCAAAGCATTTTTAAATTATTTTTACAGAAAGTGCTCTAGATGGGACATACAAAAAGCAATTGAGGCGGATTTAATGAAACACACATGCTATAGACGCACATTGATGTGAAGGCCAGCTTGTTGTGCTCCAAAGACAGCATTCTGATAAGGTAATCTGGGTAATCAACATTTTTCATAATGCTTTATAGCTGACCCTATAAGCAATAAATGACTACTGTATATAGGATGGGAAGGAATATGACTTTGTAACCTACTTTTCTTCTTCAGAATGCTCTTCATCGCAAACTGGGGTTGCTGTATTCCTGTGAAATGAGAGAGAGAGAGAGGGATAGAGAGAGAGAGAGAGAGAGAGAGAGAGAGAGAGAGAGAGAGAGAGAGAGAGAGAGAGAGAGAGAGAGAGAGAGAGAGAGAGAGAGAGGAGAGAGAGAGAGAGAGAGAGAGAGAGAGAGGGTCTGGTCTCTGACGGTGGTAATGAAGACTGGGCAGCCAAAGCTTTCCATCCAATCTATTTGTTGGTTCTCTCTGCGGAAAGAAAGAGAAGAAGCAATCTTTGGACCCTATGTTTTATGGCCTGTACACGGTGGCAAGATCAAGATTCAGCATCATCCAATGAGAGTAGTGACGCAGAACATAGTGAAGACTGATGAGTCAATTATTGTCAATAATTGACGAGTGCCTTCATTGCGCTTTGGTGCTTTTTACGATTTTTTTTTTTTAAATAGGCCCCATAAAAGACTGCATTCCTGTATTCAAGCAGGGAACTGGAGTCACACAAATTGTGATGGGGCCCTTAATATTGTTATGATTGAGTTATTAATCAATAGTTTTCATTGTGATTGATCAATCATTGCTTGTACTTCCTCTACTCTCTCAATTGAACACAAAAGGATTAAGAGGCTCAATTTTGCCACCATCCCACCAATTGTAATATCTTAGGTACGTAACGTTTGTGCAATCTCTGTTCATGCCGTCTTGGAAGATAACACTCGGTTATTGGTGTGAATGCTGAGAAGCATTCACAACATATGTTATTCTACTTATTTATTTTTATTATTCCACCCTGTTTTTTGCCGTGTATCTTCTCCCACAGTTTTCAACGTAGAAACTCGCGCGTTACAAAGTTTCAAAGATTCACAGCTTAATTACGACATAGGGTGCCTATATCTTTTCTTATTCCATACCCTTCATACTTTCTGAAAATATTCAACGTTTTTCAGCAATTTTTCCCCATTGAAATGAATGGGGGTGAAAGTTTCAAAACCACTCATATTCAACCTCTTCCCATTCATTCATACATTCAGGTAGAAACTCCATTCAAACATTAAAACGTTCAGGAAACTTGGTATGAATTCACACATGATTTCACAATTTTCAATACATTCATACTTTTGACACAATTACAGTTCAGACTTAATTGATTTTTCAGCTCCTCAGACAGTTTACCATGGGGTGTGTATTGCGCGCGCTCAGAGCGGGTGACGTCAGGTTAGAGCGTGTGAGCAGACGAAAAAAAACCGCCCACAATCTATTTTTTAAAACTTGCCATCCCGCACCACAATATTAACTCCACATAGCGTAATCTATACATCAAAATGTAGCTACACTCGTGACGGTCACATATATGTAACTATGGAAACAAAACAGACTTATACTTTTGGATTTGATTGAGCCTAGAAGTAACATCATTGCAGACTCCAGAAGACCGTATTTTTCACGCAGTTTCAAGCTGTCACCCTCCTGCAACAGACGGATTTCACCACTGATCACGCCATTTTTAAAACTGCCATCCCGCCACCAATATTAACTTCCACATACGTAATCTATACATCAAAATGTAGCTACACTCGTGACGGTCCACATATATGTAACTATGGAAACAAAGGGACTTATACTTATTGATTTGATGAGCCTCGAATGAGAGGGTCGCAACCGTAGTTAGCTCATTAAATTGCATGACAGCATGACTAAGCAGTTCTTTGTCCCGCTTCGTTGTGTGTGGACACACACACAACAAGTCTGAAGTGATTCAGATTTCCAATTCTTCATAGTCCTTCAGCTCCAACTTCAAGCCAGCAATTCAGTCTAGCATCAGCCTTTCAATAACATATTCAACTTATTCCTACTTTCAACTACAAACCTCATTCAAACATTTACATTTTCTACATCTTTCATACATTCTCCCATTCATTACTTTGAGAAAATATTCAAACAATGTGATTCAGATTTCCAATTCTTCATAGTCCTTCAGCTCCACATTCAAGCCAGCGATTCAGTCTAGCGTCAGCCTTTCAATAACATTCAACTTATTCCTACTTTCAGCTACAAACCTCATTCAAACATTTACATTTTCTACATCTTTCATACATACTTCTTATTCATACTTCCATTCAATTCGTCCTTCAGCTCCAACTTCAAGACAGCAATTCAGTCTAGCGTTAGCCTTTCAGAATACAGCATTCACACCGCAATTTCTTCAGGAATTGCCTTTCTAGTTAAGATATAAGATATTACATCATTAACACCTGTGTCTTCAGATACACACACACATATGGACATTGTGTACAATTTCTGGACACCTGGGTTCAACTCCCTCCAGGAGTCTCTCCATCTGGGAATTGATGAACCCATGTTCCCAGAGCTGATAACCAACAGCTCTCTCCATACTTGATACTTATTCCCTGATACACATATCCCCTTTTCTGGTATAGTTGTCTACTCTGAAATGTGTTCAAATAGTCTCCAAACGGGAGGTTTTGAGGTAGCAGTGGAAAGGTACTGAGATATTAAAGGAGACATATTATACCGCCAGGTGTGAGCGTGATTAGCCATTCCAAACGGTGTCCACCCGGAAGTATGCTGGATAGATCAGCCTACCAGCCTACCCAGTGGACTGTAGCAACCGGTAGGCTGATCTATCCACCATACTTCCGGGTGGACACTCCCACTTGTGATGTCTCAAACTGGAGATGAGACCGGTTTTTGACACCACTTGGAATGGAATGGCTAATCACACTCACACCTGATGGTATAATATGACTCCTTTAATAATAATATTCATAATTAATAATAATATGATGATGAATATGAGGATACGGGAAAAGGAAGAATCAGAAGCCAACCTCATATTTGAGTTTTGTTGCATTTTATTCCTATTCTGCAGGAGAATACATGCGCAACGCTTTTAACAAATTGTACAAAAGAAGACTCGACCATTCCATCTGATGTCATCTTGGCTTCAAAGACACAATGAGACATTTAAATGGAAACAAAGGATGTTTAGGATGCTTCCCGACTCCATAGGTGATGCATTTCATTCATTTATTGATTTTTATGCTGAATCTGCAATTTGGTATACGAACACATTCATCACAATGACACGACAGCGTACAGATGCATGTTGAATGGATATAATAAAAAAAGATTAGCATATTTTAAAGGCTTTGATGAATGAAATGTTGTTTTAAAGTGGACCTCCGTGTCGGATACCGTCATTCACAGAAGCTCACCCCTGGGGTCTAACAAGAAACAATGTACACATACAAAAAAGAAAAAACGTAACCATGATATGTTTGTAAGATGCATTATTCTGACACTGGTTTTGGTTCCTGGTTTTCCGCTCATGCGTGCATGAAGGCGCGTCCATCTTGTCTAAGCGTCCGTTAGTTCCAATTCTTGAAGAACTGTTTGAACATGATCGTCTCGCGGCCTTGCGGCAGAATCTCCACCTAAAAAAATACAATAAAATAACATTAAATATACAACATTGGTTCGGATAGCGTTTTGAGCAATTAGCTGATTTTACAGTGCGTGTGGATGTGTCGTAATAGCTGACATTTCCTGAGTTTCCGATAACAAATCAGTTCGGCAGATGCGTCAACTAATGAATGTGAAGATAAGCTATTATTGCGTACACATGTGCAGGTGTGTTTTTAAGTGTGTGTGTGTGTGTGTGCCTTTAAGAGTGTTGACATCACACCTGCGTCCTCATCCTGGGGTAGCTCATCTGCTCGATGAAGTTGTCGGCCATCTTGAGAGCCTCCCTCTTCTCCTCGGCATTGGCTCCGCTACCTGTCAATCAAAGAGTCAATCGGGGGAAACAGAGGGGCATTACACACTACACCGTAGCACACACACACACACACGTCATAGGAGACCAGACGACAAAAAACCCCTCTAGAGAGAATGAGGTGTGATCCAATAAGACCTCTTCACCAATTAAAAGTCCCGTATATTTAAAGTCCAATTAAAAGCAATGCATTTTGGAGTCAATTTGGTCACATGGTCCACTCTAAACAAGCATGTCCTCAAGCCACCACCACCATTGATGATGATGAGGATGAGGACCACAACACAACAGCAGTATGACATAATTTCTCACCTTTCCAGACGAAGATCTTTCCGTTGGCCCCGTAGTCCAGGATGAAGCAGTCGTCTCGCACCAGCAGGTCCCGGTCCAGCGGATGCTTCTCAGAGACCTTGGTCATGGTCATCGACCCTGTGGCGTCCGAAACCTGCAAGACATGACCTCGCATGAGTGCTGTTTAACAACAGGTGCTCTCTCTCTCTCACTCTCTCTCTCTCTCTCTCTCTCTCTATGTATGAGGTTGGTGCTGGTGGTGGGCGGAGCTAGAGTTGAGAACCTTGTAGAGATGGGCGGAGTTGGAGATGTCTGCCTTGGTGTCCTCCTCCGGCGTGCTTTCCCCCAGCTCCGTCATTGGTCCGAGCACCTGCCAATGAAGAGAGTGGGGGGGGTGAGGGTTCCAAATGAGCTGAGCGTCCAATCCCGAGGCGAGCACCATTCATGAAAATTGCAAACGCTTAGTTCTCAGCTGTGAAACCGTGTGTTGTGGGGATGGTACCGTCGTGGTGATATTACCTTGAGCATCTCGGGAGGCTCCTCCCCCTCGTTGATGTCCACGATGCGCGCCTTGCCGTGGCGGTCGGTGTCGCGGATCAACGAGGCGATCTCCCGCACCTTCTGCTTCTCGAACATGTTGGCCTTGGACCCGATCCAGGACAGGATGGTCTGCGGGGCGAAACATTGAGGAAACAATTGTTGGTGTCCATGGTAATGTAAGGACCATGAAATGTTGTCCAACCCCACCCCTCACTCATTAACCTGTTAACACGGGTTAATGATATTATGGTATACACTGCACCCGAGAGTCATCGTGGCATTTTTAGGGGCCATCTCCTGGTAAATGAGTTGTAAATGTAAATGTGTTGATACATATTGCACTCCGAACCGTCCCTGGAAGGAGGGATCCCCCACTCTGCGTTCCTTCGGTAGATTCCTTCCTTGTTAATTAAGGGAGTCGTTTCTTGCCCTTAAGGGTGCGCTATAGAGCTAGGGGGGTGTCATAATCACATGGCCCACAATCACATGGCCTGTAAAGCCCTTTGAGCGTATAACTGTGATTAAGGGCTGTACAAATAAAAATTGTTTGACTTGAAAGCCCAACAGGGCTGGTGTGTGTGTATAATTCACTCTCCACTCCGAGGTGAATGTGATGCATCTCCATCCACCACCACCACCACCACTACCCATGGTGCCATGCAGTGGTCCATTGGGGGGGGGGGGGCATATGGCACAGAAAGCACAATAAAGGGGGTGGACCCTGAAAAACAGCTGCAACCCAGCTGGCGTTAGTATGCATTACCAGACCCCACCCCACCCCCCGCCGGGCCCTTAGCCGCCCCGCGGAACCTTCAGGACGGGCGATCTCTCTCCCGGTAAGCAGCAGACAAATTGCCTGCACCGAGGACAACACCTGCAGCAGAGTCTGCCTTGTTGTTGTTGTTTTTGTTGTTTTCGTATTTATTTATTTTCCTTCGCTGGCAGGCAGAGAGAGAGAGAGAGAGAGAGAGAGAGACACACAGTGTCGGCTACAGGGAGATAACGCGCGACCAAAGGCCCTCACCGAACCAACACCACACCACCGGGAGGTGGTTTGGTGTTTAAATTGAGGTTGCTGTTGTTTTATTTTTTTGTTCGTTTTTTCTATTAATGTCAAGTCATAGTTTGAGCCTCCTCGGTTAAGTGGAACCGTTGCGCTGAAGGTAGCTGGCGTGGAACAGGAGGGCAGAGAACGGAGGAGAGAGGAGAGGAGGAATGGGAGTGAGATGGAGTGACAGAAGAAGAGGAAGAGAGGGAGAGGGAGGGAGAAAGAGAGAGAGAGAGAGAGAGGAGCGGTAGTATAGACCAAGCAGCTCCCGGTCGAAAGTGCTGTACTTCCGCTCGCTGGGGCGCAACTGACGGCTGAAGAAAGCAAGCGGCTGCCAGGCCCCGCCTACCCACTGCTCGTAGACGGCACCGACAGCGTAGTCGGAGGCGTCCGAGGGTGATGGCCGATGGAGGCTGTGGGAGAAGGATGTGCCAGCATGGTGGCGTTCGCCAGGCTGCCTTAGTGTCAGCAAAGGCCTTGACCCTGCTCTCAGTCCAGTCCACAGCGTGCTTGGGTTTACCTTTCAAGGCCTCGTGCAGGGCCGCATGAGCTGGGCGGCTCGAGGGATGAAGCGGTGGTAAAAATTCACCATGCCGAGGAACTCTGCAGGGCTTTGGACAGTGAGCGCGGCGTGGAAACTGGGGCGACCGCCTCCACCTTTGATGGGAGAGGGACTGCACCGTCTTTAGTGACTCTGTGTCCCAAGGAAATCAATGGTGGAGAGACCAAACTGGCACTTGGCGGGGTTGACAAATTAGCCCATGTTGGCTGAGCCGCTCAAAAAGTGTTCGGAGGTGCGCCAGGTGCTGAGATTTGGACGTGCTCGCCACCAGGATGTCGTCCAAGTACACAAAAAGAAAAGCAGCTCCCGTAAAACCGAGTCCATGAGCGTTGAAAAGATTGAGCCGCGTTTTTAAGGCCGAAAGGCATTCTCAGGAACTCAAAAAGACCAAACGGCGTGATCACTGCTGTTTTGGGAATGTCCAGTGAGTGTACAGGCACCTGATGATATCCCCGGACGAGGTCCACCTTGGAAAAAATCACCATACCAGCCAGGTGCGCTGAAAAATCCTGTATGTTCGGGACTGGGTATCGGTCAGGTGTCGTTGCCTCATTAAGCCGCCGGTAGTCGCCACACGGGCGCCAGCCGCCACCAGGTTTGGGGACGATGTGGAGGGGTGACGCCCACGGGCTGTCGGATCGGCGGACTATACCCAGGCGTTCCATGTTTGCAAACTCAGCCTTTGCAACGGCAAGCTTGGTCGGGTCGAGGCGCCGAGCACGGGCGTAGACGGGTGGACCAGTAGTGGCGAGATGGTGCTCCACACCATGCTTCACGGCAGACGCAGAGAAAGTGGGCTGAGTGAGAGCTGGGAACCCGGCAAGTAGACGGTGGAAGTCATCTGAGGCGGAGAGCATGCTAGACAGTCGGATGGAGTTAGCCCCGCTGAGCGTGCACGTATAAGAACAAAACGTGACGGCATCAATCAAACGGCGGTTCTTTACATCCACCAACAGTCCATGTGCACACAAGAAATCGGCGCCGAGGAGGGGAACGGCGACCTTTGCTGTAACAAAGTCCCAGCCAAACCGATGCCCTCCGAAACACAACTCGATGTACCTCGTTCCATATGTGCGGATGGGGCTCCCATTAGCAGCTTCCATAGGGGGGCCGTGGCTGTCGGTCACCATGTCCAAACGGGATGCAGGCAGAACGCTCCTCTGTGCTCCCGTGTCGCACAGGAAACGTCGTCCGGAGATGCTGTCGCGGATGAAAAGCAGCCTGCCGACGTGACCGACGCTCATGGCCACTACTGAGCGCCGGCCCTGGCGTTTCCCAACCCGCCGAAACTGCATGGCGAACGGCATTTAAGAGCCTTTGGTCCAAACTTCGCGTGGTAAAAACACAAGCCTGAAGACTGCTGGGGGCCTGAAGACTGCTGCCGACCTGAAGACTGCTGCCGATGAGAAGTGGTTGCAGCGATGAGTGTGGAGTCATCCAGTGTCACAGGAGCGATGTGCGCGGGAAGAAGCGCGGCCATGACACAGTGCCCTTGACTTGCCAGGAAAAATTTATCAGCCTCTTCAGCCAGTCTCCGACAGTCAGTGATTGTGGTGTTGGCCAATGCAGCTCTTACTTGGGAAGGCAGCTGACGCAGGAAAAGCTGGATGAAAAGGAAATCGGGTCTGTGCTCACCCAGGAGATCCAGCATACGGTCCATGAGCTCAGACGGTTTGCTGTCACCCAGTCCTTGAAGGGAGAAAAGCCTGCTGGCTCTCTCAGTGTCCGACAGTTCAAACGTTTTAAACAGGTGGGCTTTGAGTGCTGCATACTTCTCAGTTGCCGGAGGATGTTTAAGGAGGCTCACCACTCTGGATGCTGTTGCATTTCCGAGAGCTGACACAACGTAATAGTATTTTGTTGTATCCGCGGTGATGTCACGCAACGCGAACTGCGCTTCGGTCTGGGCGAACCATGCCGACGCCGACGATTCCCAGAATTCGGGGAGTTTGAGGGTAACAGCGTTCGCGGTCATGGTCGTGTCGTGTCTCTGGATACGTCCAGAAAACTAACGTCGGGGTCACCAGTGTGGAAATTGCATCAAAAAGCAAGAGACAACTTCTCACGTTGAGCACACGAGTTCGTGTGTCGTTTAATTTTGAATAGCAAAACCAGAACTACAAAGATGGCGCTGCCCCGGAACCAAAACAAGCATGGGGCTCTACGTCATCACACACACGGATTAGTTAAAGGGACCACGATCCGAAACAGTCAAACTTGGCATGCATAACACATAACATTAAACAACTGCATGAAATAACAGTGTGTAGAACCACACTAGAGAACAAGGTGAATTATGTCACATTCACTACAACATTGTCATTTTTCAAAGCATTTTTAAATTATTTTTACAGAAAGTGCTCTAGATGGGACATACAAAAAGCAATTGAGGCGGATTTAATGAAACACACATGCTATAGACGCACATTGATGTGAAGGCCAGCTTGTTGTGCTCCAAAGACAGCATTCTGATAAGGTAATCTGGGTAATCAACATTTTTCATAATGCTTTATAGCTGACCCTATAAGCAATAAATGACTACTGTATATAGGATGGGAAGGAATATGACTTTGTAACCTACTTTTCTTCTTCAGAATGCTCTTCATCGCAAACTGGGGTTGCTGTATTCCTGTGAAATGAGAGAGAGAGAGAGGGATAGAGAGAGAGAGAGAGAGAGAGGAGAGAGAAGGAGAGGTAAGAATAGAGAGGAGGGATATAGAGAGAGAGAGAGGGATATAGAGAGAGAGAGAGGGATATAGAGAGAGAGAGAGAGAGAGAGAGAGAGAGGGTCTGGTCTCTGACGGTGGTAATGAAGACTGGGCAGCCAAAGCTTTCCGTCCAATCTATTTGTTGGTTCTCTCTGCGGAAAGAAAGAGAAGAAGCAATCTTTGGACCCTATGTTTTATGGCCTGTACGCGGTGGCAAGATCAAGATTCAGCATCATCCAATGAGAGTAGTGACGCAGAACATAGTGAAGACTGATGAGTCAATTATTGTCAATAATTGACGAGTGCCTTCATTGCGCTTTGGTGCTTTTTACGAGTTTTTTTTTTTTAAATAGGCCCCATAAAAGACTGCATTCCTGTATTCAAGCAGGGAACTGGAGTCACACAAATTGTAATGGGGCCCTTAATATTGTTATGATTGAGTTATTAATCAATAGTTTTCATTGTGATTGATCAATCATTGCTTGTACTTCCTCTACTCTCTCAATTGAACACAAAAGGATTAAGAGGCTCAATTTTGCCACCATCCCACCAATTGTAATATCTTAGGTACGTAACGTTTGTGCAATCTCTGTTCATGCCGTCTTGGAAGATAACACTCGGTTATTGGTGTGAATGCTGAGAAGCATTCACAACATATGTTATTCTACTTATTTATTTTTATTATTCCACCCTGTTTTTTGCCGTGTATCTTCTCCCACAGTTTTCAACGTAGAAACTCCGTTCTAAGTTTCAAAGATTCAGCTTAATTACGACATAGGTGCTATATCTTTTCTTATTCATACCCTTCATACTTTCTGAAATATTCAACGTTTTTCAGCAATTTTTCCCCATTGGAAATGAATGGGGTTGAAGTTTCTCAAACCCTTTCATTATTTCAACCTCTCCCATTTCATTCATACATTCAGGTAGAAACTCCATTCAAACATTAAAACGTTCAGGGAAACTTGGATGAATTCACACATGATTTCACATTTTCATAACATTCATACTTTTGACACAATTACAGTTCAGACTTAATTGATTTTTCAGCTCCTCAGACAGTTTAACATGGGTGTGTATTGCGCCGCTCAGAGCGGGTGACGTCAGGTTAGAGCGTGGAGCAGACGAAAAAAACCCCACAATCTATTTTTAAAACTGCCATCCCGCCCACAATATTAACTCCACATACGTAATCTATACATCAAAATGTAGCTACACTCGTGACGGTCACATATATGTAACTATGGAAACAAACAGACTTATACTTTTGGATTTATGAGCCTAGAAGTAACATCATTGCAGACTCCAAAGACCGTATTTTCACGCAGTTTCAAGCTGTCACCCTCCTGCAACAGACGGATTTCACCACTGATCACGCCATTTTAAAACTGCCATCCCGCCCACAATATTAACTCCACATACGTAATCTATACATCAAAATGTAGCTACACTCGTGACGGTCACATATATGTAACTATGGAAACAAAGGGACTTATACTTATTGATTTATGAGCCTCGAAATGAGAGGGGTCCAAACCGTATTAGCTCATTAAATTGCATGACAATGACTAAGCAGTTTTTGTCCCGCTTGTTGTGTGTGGACACACACACAACAAGTCTGAAGTGATTCAGATTTCCAATTCTTCATAGTCCTTCAGCTCCAACTTCAAGCCAGCAATTCAGTCTAGCATCAGCCTTTCAATAACATATTCAACTTATTCCTACTTTCAACTACAAACCTCATTCAAACATTTACATTTTCTACATCTTTCATACATTCCCATTCATACTTTGAGAAAATATTCAAAACAAGTGATTCAGATTTCCAATTCTTCATAGTCCTTCAGCTCCACATTCAAGCCAGCGATTCAGTCTAGCATCAGCCTTTCAATAACATTCAACTTATTCCTACTTTCAGCTACAAACCTCATTCAAACATTTACATTTTCTACATCTGTCATACATACTTCTTATTCATACTTCCATTCAATTTGGTCCTTCAGGCTCCAACTTCAAGACAGCAATTCAGTCTAGCGTTAGCCTTTCAGAATACAGCATTCACACCGCAATTTCTTCAGGAATTGCCTTTCTAGTTAAGATATAAGATATTACATCATTAACACCTGTGTCTTCAGATACACACACACATATGGACATTGTGTACAATTTCTGGACACCTGGGTTCAACTCCCTCCAGGAGTCTCTCCATCTGGGAATTGATGAACCCATGTTCCCAGAGCTGATAACCAACAGCTCTCTCCATACTTGATACTTATTCCCTGATACACATATCCCCTTTTCTGGTATAGTTGTCTACTCTGAAATGTGTTCAAATAGTCTCCAAACGGGAGGTTTTGAGGTAGCAGTGGAAAGGTACTGAGATATTAAAGGAGACATATTATACCGCCAGGTGTGAGCGTGATTAGCCATTCCAAACGGTGTCCACCCGGAAGTATGCTGGATAGATCAGCCTACCAGCCTACCCAGTGGACTGTAGCAACCGGTAGGCTGATCTATCCACCATACTTCCGGGTGGACACTCCCACTTGTGATGTCTCAAACTGGAGATGAGACCGGTTTTTGACACCACTTGGAATGGAATGGCTAATCACACTCACACCTGATGGTATAATATGACTCCTTTAATAATAATATTCATAATTAATAATAATATGATGATGAATATGAGGATACGGGAAAAGGAAGAATCAGAAGCCAACCTCATATTTGAGTTTTGTTGCATTTTATTCCTATTCTGCAGGAGAATACATGCGCAACGCTTTTAAGAAATTGTACAAAAGAAGACTCGACCATTCCATCTGATGTCATCTTGGCTTCAAAGACACAATGAGACATTTAAATGGAAACAAAGGATGTTTAGGATGCTTCCCGACTCCATAGGTGATGCATTTCATTCATTTATTGATTTTTATGCTGAATCTGCAATTTGGTATACGAACACATTCATCACAATGACACGACAGCGTACAGATGCATGTTGAATGGATATAATAAAAAACGATTAGCATATTTTAAAGGCTTTGATGAATGAAATGTTGTTTTAAAGTGGACCTCCGTGTCGGATACCGTCATTCACAGAAGCTCACCCCTGGGGTCTAACAAGAAACAATGTACACATACAAAAAAGAAAAAACGTAACCATGATATGTTTGTAAGATGCATTATTCTGACACTGGTTTTGGTTCCTGGTTTTCCGCTCATGCGTGCATGAAGGCGCGTCCATCTTGTCTAAGCGTCCGTTAGTTCCAATTCTTGAAGAACTGTTTGAACATGATCGTCTCGCGGCCTTGCGGCAGAATCTCCACCTAAAAAAATACAATAAAATAACATTAAATATACAACATTGGTTCGGATAGCGTTTTGAGCAATTAGCTGATTTTACAGTGCGTGTGGATGTGCCGTAATAGCTGACATTTCCTGAGTTTCCGATAACAAATCAGTTTAGCAGATGCGTCAACTAATGAATGTGAAGATAAGCTATTATTGCGTACACATGTACAGGTGTGTTTTTAAGTGTGTGTGTGTGTGTGTGCCTTTAAGAGTGTTGACATCACACCTGCGTCCTCATCCTGGGGTAGCTCATCTGCTCGATGAAGTTGTCGGCCATCTTGAGAGCCTCCCTCTTCTCCTCGGCATTGGCTCCGCTACCTGTCAATCAAAGAGTCAATCGGGGGAAACAGAGGGGCATTACACATGTAATGGGAAATTGCATATAAGGCCTTTCTTTCAGCTGGCATTATGTTCCTTGAATAGATTGTCATTACGACAGACAAACCGTCCACCAACTGGAGGGTGACTTCTTCTTTTACCAGTCATAAAGATAAGCAGCTGGGGTGAGGGTTGGTTGACCGTTAAACCCCCTCAATGCTTACCTCAGGAAACCTTGTCTGGTAGGAAAGATAGGAAACTTCTCCTATACCATGAGTGGGGTGAAAAGTGTGTATAAAAGGGACGGGTGAATATCTGTTTGGTACTCACTCTGCTTAGAGAGGGGTCTGGTGTATGCATACATTAAATACTCTTAATTTCTACAAGTATTGTGTTTACTTCAGTTTGAAGATCTCATTGCCCTAGATGCAATTATTGAATTGCCACGACACACACTACACCGTAGCACACACACACACACACATGTCATAGGAGACCAGACGACAAAAAACCCCTCTAGAGAGAATGAGGTGTGATCCAATAAGACCTCTTCACCAATTAAAAGTCCCGTATATTTAAAGTCCAATTAAAAGCAATGCATTTTGGAGTCAATTTGGTCACATAGTCCACTCTAAACAAGCATGTCCTCAAGCCACCACCACCATTGATGATGATGAGGATGAGGACCACAACACAACAGCAGTATGACATAATTTCTCACCTTTCCAGACGAAGATCTTTCCGTTGGCCCCGTAGTCCAGGATGAAGCAGTCGTCTCGCACCAGCAGGTCCCGGTCCAGCGGATGCTTCTCAGAGACCTTGGTCATGGTCATCGACCCTGTGGCGTCCGAAACCTGCAAGACATGACCTCGCATGAGTGCTGTTTAACAACAGGTGCTCTCTCTCTCTCACTCTCTCTCTCTCTCTCTCTCTATGTATGAGGTTGGTGCTGGTGGTGGGCGGAGCTAGAGTTGAGAACCTTGTAGAGATGGGCGGAGTTGGAGATGTCTGCCTTGGTGTCCTCCTCCGGCGTGCTTTCCCCCAGCTCCGTCATTGGTCCGAGCACCTGCCAATGAAGAGAGTGGGGGGGGTGAGGGTTCCAAATGAGCTGAGCGTCCAATCCCGAGGCGAGCACCATTCATGAAAATTGCAAACGCTTAGTTCTCAGCTGTGAAACCGTGTGTTGTGGGGATGGTACCGTCGTGGTGATATTACCTTGAGCATCTCGGGAGGCTCCTCCCCCTCGTTGATGTCCACGATGCGCGCCTTGCCGTGGCGGTCGGTGTCGCGGATCAACGAGGCGATCTCCCGCACCTTCTGCTTCTCGAACATGTTGGCCTTGGACCCGATCCAGGACAGGATGGTCTGCGGGGCGAAACATTGAGGAAACAATCGTTGGTGTCCATGGTAATGTAGGGGTCAATGTAGGGATCCCCCACTCTGCGTTCCTTCGGTAGATTTCTTCCTTGTTAATTAAGGGAGTCGTTTCTTGCCCTTAAGGGTGCGCTATAGAGCTAGGGGGGTGTCATAATCACATGGCCCACAATCACATGGCCTGTAAAGCCCTTTGAGCGTATAACTGTGATTAAGGGCTGTACAAATAAGTAATAATACAGTTTTTAAAAGTGTGGCTCCGCTCGCTGCTGCCCCACCTCCCCGAGGTCCAGGATGAAGCAGTCTCCCTTGTTGAAGCTGGCCCAGGACAGCTCCACCTCCTTGGCACGGATGTTCCTCTTGCCCTTAATCTGGTACAGGCGGTGCACGGCCCCGGAGCCCTGGGCCCTCCGGAACCCAGAGTCCACGCCGCCCTCCTGGCGAGCGGAGGAATTGAAACGAACACATAGACAGACACACGGAAACAAAAAAATCTGTTGGTTGTATTTTGTTTGACACATTTCGGAGCGAGGCCACAGTGTGTGTCAGTCCCTGGATTGTTTTAGTACGTTGTTTTGTGTTAATGCTTTAAAAAAAATTAATTAATCATCATTTTTACTGTTAAATCGATTGACAGCCCTAGTAATACAAGTAATACAATCCCACAATATTGGCCATTTTCGTTTTAGCGCGATATAGCATTTTTGTTTTGGCATCTCCCACTGACAGCTGGTGTAAATGCTGTGGCATGGAACCACCAGGCCACGCCCCCTGACCCCCAGGCCACGCCCCATGCCCCCCAGACCACACACCCTGCCCCCCCCCCCCCCGGCCACGGCCACGCCCCCCCCCCCCCCCCCCCCCCTACCTTATAGCTGATCCCCCGGGGGAAGAGGATCATGAACTCGACCGTCTCGTAGCCCTGCAAGTGGCGGTGTTGGATGGGTTCCCCGCCCAGGAAGTTATCCAGCTGCGTGGCCAACATGGCGCACGCCACCTGCTCGTCCCGAGACGACTTCTCACCTGGCGGGAGGGGGGGAGGGGGGAGAGAGAGAGAGAGAGAGAGAGAGAGAGAGATAAGTGGATGTGGAGTGTCTGTGGTTGTAGGGTGTGGTGGGCGGGTTTAAGCAGCCTCACCTGGGAACCTGAGTCAGGCTGATTAGAGTGTGGGGCGGCTGCTGGGTGAGGCTGCACACACACCCTGTGGTGCATTGGCTATTCACGGCCCACACGTTAAACCAGCCATCACCACACACACACACACACACACACACACACACACACACTCAGGAGCGCGCCAGCATGCTAGCAGTTACCGCCTGCTCTGTCTACATTCAAATACAAACGCCGACATTGGAGGAGCCCTGGAGCAGCGATTGCTTCAGAGGAATTAGGACATTAACAGAACATTAAAGGTGCAACAGAGTCCTTCCTGGAAAGACTTCATGTGCGTTATGTTTGGAGTTCGGACACTGAAAGGAGAGCTGAGGAGGACTATTGATCACGATGACACTCCTTGTCAGGTGTCCCTCATGGCACTCGTTATGGGGCAGCTCCTTTTATGTAACAGCGTATGGCTACACGGGAGGAGATAAGTAACTGTTACATAAGAGGAGACCTCCTCAGACCCCGCCTCTGTGAACAGGCCTCTGTCGGATCTGCGTAACATACAGTGTGGTGATGTGGTTGTGGTGACAGACAGCGGCGGACACAGGAACGCAGGAACGCAGACGGCAGCCTTGAGTGTCCTCCTCTTAGTATATAATCGCACGTAAATAATGTATTCGAGCAAAGCAGTCCGCTGTTGTTTTGTGAGGACACCTTGTTGCTCACGTTGTTCAGACAACAACAAGAGACGCGGCGTTGGACGTCTAAAAATCACATCCCCCTATTATGAAATTAGGAAAAAAGAAACTTGCGACGGACGGTTCTGTTGGCAGACAAAAGGAGACCGTTAACAAACACAGGGTGGGTGGACGTGGGGGTGGAGGTGGAGGTTGGCGAGAGAGATACACTTTCCGGAGCTGAAAGGCCTCTCTCTCTCACTCTCCTCTCTCTCTCTCTCTCTCTCTCTCTCTCTCTCTCTCACTCTCCTCTCTCTCTCTCTCTGTGTGTCCGAGCTGTGACAACTGGCTTAGTGTTACCTGAAGCGGAGGATGCACACGCTGGAAACAACAGACACATTTGAGTACTGTAACAGGCCTCCTCCATTTTTAATGGCGTCCAAAAAAAAATAACACACACACACCCATTCCTGGAGGACTCCCCCTCCCTCCCTGGTAGTCAGTCTCTTTCTCTCTCTCTCTCTCTCTCTCTCTCTCTCTCTCTCTCTCTCTCTCTCTCTCTCTCTCTCATTATGTGTGGTGGGATTATGGGGTCTCGGGTGTCATCATCACCATTAGTGGCAGGCTTATTAGTTAAGTCTTTTTCACCGCAGTAGTCCCCGAATCGATTAGCCGTGCAGTAACACACACGGGCTAGTTGGCCAGCTAGTGTAGTTACCTGTAATGGACTGAACCTGCAGTCGAAGGCACTAAGAGTGATTAGACTGACACACGACATCCAACATCAACTCAGACCCAGAAAGCGCTGACTGGACGAATGGCCGCGGACGTATTGGGAGACAAAATGGCCGTTCCTGCAGAGGCGTCGTCGTAGGAGCTGGTGGCTCATAACACAAATTATGGGTCTGCTCGTTTTATGAACCAGGGCAGCGCAGGCAGCAGAACTTTTCATTTTCACAACTAGTCCAGTCAATATGCATTATATGGACCACGCTGGTGCTGCTACATAAATGAAGCCGACCTAATCTTAAAATGACAGGAACAGGAAGGGTTCCTGCAACAGGGTTACTTTACCCTGCTATACCCGTGAAAGGGGTTCTTTGGCAGATGTACTGTTCAGGCTTCTGATTGGCCAATATGGCTTTACGGGTTAGGCTTACAATTATCACAATCTGTTGGTTTTGGCGTGCTCTTGACAGCGCTTGACTGTGTGTTTTTGCATTTTCGTGGACAAAGATTTTTTCTAAACAGTGCTTGTGTGGACAAAATGTTATTGAAGAGGAAAACTAACTTCTCAAAAAAGACCTGTTGTACGCGTGGACCAGGCCTAAAAGATAACACATGTTGACCATGGACTGTGTGTCCTGGTACGGAAGAGTAGCAGAGCCATAACTAGTATGTTATTATCCTAGGATGTTTATCCTACGATGACACCTCCTGTGCAAAAGGGTCCACTGCAATCTCTCCAATAACACAGATGTTACCACAGTTCACTGGTAGGATGGAGGCGTCCCCTGAGCAAGACACCACCTAACCCTAACTGCTCCTGACGTGTTGGTTGTTACCTTGCATGGTTGACACCGCCATCGGTGTATGAATGGGTGAATGTGAGGCAATACTGTAAAGCGCTTTGGATAAAAGCAATCCATTTACCATTTACCATTTAGGATGTACAATCAAAGTATCAGACCCACGACTACACACAGTGAGGTTCGGTGTGTGTGTGTGTGTGTGTGTGTGTGTGTGTGTCTGTGCCGCTCACCTATCCACATGTGGACGTCGGCGCCCATCTCCCCGCGGTTGTCCAGCAACAGGTAGGAGTCTCCGTTGAAGAAGGCCCCCACCTCGGAGGCCTCCAGCGACACCGCCTTCAGCTTCTCCACCCGCCACGCCCACAGGCCCGGGTCCCGCACCTCTTGGCTGAACTGACCGGGCGCCGGCTGGAACGTAAAGCAGCCTCTTGATAGGAGAGAGGAAGAGAGAAGACGAGAGAGAGAGAGGAAGAAGGAGAGAAGGATGAGATGGGAGACGAGAGACGGAGAAGAGGAGAGAGAAGAAGAAGAGAGAGGGAGAAGCAGAGAGAGAGAGATGATGGGACAACTGGGACAATGAGAGAGAGCCCTTCTCTATTTTTTAACAGTGAAGTGTGAAAATCTAGTTTTTTTGTGTGTCCATAAGACTATCCAAGTCTATCAGAGGAAAATCAAGATCCGGAGTATACAATGCTCGCCACACCGCCTTCGCTCGTGCCAAGAAATTGTGGACCTGAAGGTGTTGCCTGATGGTTGGAATGGGCAATCAGAAACTCAATGGAATAAGGAGTGGAGGTGGTGGGTGGTGGTGGCTGGTGAAAAAAACGGATGGTTCCCAGACACACCAACCCGACAAGGGATCATGTATAACGGCTATGTTATGAGATCTTTTAGCTCGGCCCGGAATCACTAAATGAAGTGTTGCACGGCTGGCTGAAGACCATGGGGCTAGATTACATCATCTCCCCGTGCAACGTGAGCCCCCCCCACCACACACACACACACACACAACACCACACACACACACACACACACACACACACACACACACACACACACACACTGCTCTGCCCACACTGCACCATCATGCCAACTCCAGGCAGGGTATGTCGTTTCACAAGAGCATAGGCGTTGCCTGTGGCAGGAAACGTGCACCACTGAATAGGCTTGGCTTTGTGTGCGTGTGTGTGTGTGTGTGTGTGTGTGTGAGAGAGAGAGAGAGAGAGAGAGAGAGAGAGAGAGAGGTCAAAAGACATAATCGTCATAAACCCCCAGTATCTATCTATGCTTTGCATTGCCACCATAACTGCTTTTCACATTTCATACCCACAAAAACAGGACGCACCTGTTTGTTTGTACTTGATGATAATCAGGGTGTTACAGCCCACTATATAAAGAAAGCACCCTCATATATACTTGGTCTTGTCACCATTTTACAAATGGCGTTCATCATTGTTAACTAAGGTAATGGTGTCCATGTTAACTAAAGTATTCATTTATACATTATTTATGAGGGTTAAACCTAACCCTAACCCTTTAGCCCTATCCCTATCCTCACCCCGAGCTAATGCTACATATTAATGCTTATTACCGCATGAAATAGTGTTGATTAATGCGTCATTATTGTACCCTTATTGCATTGCGCGGACCCTCGTTCACAATTGAGCTTGAGCCATAAGAGGATGTGTGTGTGTGTGTGTGTGTGTGTGTGTGTGTGTCACATGCATGGTCCCTGGGGTCATGTGCTTCATGACATTCTCTGTTGCCATCGTGCCAACTATACACATACAGTATATGTCATGAGGCATAACATGGAGTACATGGCATGACTTGAATCTGCCTCAGAATGACCACCGGGTTCACAGCAGGGGTATCATGACGAGAGTCAATTGAGGCCACAAGGGACTAGATGCACTTCGTTCTGTGTGTGTGTGTGTGTGTGTGTGTGTGTGTTGTGTGTGTGTGTGTGTCCATATAGTATATGGACGTGTTCTTGTTGCCACCTTGAGAGGCTGCTGTACTTAAAATCTCACACACAGGAAATGGACCAGCGACACATAATAACCGGCCAATGAGCATTGGACATGGACACGGATAATCAGCCAATCAGCCAACCGTAGAATATGAAAGGACAAAGAAAGAAAGGAAAGAAAGAAAGACAGCAACATAACCCATGCATGCTCTGCCACAAGCTAGGAGAGAGAGAGAGAAGGGGGAGAGAGGGGAACGAGAGAGAGAAGGGGAGAGAGAAAGAGAGAGACGGGGAGAGAGAAAGAGAGAGAAGGGGAGAGACACAGAGAGAGAGACAGAGAGAGAGGACAGTAGCACATGGGTGAGGGCCCAGGCTGGGACTAGGGTTACAGCACCAGGCCGGCCGCCGCTTGAGGAGGAGTAAGTAAAGGGAAGACAGACAGAGAAGACAGAGAGAGATACAGAGAGACAAGGGACAGAGAGACAAGAACAGAGAGACAAGAGACGAGAGACAGAGACAGAGAGACAAGAGACAGAGAGACAGAGAGACAGAGAGACAGGGACAGAGAGACAAGACAATAAGACAGTAGGGTGGGGAGGGAGGCTTCCCGTGGCGACACTTAACTGTATAACCTCCGGCACATCGGGCACATCCGGCACGCTTTCCAAATACGGGTCCATCATTTGTGTGCGTCCACTGGAGTGTGCAACACTTCGGTCTTGCTCAGCAGGTGTGTGTGTGTCTGTCTGTGTGTGTCTGTGTGTGTGTCTGTGTCTGTGTGTGTGTGTGTGTGTGTGTGTGTTTTTAAAGTGAGGGACGGAAGCCCGGACTGTGTGCGTTTTTACCTGGCCTGGTTAGCTTATATGTGGGAGGTAACTGGAGCTGGACCCGGGGTGATGATACCCGTGGCCCATGGACGGGGTGTGTGTGTGTGTGTGTGTGTGTGTGTGCGCGCTCTTGCACGTGTGTGTGTGTGTGTGTGTGTGTGTGCGCCGTGCGTGTGTGTTGCCGATGTGGGGGAGTCGGGTTCCTGGTTCCCGGGTTACTACTAAAACGCCAAGTTGATCATTGTAAAAGAACCACAAAATGTCAACAAATGTCGCCCCCTTATCAATCGGGAGTCACCCCTCCGTCCACCCCGACCCTCCACCTCGTCTCCAAGGCCCAAAAATGTCCTGTTAAAGCCCAACTCTTTGTGCAGGAGCCAGTTACGAGGAAGGAGACGGCGGATCAGGGGAAGTGTGTTCATTCAAATCAACAAGAAACCTTTTTTGCAGACCGGAAACTAATAATGGACAATGAGTTGTCATGGTTTCCAAAGATTCTAGAAGGTTAACCCACCCAATGAACCCAAAAGGTGCCAATATGGCCGCCAGGTGAATACAGATTGCAGCTCGGCCTTTTAATCAATGTTTTTTCCCTCCAACCTTTTCAATACATACTGTTGGGTGGGGCGGGGGGGGGGGGGGGGAGTAAATATTAAAGGAAGTGTGAAGAAACCAGTAAATAAATAGAATAGAGGGTAGAAACGAGAAAGAGAACTACTTCTACTTCTGCTTCTGGTGCATTTGCCTCTACACACAAGACAAGGGAGAGAGAGAGAGGGAAGGAGGGAGGGAGGTGGGGTTGGGTGTGTGTGTGTGTGTGTGTTGGGTGGGTGGGGTTGGGGGTGGAGAGAGAGATAGAGGCGCGTAGAGGCGGGGAGGGGGGGGGGGCATGGTGCAGCACAAGGTCAGAGCTAGGGTACAAGGGGTCACTTTGCCAGTCAGCCATTCATGCACCTTTAATCAGTCAGAAATATGAGAGGCCGGTGATATGCTCACAGGTCCCCCGCCGAGACCCAGCGGCGGTGACTGACAGGACGAGTGATCTGACATAGGCGGGGGGTGTGTGTGTGTGTGTGTGTGTGTGTGTGTGTGCGCGTGTGCGTGTGTCAGCGTTTGTGTGCGCTTAAAGGGGGGGGTGGCTGTGTGTTCAGCATGGGTGCAGCTCTGCGTATATGCGAGTCCTTTATAGAGCGACTCGGAAAACCTGAATTACATACATACAGCCGACACCCAGGCAGCGACGAACTAAAGCAATGAGATTTCATTCCAGCTTTAGCCTAAATATACAAATCGTTTCAACAGAGAGAAGTACAAATCTCCACTCTGCACATTGAGTCGATAAAGGACCAGCGGTGAGTGTCGTTGAGTTGTGGTGGCCTTTGTCGTCGTTTTGTTCGCATTCGAGGAACAAACAAAACAATCTTTTAACCAATGCACGCTATCGCCTTACATCCACGGAAACTGGAGACCTGCGATGACATCACTGGACCACTACGGCGACGTTCGAGTACTATAGTATTCACGATGCCCCCCCCAAAAAATAAAGAGCCATAAAAGATACAAATGAAAAACCATAAAACTATCAGAACCATAACAAGAGAGGATTGGAGGAGTAGAATCAGAGCCAAGCAGACGGGGTTCCACTCTCAACCCTCGACAGCATAACCTGTAGGCATCCAAGTGTAGGATGCCTTGACCCCTGACCCACCCCCCCACACACACACACACACACACACACACACACACACACACAAACACGCACACACACACACCGCCTTAACCTTGTGTATCTGAATTCATCGAGAGTTCACGTTGGATAATAGTGCATGCAAAATGAGTAAATGGAGTACATTAGTACAGAGCTGCCGCTGGACTCAAGGATGGAGTCTAGGGGGGTGTTGTGCTGGTTGCCTAGGAGCAGCGGTGGTGACTCACTGCAGACACACACAGTGAGTCACAGTCACTCCACCCTCATATTAGTTTCTGCTATTTTGACGAAAGAATGTGAGATGGGCAGATTTGGAAAGGAGACGAGGAGGACAATGAAGAATTGCCAGGGAATGTTAAATGTTATCCGCAAACAACAAAGATGTAAAAAAAGAAAAAGTAATTTCCAGAAGATAACAATGTAGTGCATATAGTGCTGTTTTGAAAAGATTTTGTGTTCTCCTTTATAGGCTTACCTTGCAAAGTATGTCGGGTTGGAGCAGCAAGTCTGGGCCAAGCGCTCTCATGCGAGGACAAACACGTACTAAACAAACTTTAACTCTCTCTCTCTTCCCTGCTCGCTCTCTCTCTCTCTCTCTGTCTGTCTGTCTCTGTCTCTTTCTCACACACACACACACACACACACATACACACACACACACACACACAACATATTTCCTGCCTCTTGGTGTTACAGCCCTGCCCCCTAACTTGCACACAATGGAGCAAAAAAAAAGGAAAAATTACAAAAACTGCCTGTTGAGACTAGTCTCGATAGAATGCCTTCTCAAACAGGGCCTGTCTGCCTGGCCCGTCTGTTCAACAGCCTGGCACTGTAATAATAACAGTTAGGATTCAACCTTTTCAGCAATGTGTTCTGATTTCTGGATCGCTTACACGTGTTTTAAGTCCTCAACACCAAATAAAAGATGACAAACTGTAGATTCATTGCCATGCCCCCCCCCAGCTATGAGAGGTACACTTTATTGTGCTTTAATCTTTCATTTAATCATCTTTAATCATCTCAGCCAGATTCAACAGAGGCCTTGTGCATTTATGTCCTCTTTGTAATCAACCCTGAATGATGTAATTGATGTGATTGGATTAGAGAGGGTGATGTAGCAGATGTGGGGGAAATTATCACTTGCTTATTGGGCCCTTAACCACATTAACGACTTATACTGTTCAAAATGCCTTTATAAAATATGGTTTAACATTTTTACAACGGGTTACTCGGAGACTCAACAATGGGCATGTGTGTGCCTGTGTGTGTGTGTGTGTGTGTGTTCTCTAGCCTGAGCCGTACGTGCTGTTAAGCAACACACACCTGGGAATCCCTGTGACATGCGGTGGTTACCTGCACCATCACAGGAAAACATCCACTTATTTAATATTTTATAGGCTGGGCCACACCACTGGTTTATATGACCAGCGGAGTGGCACCACATCGTGTATGGTGAATGATTCAGTATGTTCAAGTTAGTTAGTTCGTAAGTTAGTTAGTTGTGATATAGCGGTGGTTAGAGGTGTGTGTGTGTGTTTTATATTATATATATATAGTTGATTTGGTATCATAGATTGTAAAATTTAGCTTGGTATTGATAATTGGCCTCAATGTGAGAACGTCCTGATCTCGCGAGTTCACATTTCAGTGTGTGACTGTGACGTGAACTCGCGAGATCACGATGGTCTCACCATAATAGTTGACATTGTTTTTAATACAACGATGAACCTGTGATTGTTGATTTTTTTGTCATCTTCAGCAGGAAAAGATAGAAGAAAATCTCTCTGTCTCTCTGATTGGAGTAATGTACTCATTTAGGTTACATACGTGGCGTTACTCGGTTAATTGATTTGAGTTTGAGTTTCACAGCCAAATGGACCACTGGGCTAGGCAGCTGTTCATGTCACCTTCCATGGTGTAACTAAACACAATACTACAACATGTTGAGTGTCGTTGGAAGGTTTTGCAAGAATGGGGCTTGGGTGACCTCTAGTGGCAAGCATGCACATAGCACACAGTCAATGACCTGTTGTGACCTTTTGCAGTCTATGGTTCTGACGCAACTGAAAACCATGATGACTAGACTGACAGACTGAAGTACATCCCAGTCTAGAGGTACTTTCTGGGTCCTTTCATACCTCGAACTTCATTCCGATTTACAAGCCGTTTCTGTGTGTTTACCTGTGGTGTGTGCACGTGTGTGTGATGTGTAGTGTTTACAATGAAATTCCCATCACTGTTAAACAATCGCAGAGACAACATTGTAGTAAAACCTTTATTCACTTTTTTTTTTTCATCAAGTCAAAACCCAAAACAAAAAAAGGTACAGAGATTAAGTGTTTTCTATACAGTGGCAAGTTATTTAATTTAAACATTTCTTTACCCTCCCTCCCCGACTCATAACCCTGTCTGGCCCTTAGGGGCACACACACACGCGCACATTCACACTCCCACACACACACACAAAAGACTTTCATCTGCGATCATACACCTGGGAGTCCAGACACCCGGATCGCTCTGGACGGCAGGGGTTACAATTGTGGGACCGGCTGGCGGTTCGAGCTGAGTCGCGCTCTTGGGAGAGTTAATAAAAAGCCCAGAAGGCCCACCAACAACATTTCCCCCCATTAGTGCCATCAGCGGTTCTGTGCGCTGTGAAAGGCCAAAGATGCAATGTCCTTTTAATTCAAGACAATGTATTTGGTAAGACCCATTTCAGCACATTTCTCTTCCTTTACCAAGAGTCAAGACGGTGACCCAGATGCCTTGTGGGACTGAACACAAACAGGGCACATCCCAAAGGACTCCCAGGGTAATCATATCCTATGTCCCCCAGCCCCATCCCAGAGATTTCACTCCAAAACACAAGTATACATACACTGGTAGAAACAGAACCAACACTGATCTCAGAAACAATCAGGATTACTTGTGGATGAAAGGGGCTATAAAAAGGGTGGAGACCTTGAGCAAAACCAAGGGGAACATTCCTGAACAACAAAACCAAACTAGGCCCCTGGAAAAATCCTTTTAAATGTTGAAAAGAAATGTCACACCATTGGGTGCAGACTTAATAAATGAGACACCATGTGTCCTTAATGTGGACACAGATGTACTTGTCGCCCCCTGGTGTTCAAAAACAGCTCACAAGGATGCAACATGGTATGCAAAATGTGGCAAAACGGGTGAAAAAAGCCATAGTGTGTTTTGCCATAAAGGGAGCTATACCAGTTAAACAAGGTCTTTTTTTTGGGGGGGGGGGGGGGGGGAGAAACAAAGACGGTGAATTATAAAAACTAAAAAGGACACCCTTCATCCACAGATTTTCTGCAATTCTTATTCACACAGAATAATACACTTTTTTTTTTTATTAAATAAATTGAACAAGTCCTAAAATACATGGACTTGTGTACACATCAGCTATCAGAAATAAGACAGGGATCAACCTAAGGCTTCGATTAAAACATTTGATGTGCTACTCATGCGAACAACGGCAGAAGCAGCAACTCCAAAACTAAACATCCGCCCCCCGCAGCCCAACACTTTCCAAAACTAAATTCAAAGACAAAATATATTTATTCTGAGCGTTAAGAATTTCTCATAAATCTTTTTGAGTTCCCAGTGTTGAGGGAAACTGCGTGTAAAGAATGGGGGAACAAAAAAAAGCTTTTTTTTTTCTGTACAAGTCTTTGAAGTCTGAAGGACATGCTGGTGGATGTTTCATGACATCATTCACTTTAGTCTTTGGGAGGGGAGGGAGGGGTGAGTGTGGGTCAGGCAGACATGGGCAGGGGAGAGCGGGCGCAAGAGGCAACGATGGCAATGGAATAGGGACCACACACACACACACACACACACACACACACACACACACACACACACACACACACACACACACACACACACACACACCACACACACACACACACACACCACACACACAACACACACACACACAACACACACACTCTTACTTCACCCAACTGGGTCCTTTTATTTTTCTTCTTCCATTACCAAAAAACACTAAATTGTCCAAAAATAAGCCTAACAATTTATTTGTATATCAGCCACTGGCCCCCTTTTTTTTGTATATATATTAAAAACATGCCCTCCTCCCCCCTCCATCCTCCCCCATAAATGGCTTCTGCAAAAAAGTAAAGGTGATGTTAAGGTGGTCAAGACAGGGGTGGGGGAGGGGGGGGTCACAAAAGTTCCAAGGGGGGAGGAGTCAACTCCTCCTGGCAAGGAACCAGAAAATCACATACTGTGCCTCGCCGCCTCCTCCACCCTCCTTCCAGGCTCTTGCGTAGCTGTGACCATCAGCACCTCCGTCCGTGTTTGTTTGTTTTTTGTTTTAGAAAGGCGTGTCCTTCCTTCAGTTGTCCACCTTCGAGGTGAGGCCGGAAGACCGCTGGTGGGGAGGGGAGGGGGGCGCGGAGTCTCTTCACTCAGCCGACGGGCCGCCGCCGCCACCTCTCGAGCAGCAGCAGCGGCGGTGGCGGGGCCTCAGTTGTTCTCCTCGTCACTGTCGTCGGGGCTGATGGCCGGGCTGTAGGTGGGCGAGGTGGGGCTGTAGCCCGGCGAGGTGGGGCTGTAGGTGGAGCCCTTGGGACTGGTGGGCGAGTAGGTGGGCGAGGTGGGCGAATACTTGGGCGAGGTGGGCGAGTAGGTGGGCGACGTGGGGGAGTACTTGGGGCTGGTGGGGGTGTAGGTGGGCGAGGTGGGCGAGTAGGTGGGCGAGGTGGGGCTGTACTTGGGCGTGGTGGGCGAGTAGGTCGGCGAGGTGGGGGAGTACTTGGGCGAGGTGGGGGAGTACTTGGGCGAGGTGGGCGTGTACTCGGGGGAGCTGGGGCTGTAGGAGGGCGAGGTGGGCGTGTACTTGGGCGAGGTGGGCGAGTAGGAGGGGGAGCTGAGGGGAGTCAGGAGGGGGAGCTTGGGCGTGTAGGGTGGGGACTGGGGAGTGGAAACGGGGGCTTGGAGGGCGAGTTAGGAGGGGGAGGGTGGGGGGAGTAGGGAAGGGGGGAGGTGGGGGGAGTAGTTGGGGGGGGGGGGGGGGCTTGGTGGGCGTGTAGTTGGGTGCACGTCGGGGAGTGAGGAGGTGGAGGGTTGCGGGGAGTAGGAGGGGAGGGTGGTGTGTAGTTCGGAGAGGTGGGGCTGTAGCTGGCCCCCGCGGGAGGTGGGGCTATAGCTGGGCGAGGTGGGGGAGTAGGAGGGGGAACGTGGGAGAGTAGGAGGGGGACGTTGGGAGTAGGAGGGGAGGGGTGGGGGAGTAGAGGGGGAGGTGGGGGAGTAGCTGGGCGATGTGGGGGAGTAGGAGGGAGACGTGGGGGAGTAGGAGGGGGAGGTGGGTGAGTAGGATGGAGAAGTGGGGGAGTAAGAGGGGGAGGTGGGGGAGTAAGAGGGGGAGGTGGGGGAGTAGGACGGGGACGTGGGGGAGTAGGAGGGAGACGTGGGGGAGTAGGAGGGGGAGGTGGGAGAGTAGGAGGGGGAGGTGGGGGAGTAGGAGGGGGACGTGGGGCTGTAGTTGGGGCTGGTGGGGGAGTAGGACGGAGACGTGGGGGAGTAGGAGGGAGATGTGGGGGAGTAGCCAGGACTCTGCGGGTGTAGCCCCCCGGGGAGCGGGGCTCGTAGGCCGGGGACGTGGGGGAGTAGTTGGGAGACATGGCTCCACCTGAAATGAAAAGCAGGTTTACAAAACGGTCACACAGCTGCATTGGCATATATTGTGTGAGCGAGCAATCAATCGTTTTTTAAACATAATTCATATAATTGCAGCTAAACTACAACCCAACCAAAAACGGCAAGGGTGTGGTCGGCAGTTTGCCCGGCGCAAGACGGACGCCAGCCGACGTGAGGCCATTTGCCGGAGCATAACCTACCCGGAGAGGGGATGTAGGGGCTGGCTGGACCCGGAGAGCCCGGAGACCCAGGGGTAGGGGACCAGGCCGGCGAGTAGCCCGGAGAGAAGCCACTGGCGTCGGACGCGGCGCTGGGTGAAAAGCCTGCCGCCCCGGGAGTCATGCCGCTTCCTGGACGGGTGAAAAGGGGGCCGACGGTGAGAAACACGGAACACGACCACGAGATATACAATGCGGCATGAACACGGATGCGTTTGTGTGTGTGTGTGTGTGTACGTGAACACACTTACCGATGCTGGGGGACCATGAGCCATAGGCCGGGGTCGCGCCCGTGTTCCATGGGGTCATGGCCGGAGACATGCTACTCATGGGGCTGGGTGCCGAGCCAAAGAACATTCCAGTAGCTGCATAAACGACAAAGAAAGTGCAGCGTTAACATCCTGGCTGTACCATCGTCATGGTCATTCGGACAATCCACCGATAAAAAGTGAATCCGCGGTTGAGCGCAACACGTGTCTTAAGACTCACGTCCGGCCACGCTGATGCCAGGTATGTTGGTGGGGATCTCCATGCCGTATTTGCACTTCTCGGCGTCCAGCAGCAGGTCGAAGCAGCCGGTGCCGGCGGGGGCGAGTTGGCCCAGCATGATGTTCTCCGACACGCCCTTCATGGGGTCGTTCTCGCCGTGGGACGCCGCCTCCATCAGCACGTCCACCTGATTCCGCGGACAAGGACACGGCGTCAACGATGTATGCAATGAAATGCAATTGGGGGGGGGGGGGGGGGTTCCATTGTGTGCCAAAAAGAGGCCAGACACACAGCCCCGCAAAACGTACCGTTTCCTCAAAGGAGCACTTCATGAGGGGACCCGTGTCTTGTCGGTTGATGCCGTGACGCGTGATGGCCATCAAGTGACCGCGGCAAGTCATGGTGTCGCAGAGCAGCGCCAGATGGCGGTAGTTGACGTAGGAGCCGTCAAAGGAGATCACGTGGTACAACTCACGCTCCAAGGCCTTGCGGACCGCCTCGATTCCCAGTACCTAAAGAAGAGAGAAGGAATGAGGGTGGAAGGGCGGTGCGCCGTTGCAATCGGTACCTCATGCAAAGAAGAAACCAAAGAACGCCACAGCAAAACCAAAAGAACCATACCGTGAAGATCTCCACGATGTCGTTGGAGGTGGTCCGCACGGGGTCCACGTCCTTCTCGCTGAGGACCCGCATGAGGCCCGCGCCGTCCGTCTCCAGGATCCACTCCTGCAGGGCCTTGAACTCGCCCTCCTCCGTGATGATGATCTTCTTCTTGTTGTCCGTCTGGGGCAAGTGCATGTATACCTGGACGGGGAAACACGCGCGCACACACAGCAGTGGTTCAATGGACCACCTTTACCTCACAAGCAGTACATGGACAACTTTCATAAATCCCAGAGGGAAATTTGGCAAATAGTGTGATTCATAAAACAGATGAATCACACTATTTGCCAAAATAGTGTGATTATAAGATCGTAGTTTACTACTTGGGAGCTTATTGAACAACAAATGACGAAAACATCCAACCTAGTAGAATAAGCGTGAATAATAAAATGTGTATAGTTTATTGTTGGTGTAAAAAAAGGCATTACCCTGCTGATCTGCTCGATACCCTGTAGCGTCATGTCCGTCAACATGTTGGACTCGATGCACCTCAAGAACACGTCATCGTCCATCTTGTCCACCACCTCTTCGTCCTAAACAAACAAAGAATTCAAGTTAACAACATGGAAAGAGTTGAATCAATGTTATATACACAATTTCTTGACTGCCGGTTCACTGCGCTATAGAAGACCACCAATCTCCCCCCCCCCCCCCTTACCTCTTGGAACTTGTTCTCGTCACTGTTCATGATCCTGATCCGCAGAACCAGCTTCTCGGCGTTGTCGTCGTTGAAGATGCAGTTCAGGTCATCTCCGAAACCTGGATGGACGTGGCGAAAGATTGCAGGTAAATGTATATACGTCCCATATATACACATTGACTCCCCCCCCCCCCCACTCTCGTAAAAACCCTGTGAGGGTCTCTGCCAACGCAGGGGGTATATTCACCTGCGTTGATCTTCTCCGCGATCTGCTCCATGGTCAGCTTGCGGTCGGTCATGTGCTTGCGGTCGAGCTCGATGCGCAGCAGCCACGGGGAGATGCGCGTGACGTCAAAGTCGGGCATCTCGTAGTAGACGTTGACCCACTCCTGGTCCTCTGTCACCACCGTGCTCTGGGGATTGGGGTCGTAGTAGATGGCCGTGTTCGCCGTCACCTGGAGGAAAAAGCATTGTCAAGTAAAGCGTTAAGTAAAGCGTTTGATGCGTTTTACTGTCAAATGTACTGAAAGTCCAGTAGCTGTCCCCCGCCCACGATGCGAGGAGAACCTCTGCGGTCTCTTACCTTGCGCAGGGTGGTGTGCTCCAGGCGACACAGGATGTCCTTGGCCCGCTCGGCGTCACGTGCCGCCTGCCCCAGCAGGAAGACTGTGAGCGACGGCGTCTTGGGCCTCTTGGAGATGTTGATCAACTCCTTGAGACGGGGCACGCCCAGCGTGACGTTCTTGGCCGACACGCCGGCGTAGTGGAAGGTGTTCAGCGTCATCTGGGTGGCGGGCTCTCCCAGGGACTGGGCAGCCAAGGCGCCCACCATCTCACCTGGGTGGGTCTGGAGGAGGAGGAGGATGAGGAGGAGGAGAGGGGGGCTGCGGTGAGCGAGTGTGGCTCCAAATGAACATTAATATACAACAGTGATCCTGATTGGCAGGTGAGTGGCAGGGGAGGGGACCGGAACTTACGATTGACTGGTTGAAGCGGGTCTCGATCTCTCCGAGCAGCCAGTCGTAGGCCTCAGTGGACAGGCGGAACTCCTCCGTCATGCGCTTGGAGCAGAGGGTGGAGCGCAGGTGGATGTTGAAGAGCAGCGTGGCGTTCTCCTGGGCCTGCTTACTCAGGTCGTCCTCGCCGTTCACAATCACCAGCTTCTTGCTGAGCTCCTTGACACCTGCGCGTAGCAGAGGAGAGGCGTCGATCCATGTGCTACGACGGTCCAAGGAATCGGGCTGTACATTGTACATTTGATACCAGTTTCTCTTGAAAAAAAAATGTATTGTCTTCTCCAGTTAATTCATGTATAACCCATGGGGATGTGTCAGGAGGCTTTAACTAAGCAGTGCTGAAGAAAGGCTAGTTAAAGACCTATAATTCCATATGTCAACTTGGATGACAAAGATAAACCCATGAAATATAAGAAGTGTCTTTAAAAAAATAAGGACCGGCATACCCTCGACCACACGGAGTGGATTAAGGTCTGTGGGGATGCGGGGGTTGATCCTGAAGATCTTCTGGGCGTTCCAGATCATTCTGGCCAGGTTGCACGGCAGCACCACCTAAAGGCGAGGGAGAGAGTTGCGGTGACGACTCATACAACTCCTCACACATCAGCTCCTTCCGAAGACACCTCAGAACGTCGCGGTCACCTTGCTGTCTCCGGTGGGGAAGATGGCGCGCAGGATCTCCCGGTCCTCCTTCATCTTGTCGAACTCCCTCTCCAGGGTGCCCTGGACGCGAGCGTTGGTCAGCACGTCTTTCACCACGTCCTCCTGTAGGGTGCGCCGCAGCGCCCGCTCGTTGGTGCAGTCAAATCTAAACCTGGATTAACGTGGGAGGATAAGAGAGGGGTTAAAAACACCGATGCTTGAACCTGCGGCCCGAGTCGTGGTGCACTGAATCCTGCTAAAAACGCTCTACGTCGTGCGGCTCCTTCGTGACTCACTTCTTCTCGAAGGCCTTGTTGGACGGCTTGAGCGTGGCCATGTTCTGGAACTCCACGGCCTCCCCGGCGAGCCCGTCCTCGCCGTAGCGCAGCTGGACCACCTGGTTGATGGAGTTGCGCACCGTGGCGTCGTACTTCACCATCACAGACTCCATGGACTTGATCAGACGACGCTGGATGTAACCTGGGAGGCGGAAAATTCAATCAAACTGTGAAAACCGAGTTCTTTTTAATGCTGCTCCATCCTCTCCAGGGATTTATCTTCTGGAAATGTCAACAAGTGGCCTGCTTTCCCATTCCCTTTAAGCCCCCCGCCCCCCAGCTCCATTTAATTTGGGCTGCCGTGGCTCACCCGTCTCGGCGGTTTTCACAGCCGTGTCGATAAGACCCTCCCTGCCTCCCATGGCGTGGAAGAAGAACTCGGTGGGCGTGAGGCCAGCCAGGTACGAGTTCTCCACGAAGCCCCTGCTCTCGGGGCCGTAGTCGTCCTTGATGAAGTGGGGCAGCGTGCGGTGCTTGAAGCCGAAGGGGATTCGCTTGCCCTCAACGTTCTGCTGCCCCACCACGGCGATAACCTGCAGGGGTCACAGTAGTGTTAGGATTCTGGATGATGAAGGATTATTATATAGTATTAACATATCTATGTCAAACCATGACAAACCCGTTAAACTCCCTGTGGTTTAATATGCAAAACCTATTCAGATCTTTAATGTAACCTACAGTATATTTAACACCCAGACCTGGTGCCGCTGAAGGCGGGCCTGCCTACCTGGGAGATGTTAATCTTGGACCCCTTGGAGCCGGCCACCACCATGGACTTGAAGTTGTTGTATTCTGACAGGGACTTCTGCGCGGAGGAACCTGTCTTGTCACGGGCGTCGTTGAGGATACGGTTGACCTGGTTCTCAAAGGTCTGCCTCAGTGTGTTACCTGGCGTGGGCTCCAGCTCGTTGTTGTGGGCCTTCTCGATGACCTGTGGAGGGGGGGGGGGGGGGGGAAACCATCGCAAATTGTTACATCTCTCTTCGGTGCTATTGCATGATGATCTTCCATGACTCATCGTGCATGACTGGCTCTACTGGTTACGCCTTGCGAGTGCGCCCGCACCTCAATCACATCTTGTTTGGCTTTCTTGATTGTATTCTGGATGTCAAGGTAGGTCTTTGCGTCAGCAATGGAGTCTCCAATACCGATGGAGTGACCTGGATTAAACAAACCACGGTGAGTACAACCGACCATAGTTTCTGATGTATAAAAATGCATCCAAATTTCTATTTCATTCACAATATGTTAAGCAAGGGGCATTTTATATACAATATAATTCTCCACAGGCTCTTTCCATCACTTTATGTAAAAATATCCCATACAAGTAAATGCTGCATGAAAAGTGCACAATCTCGTTTCAATGACGCATCAACTCCTTTGCTGACCTTCAATGAGCAGCCAGTTGTTGACAACCGTCTGGATGTTGGAGTAGAAGAGGCGGGTGATGTCGTGGCCCATCTCCAGATAGGAGATGTGGACCAGGGAGCCGGCCGACGTACCCAGAGACTTCTTGCACAGGATGCCCATGATCAGCTCGCCGTTCTCCACGATCACCTGGGGAGGGAGCACGCGACGGGGCAAAGGTGAGTAGGAAGCTTCAAACTATGGACAACTGCTCGAAATGTGCTTTAAATTGACCTTGGTGTCTCCGGGAGAGATGTGTTTGTAGGGCCCGCTGTCCTCCTCGTCGGGGTGGGTGCTGTGGGTTCGGATCACGTTGATGTGTCCGGGAATGATGAGGCTGAAGATCTGCTTGCCCGTCCACAGGGGGCGGGGCTTGATGATGGCCGGCTGGGGGACTTTGCCGTCCCACGTGGAGAGGAACATGAGCAGGTTCATCACCTCACCCTACCGTGGGGGGGGGGGGGAGAGAGAATGAGTTCAATGCAAGTTATGTGGAATTTTTTCCCCATTCTCTGCATCTCTTCACAGAAAACATTTCCAAAGTGGGAACTCGTCACGTATGTACAGTAAGTAATTAAAACAGACTTGGGTGTGCCATGTCTGACTCGATAATCATTTACTTAAAAATAAATAAATAAAAAGAGGAACTAGCAATCCTTACCCGCTCTAGGAAAACGTCCCTTTTGGTGAATTTGCGTACAGCGGTGAGGGTGTCCTGCACGATACCCATGACAGGCCTGTTGGACTGGGGGGTGACGATCATGCGTGGCACCATGGCCAGCTCCTGGATCTCCGCCCGGGTCTCCAGGGACTGGGGGAGATGCAGGTTCATCTCGTCCCCGTCAAAGTCAGCGTTGTATGGGGTGGTCACACTAGAGGGTAAAAGGGAGGGGGTGGGGTAGTTATTGACCGCGTATACCACAACCCGTTTGGTATGACCATAAACTCTGACCGTACTAGAAAACAATCACTGGAGCAGCTGATTAAATGTACTGTGTGATGATTAACTAGCAAAACGGGAACTATTGCAACACAAGTTCTGGGCTTTCCAGAGGGAGTGCCTTCAAACACAAACAAACTCACCAGTTATTACTTGTGGAATTACCAATCTGACCAGCATTTCACAGCCCGACACATTGAAGACCGTTTATATGACGGATATGTGGTCATAATGGGTCACCTGAGGTTCATTCGGAAGGTGGACCAGGGCAGGATGCGGACCCTGTGACCCATCATGGACATCTTATGCAGCGTGGGCTGTCGGTTGAAAATGATGATGTCGCCGTCACACATGTGCCTCTCCACCTACGGGGGACAGAATATTCCGTTCATTAGGAATACTTTAGATGCGCTGTGTTTTTTCATACTACAGACTGGACATTTTCCCCCGTGGCCTTGCCTTGTAGCCGATCTGTAGATGAAGATCGCTCGGCTTGGGGTGGAACCGCAGGTCGATCCTGTCCCCGTTGTCGCGGATGATGTACTTGGCGCCGGGGTACTGACTGTTTCCTCTTCGTACCAGCTCCTGTAACCTGGAACCCATCGGGGAAAACGTGAAAACGTTTTAGCACACCAACAACACGCATGTGGGACTCTTTAGCACACAAAAAGAAAATGGTGCCCTCCGTACCGGTCAATGTTGAAGGGTGTGACGATTTCCGGGAAAGTCATGTTGGCGGCGATGGATCGCGGAACGCCCACTTGGTCGATCTGCAGGTTGGGGTCCGGGGTGATGACGGTTCGGGCGGAGAAGTCCACACGCTTCCCCATCAGGTTACCGCGGACACGGCCCTCCTTCCCCTTTAGACGCTGCTTGAGGGACTTGAGCGGGCGTCCGGATTTTTGCATCGCCTAAAAAAAGGGGGAGACGAACAAGCAGGACATGATTAGTAGCGTGAATGAGAAATTAGAATTACGTTCATACTCAAACAAGGAACACGCATGTACCCGGGGCAGTCCCGGCAACTCGTTGTCCACCATGGTGGCGACGTGGAACTGCAGCAGCTTGACGTCCTCGGCGATCACGTGGGCCGCCGCGCCGCTCTGCTCGTTCCTCCGCAGTTGGTTGTTGATCTTGACGATGTCGGCCAGCTTGTGCGTCAGGTCGTCCTGGTTGCGTGCGGAGCCCTGCATGACGACGGCGGGGCGGACGGCCAGCGGGGGCACGGGCAGCACGGTCACGATCATCCACTCGGGCCGCGCAAACTTGGGGTCCATGCCCAGGATGACGTCCTCCTCATCCGAGATGCGCTTGAAGATCTCGTGCACGCGCTCGGGGTTCAGCAGGATCTTCTTCTCCTGGGAGTCCTCGTTGACGTGCTTCCACTCTGCGTACAGCTCCAGGCCGCTGCGGCGGATGCGCGGCTGGTAGCGCCCACAGCCTCCATGGCCCTGGGTGAGGAGAGAGGAGCGAACGGATGTAGAATGGGTGTTGTGCAAGGGTCAAAGCAGAAGAAGTACCATCAGCGGCAAACGGGAGACTGTGATCACGGCGTTGACCGTTACCTTCTCCTTGGTGATGTCCTCCTCCTGATCCTGCTGCTCCACGCCAAACTTGTTGTCCATCTCCTCCCCCCCTTCACAGATGTTTTTGCCTTTACATAGCTCATAAACGTGCGTCAGTCGCTTTCTGGGCTGTCCTTTAGATTTACACAGGATGTCTTTAATCTTGGGGTTGTTCTGTAGTAATGAAAAAGTGAAAGTAAGCTTAAAAACACATCCAACGTCTTACCATATATTTCGACGACATTGCGGTGGGAATCATACGAACCGAGTCGACCAGGAGCTTGGAGCAGAAGAAGCAGACACATCGGAGAATCTTCATGATCTTCGGTACGAAGCCAACATGGAAAACTGGCTTCGCCAACTCTATGTGCCCAAAGTGGCCGGGGCATTCTGTCATGTTGCCTGGAAGACACATGCAAGCAGGAACAAGTCAACGCTGATACCTCCCCAACTTGGTGTATTGATGGGGAAGGTACGGGATGACATATCCACACACTTTACCTGCACATGTCTGACATCTTCCAGATCTTTCTATGACCCCCTGTCTTGGGTCCATAAGGCCTCCAAGCTTTGGACGGCCTCCTTCAGTGGTTTCGGGGTACTTAATCCCCCCTTCAGTGACGGACATCCGTTTCTGAAGAGATAGCCATGATGTGAGTCATTGAAATGATCACGCAACAAATGTGTGTGACCTTAAGAGTTAAATCCCCAAATCGATTTAAATTGACCATCAACAACAAACGAACACCATTCCAAATTAGCTTTTGCCTGTATGGTCATTGCCAAATATAATGACTGATAATAAACCAAAACACCGTAAATCGAAAGAAAACATGTATAGCAAGGAATGTCTTGGAATAAGCTTTTAATAGAATTTCAATACATGTTAAATCAGGGTGAGACAAAAAAGTTGAAAGTGAAAAGTTAAGGCAGAGAAATTAGCTCTGTGGTGTACATAGTTAGCCACTCTGACATGTGGTGTGAAAGTCTACATGTAGATCTGTGTATATTATAGGGGGTTTAATTCATGAGATTGTCTGGTTTAGTCGCGGTATGCTGAAAGTTTGACCAACTTCCTGCAACATGCCGCTGCTAGTTAGCGCTAGCCTCACTAGCTCGACACAGCTAGCCATGCTAGGCTAACGCAAACGCTTCCTCGTAAATAGAACCATGTCTTTAATACGAAAGCATAACCCGCAAGGCTAGTGGTGAAATCGTACGAGTAACGCGTGTGAGCGATCGGACAACAAATGAATACCCGGTCCCCCAACAGAAAACCTACAAGTTCATCTGGGCTGATGATGCCGAATTGCACTCTCCTGATGAGTCGCAATGGGCATGCGCTGTCGCCGGAGGGCGGTCCGTTCATCCTGTCTATTCACAGAGACGCGTCCTCCCTCGGCACGCCGCTTTGTCAGAAGGAACAGCGTTAAATGGTCACCGGGAGGAAGTCCAGGCCGCCAACGGTGACCGGAATGTCTCCGAAGCCGGTATCCCAACTTCTTGCCGCCCTACGAACCTATTATTTATGTTGTATTCCCAACTATTCTATCTATTGGCTACCCCCCTCCCTTTTCCTCTTCTACTCTGTGGCGCGCTCTCCGCGCTTCTGAGCGCGTCTCAGCCCAACGCTCGTTTTTATAGACTGGATTTCTACTACGGGTTTACAGGCAGCGAAGTGCAGGGACTCGCTCGTCCAGGGGAGGAGCGTGGATCCATATCGTAAAGAGTCCATTGGCCAGTGCGCACGACATCATGAATAATATACGAGATTACACGCGTAGCCAATTGAAAGGCCCGTTTGTTCAGCCTACGAATGGCATCTGCTGAGACGTCACCAGCCAAAGCTCAACGCCATCTCATTGGATAGAAAGTAACAGAGGCGGTTCCACTGGGCACTTCTGGATCGCATTATTTGCATAATTTATTTTGTGCCCCGCGATTGGCGTTTTTCCGTAATGATATGCGGGAAAACGACACCGCCGACCAATAGCAATGCGGATGTAAAGAAACGTCAATAATTTGGACAAACCACGCCTTGTTTCCGATGTTTGCCGAAATCTACCGATACGATTTTCTTCCCTCAGAGCAAAATTAAAAAAAATCTGTGTTGTGCCGTTCGTCTCGCTCTGGACCAGCCTCGACTCCAACAAAAGAAGCTCGGTGGTTGAGGCCTACAAAAACTCGGAGGAAACCACAAGAACAAAATATATATTCTTGCATATTTTGGAGCCAAACTTGGAGTATCGGCGGGATTTTTGCCCCTGTATCCGGCGGTCGTTTAAACTGCGGCGAGTTTTCACAGAGTTTTGTCATTTACGGGACTCTGTGTCAAGCCTCGGACTCGCGTGTGACTCCGTGCCGTGCGGTGGACGCGGATTCCCGCACAGCAAATGGGAAACGTCGGGGAAAGCCTGCGTTGTTAAAATTAGCGAATTTGTAAGACGATACGCACCATTTATTCAACCAGGCGGTACAGTGGTACGTGACTTCCACCGTGTTTGGTGTAATTTAACCACGCGGTGTTTATTTCCATATTTAAATCCAATATTAAAAAGTAGGCCGTGTTTTCCAGCGCTATTAATGGGGAGTCTACGAGGCTGTCTTTGGCGGCAACGAGTTAATGAGCAAGAAGCGCGAAATTGTCGTCCGTTAACGACGTCTGCCTGCTTATATTTTCATTAAGTTCGTCATTTTGTGCCGCCAGTGGTTACGTTATTTGTTTGTACAATTCGTCTCGTTTATATCCGCGCTGCCGATAGTGAGCCAGTGAGCTAGCGGGTTAGCTTGCTAGCTAAAACGGTGTCGGTAACGTTTTCCATATTTGTTATTTGACGTGAAAGGTGACACAAAAAACGACAACAACGGCGGTGTCCGGTAACGCGTCTTTCGTCGTTTTAGTGTCGTTTTAATGTCGTTTTTGACGGAATCTGGTTAAATGTGATGAATATAATTCAGATTTTTATTTTTTTATGACTCTACTGTTAAATTGTACTTTCTTAACATCTCGGGCCGTATTGTTATATTTCAGTTTGGCGGTGACACGTGGCTCGCGGTATACTTCACGGTTGTACTTCACGGTTGCAATGGCGAGTGTGAAATTCGCGGGACTATTCGGTGACTCCAACATGGCGGCGGCGGCGGCTTGACGACGTTGGGGGGGGGGGGAAGAGGAGAAAAAAAAAAAAAAGATGGAGTCTGGAGTCTTCTTGTTGTCGGCGGCAAGCAGCAGCAGCCCCGCAATACAGCTCGCTGACTGTATTCCCACACAAATGTGCTTATTTAACCGCCAGTCAGGGTATTCAGTCGTACCAGATTCATGGCGTATGGCTGGAAGTTGCTGCCATTTTTCTTTTAGTTCGTGTGTGTGTGTCGAGGCTGAATGGTAACGTGAACACCCGCGGCTTTCTGGTGCTGTAGTCTAGCTCATGGTCGGTGTAGTAGTGTTAAGCTACACTTGTTTCCTTCACATTTGGGCCATTGTTGATGTATACAAAATGTACACATGGCCTTTTAGTTGCTACAACACTAGTTGTTGTTGTTGTTTGTCTAAACATGGCCAGGGCCACTCTAAAATACCCTACACACACACACTACTTCTTAAAAATGGGGAAATGCGTGGTCGTCTGTATTAGGATCTCATGTGTACCCATTTGAAGACTATAGACCAGACAACACATTGTTTACTTGGTCTAAAAGAATATACATTTGCTACGGTGTGCCATTTAGGCATTGAATTGTCTTGAAGTACTTTTTCTTCTTCTGTCCAAATAACATGTTTATTTCCCCCAAACACATTTTGTAAAAGCACATGTTTGCCAATTCCCACTGTTTCCTAAATAAACAATTTAAAAACAACTTGCATTGTCACGTGTGTGTTGTGTGGCTGTTTCAAGAACTGAAGCAACATTACGTCATTGACCGACACTATATTTATGTGTTGCCCTTTCCATTTGAATGTATATCAACACGTTCTACTGTACAGCCATTTGACCTGTACTCTACATAGGAAGTTGTTTTCTCTCACTTATTCAGCGCTCGGTGACCAAGGCCGTACAAAGAAGTCTTTATGGAGCCTTTGGCGCCCCCCTCTGGTTCATATGATTTCGCTGCAAAGCTGTGGTTGCGCAACCAGCCCATGCACGGTTTCAAGGAGCAATTCTGAGAAATCGAAAGTGAACACCAGCGCCCTCTACTGCCTCCGATACGTCGGTGTCCTGAAATAATGGACGTGCGTCATTGATCTACCGGTTTGTGATTGTTAAATAGTTTGGAGAAGTCCACTCATCACAGCGGTGTAGTAGTAGGGCCATGCACAGGTATGTCATGATCTTGTCCCATCATTCATTTACTGAGCTGCACCAGTCCCTCTTATTATCACACCTCTGATAAATACCTGTACTCCATGCTTTTGGAAGAACAATTGCAACAACGCTAAACCGAAATGAACAAATGAACATTGGTTGATGTCACCTAGGCTTGTATATTTTTGTTGTGTAACTATTGTTAATGCAAGGGCTTTAGAGACGAAAAGGTGTACACCTTTTGAAACGAGGGTTTTTGCTCGACATAAATACAATTTATATAACCCATATAAACCTCACTACATATTAAGTACAGCCTTACTATAAAGTATCAGATTAAATATCTAATAGTTATTGTAGAGATAATAGTTCTCTCATTTTTCATATAAGTGCTTATATGAAACGTTGTCAATAACACATCTAAGACAGACTTGTTATCTCAGACTTGTCATATACACATCCAATGCAAATATATTCCACATATGTATTTACCTTGTACATTTTACATCGTCATTTAGCAGACAACGTGGGGCTGGAAACCACAACAACGTACTGTCTGTTGGAGTCATAACAAAAAGGTTCTGTGTGACCTACTTTAAACGAAACAAGAAGGCAGGAGTATAACCTTGTTCTCTATTCTGGCAAAGTTGCATTACGTTTCCAGGAAAACACGTTATTTTCATGAATGAACATTTACAGCTACAATGATATATATCATGTGCTATGTTATTATATTAATATTATGAATATGTTATCGCTAAATATTACCTGCAATACTACCTCTCATCTCCTCTCATCATCATGTGCAATATTCTTAATACGTCCTCTTACCATTATTTATTATTATTATTATTATTTATTATTATCATCACAGTTGTATTACACTTCAATTATGCCAAATTGTTTTCGCAGACTGAATACCTTATCTTGCGATATCA